>CM077166.1:176497357-176664118 GCA_039583875.1 Platanthera guangdongensis | reverse complement strand
AAATGCTCTTATTTTGGTAAATAGCTATGACTAACCTGTTTTAATTTAGTTGTTCAGGAAAAAATCAAAATCTAGAAATAAAATTGTATGTCACGGCCGTGACAAATTGGTCACGCCCGTGTCAGGGCGTTACAGCTCAAAATCCCATGAAGCAGCAAATTTCTGAAGTGAAAAGTTTGACACGCCCGGGTTCACGCCCGTGTCACCCGACACGATGCGTGACCCAAGCCCGTGTCACCCCGGTCGACATTTTTAGCTCGACGTTCGTCGACCCCCTCACCACGCCCAGCGTCACGCCGTGACCTGGGGCATAACTTCTCCACCTGGCCGACAAGACCCGCACGACGACTTTCGGCGCGACCCGCACCCAGATCCACCTTCTCGACACGCCCACCGTCACGCCCGTGACCGGAGGCGTCACCGCCGCATTTTCAGCCGCAATGTCACATTGTCGTCAGAACACCGAATTCTGCTGTTGAATAGTGCTGACACGCCCCCAGACATGCCCGTGTCGTAGGGAGTGTACTTGGAAATTTTTGTCTATAAAAGGGAAGCTGTTGTATGAGTTAACAATTTTTGAAACCATTTTGATGACTTAGGGTTGCCATTGGAGCTGCTTTAGTGCTATGTAAGGATTCCCCCCCCCCCTTTCCTCTTTAAGTTTGTATGTTTAATCTCTTGTAATCACCCTCTTTGTAATAAAAATCGTTATTGTTTCATCCTTACATGCTTTAAGATTTCTCCAAAAAGCCTCCTTTTCATCAATATTACGTACTTTAGTTTTCATTTTCATAATACGTGTATGTATATGAGCTTAAAATGGCGAAATTCATGTTTTTAAAATGAAAATCTTTCCATTTTATTTTCAATTTTATCAAACTTTGTAGTCGTTACTATAGCCGTTTTTTCCTTATCACATTCTTTAAAATTGATTAGACTTAATATTTTGCTTCCAAATACGTTCTTATGAACTTGTAAAACGTTAAAAAGGTGGTTTTCATCCCTCTTAACATAGCTTTTACTTTGTTTTAATTATAAAACTGTTGCTTCTTTTTAGCTTACTCCCACTTTTTAAACCATTTTACAAGCCTATAAGAATGTATAAATTGTTATTTTTATTTTTCATCAACTTTCATTTTAAGTAATTACAAAAAATATTTTCGCTCGAACAATTTTTATTTCCACTTTTTATGCATTTCTATCAAAATCTAACGGTAAAAATGTAAACGTTTTAATTTTTCGAGCACTTACCTTTCTCACTTTAATTTGAAAACTTTTTGCTCAAACAATTTTTATTTCGTCTTTTTACGCATTTCTACCACATTCCAGCGATAGAAATGCAGTTGTATTAATTTTTTGATAACTTTGTTTTTCTTATTTCTCGCCCGAGTGCGTCAGTGTATGAGATAATCTTTATCGTCTTAGTTAATTCATGCAAGTGTGTGTGTGTGTGTGTGTGTGTTTATTTATGTCGAGTGCGTGAGTAGTTACTTTCAAGTAGAGTGTGTGTGTTGTTTTAAATTTTCCGCCTACTCAATTGAGTTAAATGACTGGATTTTATTCAAGCAAGTGTGGGTTGTTTATATTTTTTCGCCTACTCATTTGAGTTAAATGGCTGGATTTTATTCAAGCAAGTGTGTGTATTTTTATTTTCCGCCTACTCACTTGATTTAAATGGCTGGACTGTATTTTCAGTCCTACTCGTTTGAGTAGGACTTGTAATTTTCATTCTTTATTTTTCCGCCTACTCATTTGAGTTAAATGGCTGTATTTGATTTTCCGCCTACTCGCTAGGAGTTAAATGGCCTGACTTTTTTCTGATGTAAATATTTAAGAAAGCCCTATAATCGTATTTATTTTCTCCTACTCGTTTGCGTAGGATTCGCTTTCATTTCAGTCCTACTCGTTTGAGTAGGACTTGCAATTTTCAGCTTTTATTTTCCGCCCCACTCGTTTGAGTGGGACCTGCAAATTTCAATTATGCAATTTTCTCTTATGTGTAACTTAGTTTTATTTTTGTCTTTTGTTATATGTTTGAATGAGTGCGGTTGTGTTTATTTGTAATAACTTTTCTAATGTTAGGGTATTTTACTTTTCCTCTAATTTACTTTATAACCTTTGAGCAAATAGTTTAGGACGCTCGCTTACCCAAACATATAAGCTATCCTCATTCCGATGAGTGGCTAATTGTTTTTAGCCCTCGGTATCAAAGAGCTTTGGGATATAAAATTTTTTAAATAACCAAATGTCTAATTTTTCAATTTAATTAAAAAAACTGAAGGTTTACCCCGGGTTAACGACGCGTAGAACCACATATCAATGTGTGGGCTCTATTTTTGTTATTCATACGCTAGCTAGCCGAGAGGCCGTGCGTATGGACAGATCACCCCTGGGTAAATAGAGTTCCACACTAACCCTCGAGAGTGGAGGCACGCTAACTCTATCGGATTGGGTTCCCCACCCAATAGCGGGGTTCTTAGCGTACTGTGGGCATTAAGGGGAATCCTTCGTCGGACGAGAGCCCGGTTGAATAGCCTTAATGTCCAGGTGAGCGATAATCCTAAAGATAGGTGAGCTCATTATTTTGAACCTCCATGGCCAAGTTTCCGCTTTAATTAAATTGAAACTTTAGATCTCTAGTTATTCAAATCTATTTTTAATACTAACGTAATTCGATACCGGGAGTTATCTCTTCATCGACTATTTTCTTAAATCTATTTTCGTTCCTATTTTAATTAAAACCCTCAACTTTTATTTCGGTAAAATAATAGTGTTTTCGGAGCAGTAGGGGTAATCAACCCGTTCCCGGGAATAATACGACCTCGGTATTTTCCGAATATTGAGTACTACTTGCGATAGGTGCACTTGCCTACACTAGCAAGCCCGCGTCGATCGACTCACTGAACCAACAACAGTAAGAGTCTGTTCGCAGGCCAATCAAGTTTTTGGTGTCGTTGCCGGGGATATCTTTGAGTTGTTATTTCGAATCCGAAGTCTATTATTTTTTACCTTTATTTTTTTTAAAAAATAAAATAAATAAAAAAAACTTAAAAACGTTTCTTCAAAATTCAAAAAAAAGAAGTTAATTTTCTACTTTCTATTTTAGGGTGTATGACCCATGGACAACCTTCGGAGTCCGAAAATTTGGATTTCGATCCGGAGATCGAGCGCTCGCTTGCGCGTATTCGGTCTCAACGCCGAAATCCCTCTTTGGATCCCGAAGAATCCATCGGAGAACCCTCTGTCGTTGCTATGGCCTACCCCAATCCGAATGCGGCCGTCGAGCGTACAATGTCATATTACGCCCGACCGAATTTGGACGATACTGGGTCCAGTATTGTTCGCCCGACGGTGGCAAACAATAATTTTGAGATCAAATCGAGCATTATCCAAATGATCCAAAATGCCGTGCAGTTCGACGGACAACCGGATGAGGACCCGGACGTTCATTTGTCTAGTTTTTTGGAGATTTGCGATACTTTTAAGATCAATGGCGTCACTGATGACGCCATTCGTTTGCGCCTTTTTCCATTCTCCCTCAGATCCAAATCTAAGACGTGGTTGAATTCCCTCCCACGAGGATGTATCACCACCTGGGCCGACCTTGCGGAACGGTTCTTAACGAAGTATTTTCCGCCGGCCAAAACTGCAAAGTTGCGGGCGGACATTTCTTCGTTCGTGCAGAACGATTCCGATTCTCTTTTTGAGGCTTGGGAGCGCTTTAAGGAATTCCTCCTTAAGTGTCCGCACCACGCGCTGCCTGCGTGGTTGCAGGTCCAAATCTTCTACAATGGGCATAACTATTAGACGCATCAAATGATTGACACGGCTACCGGGGGTTCCTTGAATAATAAGACCCCCGAGGCTGCCCACGCTCTATTGAAGAGATGGCTATGAACGCCTACCAATGGAACGTCCCTCGGGGACGTCGAAAGCCGGCGGCCGACCTCTTCGAAGTGGATGCCACTGCCTACTTAGCCCTTCAAGTTTAAAGGCTGACGAAGCAGGTGGCGGAGATGTTTGCTACCTCTACCACTCCTCCTTGGGCGATTCCCCCTAATGCCGGCGTGGTCAATGAATTCATTGACTACGTGGGAAATGCTGGGCGACCTTCCTTCAACCCCAATAACAACCCATATAACAATAACTATAATCCGGCTTGGAGGAACCACCCCAACTTCTCATGGAGCAATGCGAATAATGCGCAGTGCCCGCCCAATTCTTTCGCGCCCGGATTTCTGCTGCCTCCCTCTCTTCCAAAACCCTCCCCGTTGGAGGAGAATTTTTCTAAATATATAGCTTCCAAAGAGTCAAATATCCGGAACATCACCGGATCGCTAAAAAACTTAGAACACCAGGTTAGACAGCAAGCGCGAATGATGTCCGAGCGCACGCTCGGCGCACTGCCGGGAAACACGGAGCCCAATCCGCGGGAAAATATCAACGCTATAACGCTCCGTAGCGGAAAGGAGGTGATCGATCCAAAACGGACCGATCCTCAAGGTTCCTAAACTACTCCTTTCCCACCTCCTGTCAGGGAAGCTTCTACCCCCCTCCCCCCTCTCTTTCTTTTCTTTGTATATATTATCTTACCTGTTTTGTTCCGCATACTTACGTTACAATATTGGGGACAATGTTGGACTTAAGTATGAGGGTGTTTTCTCGTTTTCTTATTCGCACTTCTATTTTCTGCACTTCTATTTTCTGCACTGTATTTCTATTTTCTGCACTTCCAAAATAAAAAATATATATGTAAAAAAACTATCTAACAAACAAAAAAACAAAAAAAAATACAAAATTTTGAAAATGAAAAAAAACAAAAAAATCGCAAAAACTTAAGGTCTTGTTTTTTTTTCTTTCTTTTTAAACCAAAAATTCAAAAAAAAAATTGTAAAACAAAAATACCAAAAAATTATAAAACAAAATTCAAACAAAAAAATTTATAAGACAAAAATTCCAAAAATATTTAGTTTCATTTTGTAAAAATCTTTGTAAATATTTTTTGTAAATAATCTTCTCTCTCTCCCACTTCCTTTTCACCAACATTCTTGTAAATAACATCTCCTTTTCTCGCACTTTTCGCAAACACTTAAAAATCTAAAAAAAAAGATAATAAGTTAAAAAAAACAAAAAACAAAATTCAAAAAAAGAGAAAAACTAAACAAAAATTCAAACAAAAAAGATAATAGATCAAAAGCATAGAAAAAATGATAAAAACTCTAAAAAACCAAAAAAAAATATTTTGAAACAAATAAATCAAATATACCATCCTTAATTTTCGTGCTATCCAGAGATTTTGTTTTGAGTTTATTTATTTGTGAATTTTATTAATTCTCTGTTTGCTATTCGTTTGTGAATTATAAATTGAAAAATTTAAATATTCAGGATTAAGTTTTAAAGAATTAATTATGCTTTGTTAAAAATAGCGAACTCGTTTTAGGCACTACTTCTAATTTTTCATTGATAGGAGCACGTGTATTATGTTAGACAATAATGACTATAGGATTCAATTATGTTTACTTTTAGTTTTCTGAAAAATTGGAATTTACAATTTACTAAGGTTGATCTCAAAATTGTTTTTTAATAAAATAATCTAGTTTTCTTTTCTCACCTTCCTTATCATGCCCTACTTGGCATGATAAAATTGTTATCCTTAAAAGATCATATGTCAATGGGAATAATATTTTGTTCCGTAAACAAAGGCACCCAATAGATTAAAAAGACTATATGTTATGGAGTAAGAGGATAAAATTCATTACTCTTACACATATACATTGGGTTAAATTTTATTATGAAGTTGAAAAAAAATTTTTGATATTAGGAAAATAAGATTTCATTTTCCTAATAATCCAAAAAGAAAAAAATGGAGGTTCGAGAAAAAATTAACTCACCTCAAATTTCAAATCCTCTTCATAAACCAACATCAACCCCCTTAGCCAATTTCACGATTCTAGATTTAATTCAAAAAATCTTTTTGAGAGCATAATTTGTAAATTGCATTATTTCCAGTAAAACTCCTATAAGCTAAAAGTTCATATAATTCCAAACTATTCTTGTCAATCTAACCATTATAATTATTGTTTTCTATTTGATTATATCAATAAGTCTTTTGGTCAAAACTTTTGTGCTATTTAAATCATCTTCATAAATTGAGGACTTAACTCTTACACCCTTTTTATTTATTTAGATCTCTCTTATAATTGATTAAGCGGTAGCTAAACTTAGAATTTTTTCTATTCCTTATAAGTTCACCTCAAACGTTTGCTCTGCAATAGCAAAAGCTTAAGTATGGGGGTATTTGATGAATTGTAAATATACCTATTTTTATGTACATTACTTAAGTCGTTTTCATTTATTTTTGTCATTTTTACTTGTTTTTATTCAATAAAATGCTCCTATTTTTGTAAATATTATACTAACCTATTTTAATTTATTTTTTCAGGAAAAATCCAAATCTGCAAAAAAATGCTATGTCACGCCCGTGACAAATTGGTCATGCCCGTGCCAGGGCGTGATAGCTCAAAATCTCGTGAAGCAACAAATTTCTTAAGTGAAAAGTTTGACACGCCTGGGGTCACGCCCGTGTCACCCGACACGGGGCGTGACCCAAGCCCGTGTCCACACGCTCGACGTTTTCAGCTCGACGTTCGTCGACCCCCTCAACACGCCAGCGTCATGCCGTGACCTGGGGCGTGACTTCTCCACCTGGCCAACAAGACCCACGCGATGATGAAGGATCAAGCGCATACCCAACTAAACCAAAAGCCCGGACTGTTGGAGAGGGCGCTACTTAATTTATTAAATAAGTAGCAAAGCGCCACGGGTCAAGTGAAGGAACGCCGGACCCAACAATCCCCCCCCCGGCGTCCAGCACAACCCGTCGGCTCAGAGGTGGAGTTACCACATGGCCCACATGGCTCAGAGGTGGGGTTACCACATGGCCCACACGGCTCAGAGGTGGGGTTACCACATGTCCATGGTTTGCACGGCTCAGAGGTGGGGTTACCACATGTCCACGGTTGCCTGACCCGCCGGACCCACACAGGTAGAAGGGAAAAATCAGGATTTAATAGCGCTCCCCCGGTCTTGAACCCGTGACCTGCTCTGATACCAATTGAAGGATCAAGCGCATACCCAACTGCACCAAAATCCCGGACTGTTGGAGAGGGCGCTACTAAATTTATTAAATAAGTAGCAAAGCGCCACGGGTCAAGTGAAGGAACGCCGGACCCAACAGACGACATTCGGCACGACCCGCGCCCAGATCCACCTTCTCGACACACCCACCGTCACGCCCGTGACCGGGGGCGTGACCGCCGTGTTTTCAGCCGCAATGTCACATCGCCGTCAGATCACCGAATTCTGCTATTGAATGGTGCTGACACGCCCCCAGACACGCCCGTGTCGGAGGGCGTGTACTTGGAAATTTTTGCCTATAAAAGGGCAGCTGCTGTATGTGTTAAGGGTTACAATTTTTGAAACCATTTTGATGACTAGGGCTGTCGTTGGAGCTGCTTTAGTGCTATGTAAGGATTCCCCCCCCCCCCCCCTTTCCTCTTTAAGTTTGTATGTTTAATCTCTTGTAATCACCCTTCTTTGTATTAAAAATCGTTATTGTTTCATCCTTACATGCTTTGAGATTTCTCCAAAAAGCCTCCTTTTCATCAATATTACGTACTTTAGTTTTCATTTTCATAATACGTGTATGTATATGAGCTTAAAATGGCGAAATTCATGTTTTTAAAATGAAAATCTTTCTGTTTTATTTTCAATTTTATCAAACTTTCTAGCCGTTACTATAGCCGTTTTTTCCTTATCACATTCTTTAAAATTGATTAGACTTAGAATTTTGCTTCCAAATATGTTCTTATGAACTTGTAAAACACTAAAAAGGTGGTTTTCATCCCTATTAACTTAGCTTTCACTTTATTTTAATTATAAAACTATTGCTTCTTTTTAGCTTACTCCCACTTTCTAAACCATTTTACAAGGCTATAAGAATGTATAAATTATTATTTTTATTTTTCATCAACTTTCATTTTAAGTAATTACAAAAAATATTTTCGCTCGAACAATTTTTATTTTCACTTTTTATGCATTTCTATCAAAAGCTAACGGTAAAAATGTAAACATTTTAATTTTTCGGGCACTTGCTTTCTCACTTTAATTTGAAAACTTTTTGCTCAAACAATTTTTATTTCGTCTGTTTACGCATTTCTACCACATTTCAGCGGTAGAAATGCAGTTGTATTAATTTTTAGATAACATTGTTTTTCTTATTTCTCGCCCGAGTGCGTGAGTGTATGAGATAATCTTTATCGTCTTAGTTAATTCATGCAAGTGTGTGTGTGTGATTATTTATGTTGAGTGCGTGAGTAGTTACTTTCAAGTAGAGTGCGTGTGTTGTTTTTAATTTTCCTCCTACTCATTTGAGTTAAATGGCTGGATTTTATTCAAGCAAGCGTGGGTTGTTTTTATTTTTCCGCCTACTCATTTGAGTTAAATGGCTGGATTTTATTCAAGCAACTGTGTGTATTTTTATTTTTTGCCTACTCACTTGAGTTAAATGGCTGGACTGTATTTTCAGTCCTACTCGTTTGAGTAGGTCTTGTAATTTTCATTCTTTATTTTTTCGCCTACTCATTTGAGTTAAATGGCTGGATTTGATTTTCCGCCTACTCGCTAGGAGTTAAGTGGTCGGACTTTATTTTGATGTAAATATTTAAGAAAGCCCTGTAATCGCATTTATTTTCTCCTACTCGTTTGAGTAGGACTCGCTTTCATTTTAGTCCTACTCGTTTGAGTGGGACCCACTCGTTTGAGTGGGACCTATAAATTTCAATTATGCAATTTTCTCTTATGTGTAACATAGTTTTATTTCTGTCTTTTGTTATATGTTTGAATGAGTGCGGATTTGTTTATTTGTAATAACTTTTCTAATGTTAGGGTATTTTACTTTTCCTCTTATTTTCTTTATAACCTTTCAGCGAATAGTTTAGGACGCTCGCTTAACCAAACATATAAGCTATACCCATTCCGATGAGTGGCTAATTGCTTTTAGCCCTCGGTATCGAAGAGCTTTGGGATATAAAATGTTTTAAATAACCAAATGTCTAATTTTTCAATTTAATTAAAAAACGTAAGGTTTACCCCGGGTTAACGACGCATAGAACCACATATCGATGTGTGGGCTCTATTTTCATTATCCATACGCTAGCTTGCCGAGAGGCCGTGCGTATGGACAGATCACCCCTGGGTAAATATAGTTCCGCACTAACCCTCGAGAGAGGAGGCACGCTAACTCTACCGGATTGGGTTCCCCACCCAATAGCGTGGGTTCTTAGCGTACTTCGGGCATTAAGGGGAATACTTCGTCGGACGATAGCCCGGTTGAATAGACTTAATGTCCAGGTGAGCGATAATCCTAGAGATAGGTGAACTCATTATTTTGAACCTCTACGGCCAAGTTTCCGCTTTAATTAAATTGAAACTTTAGATCTCTAGTTATTCAAATCTATTTTAAATCCTAACGTAATTCGATACCGAGAGTTATCTCTTCATCGACTATTTTCTTAAATCTATTTTCGTTCCTATTTTAATTAAAACCCTCATCTTCTATTTCGGTAAAATAATAGTGTTTTCGGAGCAGCAGGGGTAATCAACCTGTTCCCGGGAATAATACGACCTCGGTATTCTCCCGAATATCAAGTACTACTTTCAATAGGTGCACTTGCCTACCCTAGTAAGCCCGCGGCGATCGACTCACCGAACCAACCACAGTAAGAGTCTGTTCGCGGGCCAATCAGCGACCTCGAAGTCCTTGGGGAGAAAGTACTTGTGGAGCTCGGCATCATTGCCGGACACGGCAGGGGGACGTTAGACCTCCTCGCCCTTCTATTGGGGTGAGTAGTGGATGTTGCCGAGATCGCCCTTAATGAAGGCGATCTTGGTCATCCAGGTGTGATGCTTGTTCGCGATCTCGCGAACCTTGATCAGCGAGCCGACGAAGTAGGCGACCCCATCCGACATCGCCTTGTAAGAAAAGAGCATCCTGAACACTGTCAGGTTGAACTCAACCCTCTCCTGCCGGAGGTAGCTCACGAACGCCACCATCATCGTGACGATGTTAGAATTCAATTGCGCGGGTACTGCACTATAGTATTTCAGGATTTTCCAGATCTCTGGCCAGAGGGCGAGGCGCAACCCCACCTCGAAATGCGAGATGGGGAAGGCGAGCTCGTCCCCATAGAAAATGTTGATAACCTCCCCCTCCCTCGGCCTGCGTGCCTCGAAGCCCGGCGGCACGTACTCAGCCTTGAACTCCACGAGCTCCACCTCACTGGTGTGCCCCTCAAAGAAGCAGAAGTCAGTGAAGTGCTGCGCGCACTTGGAGCGGCTGTCGGCATCAGGGTTTGCCTTGCCCATGTTTGCAGAGGGAGATGCAGAGCGCGAGCAGAAAAGGAAAAAGGCGCAGGGAGAGAAAGCAATAAAAGCACAGTATGGTGGTTGGTAAAGGGGGGGGGCTATTTATAGGAAAGGAAATCTGGGGTCAGGCTGTCCCATCGGCCCAGCTCGCCACCCCAACTCGCCAACCCAGCTCGCCGACTTCCAACACTTCCCAACCAAGGCTAAGTCAAACATCGCAGTATATTATTCGAATAATGCATGTCCAAGAATATTCTAAAAGCTACTTATTACAAAAACCAAGTTCAGGAATAAAAAGCGGGGCGCGCGAGCAGGGGGAGCATCAGGATGCGAGTACCGGTCGGCTCGGCAAAGGAGCCGCCCTCTTACCTACCCCGGCCTCGCGGCACCCGCCCCCCAGACTGCCGCACGCGGAGCAGCTCGCGGATCCTCCCAGAATTCCTCTGCTCCATGGAGAGGCCATCATCTATCTCGTCCAGAAGCCGGGAGGGGGACATCAGCTCGCCAGCCTGGCCGCTTCGCACCTCGTCGGCGAGACGCGCGTAGTCGCGCTGTAGCATCTCGTTGACCCCTGCACCTTGCACAGCCCGCAAACCAGCTTGTTAAGAAGCTTGACCTCCCTCCTCGTCAGCTCGCCTTGATCCACTTCAGTACCCAGGTAAGAGTCCAGCGAGCTTGGGGAGGGGAGGGGAGAGTAGTGGGCTGCCCACAAAGACTCCTCGGCAGCGGACTGGCTGGGGGGAGCTATGAAGACAAGTATCAGCAAGAAGGGGAATGCAGGAAAGTTCATGGGGCAAGAGTCCAAGCAAAAATGACCTGACGAGCTCGGCAGCTCGAAGGAGATGCGGGTTGGGATGAACCTCAGATCCTTCCCGCGACTTGGGCTGTAAGTCCCCGACGGGAGAAGCTCGAATCCCGGGGTGGGGATGGTCCCCAAACCTGCCCCCGCGGCCACATCAGTTCGCCGAGGAGAGGGGACGCGCACCAGCGAATTCGGCCTCTGCGAGCTGAAAGGCAGTATCCCGAAGAGAAGAGTCGTGTCCCGGGGATGGATATCCGGTGTCATGAACAGCGAGTCTGCGAGAACGGTCTCGCCTCGCGGTGTGGGCTCTCGCGGCGTGATGCCCCCGCCATCGGGTTGACCGTCCGGGTCGTCGCCGACCACGACAACCTCTTTATCTTTCCCAAGAACTATCTGAGTGGAGAAGCCAGTCCCCATCTCCATGGTGGTCCTCAGGTCTTCATAAATTGGCTCGACCGCTTTGGGGAATGACTTCGACCCCTTTGAGTCGGGCTCGGTGGAGTCAACTTGAGGGACATTGGACGGGACCGCTGTCAGAGCGGCCACGCGAGCAGCCGAGGCCTGGCGTGCCCGGTAGAGGCGCTCTTGGATCTCCTGGGGGAGCGGCATCTTGGCAGCGTTAAAACAAAGGGAAGGGCAAGAGCCAAGCAGGTATGCAGGTATATATATAGCCACAGGTGGACCACACCTAAAGATTCCCTCCAACTCACCACCCTGCGCTCGCCGCACACTTAGGGTTGGATATTTCTTTCCGAGCTTTGTGAAGCTCAAAAAGAGCGGGCATTATGTATAACCCCGTGTCCGGCGAGCAAGGTCGCCAGGAACCAGACAGATCGGGCAGAAGATGGTGGGCGAGCTTGGCAGTGGACAAGCCGTGCCCGAGATCGGTATTCATCGACCAAAGATCAGCCTTCGTCGACCCCGGGCTCGGCATTCGCCGAGCTGGTCCAGGACAATTGATGGTGACCAAGGGATGGGCGTGCTCACCGTCCCAGCTCGCTCCTTAACAACGGAGCTCGACAATAGCATGCGAGCAGGACCTGCCGAGGTGATCAAGCTCCCCAGCTCGCCTGGATGTATGAGGTTCTTTTTACTGTTTTGCCCCCGCTGGTCTGCCCACAGCCCTTCAAAATAGCGGAGTTTGGCTGTTGGCAGACCCAGCCAAGAATTTTCTGGTAATTTCAGGTCAGTTCTTTTGGTTATTTGCAGTTCAGATTCTAAAAACTATAAATAGGACCCAAGGGGTACCCCAGAAAGCATGCTTCCTGTGCTTTCCTGCTCCAGTTTTCAAGTGCCTTCTGAGGGTACCTTAGCTCGGCCTCTGGCTAAGGAGGGGAAGCGCTCTGAGATCTTCCGGGTCTGTGGTGGGACCTCCCCGCCGAGCCCTTGGGTCGGTTTTTCCTTGTCTTCTTTGTTGTTTTGCTTGGAGGAGTGAATGAGGGGCGAGACCACCCCTTCCCCAAGGGCGAACTCCATAGGAGACCGAGTGTAACGTCCTGAATCGCACTAGGCTCCTTGTGCGTATTTTGAGTCAGGAGAGCTGACTAGGGTTCATGGAGAGTGCTGACAACAGTGCGACACATGTGAAAAGGAGGAGAAATTAGACAAGCATGAGACACGGGTAGAGACACGGGCGTGTCCCTACCCGTGTGTGTGTGCGTCGAGTTGAACTCGACGAGGCATGTCGAGATCGGCGAGCTGTGTCGACATCATGTGACACGGGTAGCGACACGGGCGTGTCCATACCCGTGTGTATCGAGTTACACTCGACCATGTGGCACGGGTAGCGACACGGGCGTGTCCCTACCCATGTGTGTCGAGTTACACTCGATGAGAGGTGTCGAGATCGACGAACTGCGCGTCGACTTCGACGAATTAACATGATAGGGGTAGATACACGGGCGTGTCCCTACCCTTGTGCTCCTGTCGACGATTTTGATCGAGATCGACGAACTGTTGAGATCGCCGAAATGTATCCGAAGAAGGACACGGCCAGGGAACACGGCCGTGTCATGTGGACACAGGTCGGGACACGGGTCGGGACACGGGCGTGTCCCTTCCTGTGTCAAGTATTGAACCGACATGGAAACTGTCGTTGCCACTTCGCCAGGCAGGACACGGGTAAGGGCACGGTCGTGTCCCTACCCGTGTCACTTTTCATATATAAGGGAAGAGAAAACCCTAGCTGTTTTCATGCTCATTTCATTCCCTATTTACTATGAGAACTCGTGGTGAGAGAGAAAACTGCTGTAGCAAGTTCTACAGGAGAAAATCCGCCATCACCGTGAAGGAGAAGATGCCACCAAGGAGAATTACGAGATCCATGGCCGGAAATGGAGGAACCGCTGGAATCGATGTGAGTTTCCTACCCTCTCCCTTGGTGCTAGATCTGTAGATATTTAGGCGAGACGTCGACTTAAAAGAATATTGGCATGTGATAAGATGCTTTCTCTAGGGTGAGTCCAATCCGGGGCATGTGCTCTTGGTTAGTGGTGTCTTCAACCTCTCCAATCTTCTATATGGAGATGGGGGTTAGTTTCGTGAAGAGCAAAGGCCTCATGAGGGTGAATAAGGGTGGAGGAAATTCTAGAATGATTTGGGAAGATCGCCTTGAGGACAAAGATGAACCGATGTCGTTCATTCCGCCTTAAGATGCGTGCAGAATCTGTATTCTGTGCGCAACAAACTTTGTGGCCATTTTTAGGTGTGATATGGCCAGATCTGGTCTTTCGGCTAAACACGAAAGTTGAAGCCCTTGAAAATACATTTCCAACGAATGGTTTCACGACTTCAGGCGAAGTCTGTAGCCATGGGAAAATCTAACGAAAATGGTGTTCAACAAATCCTACATGCAGAAATTGTGTTCTGTACGCAGCGGACTTCAAGTCCGATTTCAAATAGGATAATGTAAAAACTGGGTTGAGGTCTGAATACGAAAGTTGTGGACACGGAAAGACATTTCCATCGTGGGGTTACACGTCTTCACCAGATTCCTGTAGCTTTAGGAATCTCCGGTCAAAGATGTTGTCCAGATTCAATCTGCACCTAAACTCTGGGCTTTTTATAAGATGGGTTTAGATTCGGTGGAAGTTTTATTGCAAGTTACATGGCTTGGATGAACCTTTATGATTAATCATTTGTTGCATGATTGACGAAGCTTATTAATTATATTCATATAATCAAATTGTGAAGCAATCTTATTTAAACGAATTGACTTGATAAGAATTGAAAGATTGTTATTTGTGCGCATCATATATAATATGTCGTTAACATATTCAAAGTGTGATGGATCTTTACATGCGCATCATGTTCATAATAGGTTAGTACTTTTGGAAAGATTTGTAAATCTTTATATGCGTAACATGTTATATTATGTTGTCATCATTTGGGAGTCATTTAGAAGAATAAATCACGGCCATGAGTATGTTTGATTAATGAATTGAGTTTAGTAGTCCAATACTTAGAGCGTCGTCTCCCTACGGGTAGTATTGTGAAGGGATGTTGGTGCGGTGTTGACCGTCAGTTGTTTTGTTGAGTTGTGATGAGGTATGGATGGACGGTTGGGCTGTGTCCTCGTGCTTACTTTCGAGGCCCCTTCCTTGTTATGTTGAAGAGGCATTTGCATGCGGTGTGAGTCGACACGCGGTGTCATAATCCTGGGTTAAGGATAGTGTTACAGGTCTACGGGCTCTCCAGTCATCACACCGACGGTAGTCAACAGTTAGACTTTGGGCAGTTGGGCTGTGTCCTCGGTGTTCACGTCCCGGGGCCCCTTCCGTGCTAAGTGAACGGTTGGGATGTGTCCTCGTGCTTACTTCCGAGGCCCCTTCCGGGTCACAAAAGGCCAGTTCGGGCTGTGTTCTTGGTGCTCACCTACCCAAGACCCCGCTGGGCCATAGTACGCATGGGCTCCGCTGTTGTGTTCTTAGCGTTGAGGCGTACGGAGGCCTAGATGAAGTAGTGTGGATACCCGCCTAGTAGTAGAAGTGCCCGTTCTACTGTCACCGCCTGGCCACGGTGGCTGATGCCTGAGAGGTTAGCTACCTGCTCGAAAAGTGGGAACTATAGTCTGTGTCGACATAGCAGTTGCATGGGTTTGATCATGGGTGAGTCATTGCATATCATTCATAGCATTTCATAACATTCCACAACAAGATCCTCATCGTATAAGTTTGTATGGGAACTCTTATAGGATGAGTTACCTTTATGGAACCCGATCCTTAACTTATAATTTTGTATGGGCATTCTTATAAGTTAAGTTACTTTCCTGATGTTACTTATACATGTTAGTTTGTTGTAGCTCTTAAATATTTGCTAGTTCTTGTTATTGTTACTCTTACACTACTGCCACCTGCTTGTACTTCCTTTACTTGCATACTTATTATATACTGTACTCTTGTTCCTCTTCCCCGCCCGGTGCCGAGGAGTCGCCGGGGGAGCAGATGTGAAACCACTTAGTCATTTCGACTAACGGTTGCTACGTCTTCCATTTAGGAGGTCACGCCGCAGGCAGAGCAGCCGCAGACTACACAGTAGGACAGCCAGACCAGGACGATGGGGCCTGAAGTGACGGTGCCGTCGATACCATCGGTTACAAATGTTAGTATTTTGATACTCTAATGTAGCCCATTTGTGCTATGTTTAGCTGTACTCTGATATATTGTAGTAGCATGTTTTAGCTTCTCCTTTATTGATGTATTTGGACATTATTACTTAGTGTGGATTTGACTTCTCTTGCTTATTATATTTGGTTGGGTTGGCATGACTATTGATATTGTTGGAGCAGGCGGAATAGGCGTCTTGTGGTACAGGTTAGCCCGTGCGCTAATGCTACCACAAGGCGGTTGTTCCAGGCATAAGACTCTCCTTCATTTTGTGTTTTGGGATCCGAGAGGGGGGTCTTACAAATGGTATCAGTTTGCCACGATCCTCAACTAAAGAAGTCATTCAACAATGGTGCCACCCCCGTTTGATTAGTCAGTTTGGGGACAAACTGACTTAGCGGAAGCAGTGGTGTGCCCATATGTAATTCACGCTAAGTATGTCCAACTTTGACCTTAAGATTAGCCAACCTGACTATACGATTGCATTTTATGTGTAGATTCCAGCACTCGTTGAGTAGGTGAGAGGAACTCCTACGCCCTCCATACCCACTCCCACTCAGTTCCAACAATCTGAGTTGGGGCTGACGCTCACTGCCATCCTCGATGTTTTTAGGGCGCAGCAGCCCCCGGTGCAACAACAGGACCCGAGCTCCAACTGGCTGGGCACCTTCCAGGCTCTCTCCCCTCCCGCCTACCTTGGGACAGAGTCAGCCGTACGTACAGAGGAATGGCTAGACACAGTTAAGGTGTTGTTGGCTGGTATCCGTTGACCGACCAACATGGCAGTGACATTGGCGATGTCCGTCTTGGACTCACATGCTAAGAGGTGGTGGAAGTCCCTCATGGGCTCTACCTTCCAAGGCCGGGTCTACACAGAGATAAGTTGGAGTGAATTCTCGGGTGTTTTCTTGGAGCACTTTATCCCTACATCGACCCGAGATGAGCTTGAGCAGAGGTTTCTTCTACTAAAGCCGGGATCAAAGTCAGTTACGGAATACCAGTGGGAATTCTAGCATCTCGCAAGGTTTGCGGATTCTTATGAGTTGGATGATAGAGGTTATGCCAAGTGCTTCTACAAAGGGCTGCGAGATCCCCTAAGGCAGTCCCTTTTGTTTATAGCGGATGGTAGCTTGGCAGAGATCATTGATATGGCGAAAAGATTGGAGGCGGACCAGTTGGGATGTAGTAAGAGGCCTGCGGAGGACGTGATTGAAGCCGGCCCTCGGAATAGAAGGAGGTGATACTTCAGAGGAGGAAGAGGATATCAAAGAGGTGGAAGGCGTATCCATCGGAACTATAGATTGGAGCATCCGGTTCCGCAGCCACCGGCATTGCCTCCACCACCACAGCCTCAGCAATTTCAACAACCTGAAGGGCATCGTGGGCTGGTGTGGTTTGAATGCAACCAGCCGGGCCACATCCGACGTTTCTGCCCGCAGCTATATGGGAACGCCCCTCCTGCTCTCCCTCCTTCTCTCCCTCCAGAAGCCCCACGAGGATGGGGAGATATGCATGGTCGAGGACAAGCACCGCGAGGAGGTAATCCCGACCCTGCTAGGGATCAGGTGTACGCGCTTGACATGGCGCAAGAACGGAACCCACAAGATGTGATTGCAGGTATGATTTAATTAATTAACATATTTATATGGTCTAACTTGAATTGATTAAGAATTACTAGACACCTAGCAATAAGTTTTGGTTGTTGGTACTTAGGCACCATGATTATTGGCGGGAAGACGACCTATGCGCTGTTCGATATCGGTGCCTCACACTCCTTCTTTTCCGAGGATTTCATAAAAGATGTGGAGGGTGTACAGTACTTCACTGGCATAGTCCGACGTGTACGCCTCCTGGATGGCTCGGAGATGATCGCAACCGCCAAGTGCGAGTTGGAGTTATTTATTGATGGGAAGGCCTTCGATACGCCGGCCACGGTTCTGAGAATGCCGGAGTTTGACATCATTTTGGGCATGGCATGGTTGGACTGGCACTTTGCGAGTATCGACTGCGCGGAGAAGCAGATCTATTTGAGACATGGATACTCTGACGTCATCTTCCAAGGAATTGGCTTTGCGCCGCGTATGATATTATCTTCTGTTCAGGCTGTAAAAGCCCATATGAAGGGGGACGAGGTCTTCATGATCTGGTTCGAGTTAAAGGAAGAAGCATTGGAATTAAAGGATGTACGGGTAGTGCGGGATTTTCCCGAGGTATTTCCTGAGAAGCTACCAGGATTACCTCCGCATAGAGAGGTTGATTTTCAGATTAATCTAGTACCAGGTGCAAAGCCTGTATCCAAGGCTCCGTACAGAATGGCCCCGAAAGAACTCGCTGAGTTTAGAGTACAATTGCAAGAACTGGTGGAATCAGGGTTCGTTCGCCCCAGTTCATCACCCTAGGGAGCTCCTGTACTGTTCGTGAAGAAGAAGGATGGAACCCTGCGGTTGTGCATAGATTATCGGGAACTCAATTGGTTGACGGTGCGGAACACTTATCCACTACCTCGGATCGACGAGTTGTTCGATCTACTAGTGGTAGCACATTGGTTTTCTGAACTGGATTTGGGCTCTGGATACTATCAGTTGAGGATAAAAGAAGGGGACATCCAGAAAACGGCCTTCGGTTCGAGATATGGTTTGTATGAGTTCACAGTAATGCCGTTTGGGCTCACAAATGCCCCTTCGGCCTTCATGAGCTTGATGAACAAGGTGTTTGAACCGTATTTTGACATCTTCGCCATTGTGTTCATCGACGACATCTTGGTCTACTCAAAGATGGAGGAGGAGCATGTCGAGCACCTGACCTTGGTTTTGAAGAAATTGAAGGAGCACGCCTTGTACGCCAAGTTTAGCAAGTGTGAATTCTGGCTTAAGGATGTTGCCTTCTTGGGGCATGTGATTAGTGGAGCATGATTAGCAGTGGATCCAGCAAAGGTGCGAGCCGTGAAAGAGTGGTCCACCTTGAAGTCGGCGGCCGATGTGAGGAGTTTCCTTGGACTTGCCGGGTACTACCGCAAGTTTGTGAAAGGATTTTCAAAGGTTTCCCTTCCTCTTACCTCATTGACGAAGAAAGGTATGCCATTTGAGTGGACTCCCCAATGTGAAGGGGCGTTCAAAGAGCTGAAGGATAGGCTTACCTCCGCCCCCATCCTTGCACTTCCATATGGGAAGGAAGGATTTCAGGTTTACACCGACGCATCGCATCAAGGGATGGGAGCGGTACTGATGCAGCACGGGCACATGATCGCATATGCCTCAAGACAGTTGAAGAAACATGAAATTAATTACCCGGTCCATGATTTGGAGTTGGGAGCAGTGGTGTTCGCTTTGAATGTCGGGAGGCATTATCTATATGGCGTCCATTGCGAGATCTTTTCCGATCACAAAAACTTGAAGTATGTCCACACTCAGAAGGAGTTGAAGCTGAGACAACGGCGGTGGTTGGAATTTCTATGCGACTATGAGTTCACCGTGAACTACCACCCCGGGAAAGCGAACTCAGTAGCCGATGCCTTGAGTATAAAAGTGTCAGGCTCTAGCCCAGAGTCTCGGTTGATGAGTATGGAGTTGGCTCGGATGATCGAGGAGATGGAAATTACTCTAGTATTCAAGGCTCCTTCGGCAGAGTATGCGGAGTATTTGTCCAGCATGAGCATAGTTTGTGATATCCGGGACCGGATTCGGGTGGAGCAAGGAATGGATGCGGCCTTGGCCCTGGCAATCAAGGCAATTGAAGATGGGACCACCGATGAGTACACACTAAAAGATTGCCTCCTTTATTTTCGTGGCTGACTCTATATTCCCAAGGGCGGCAAAATCCGGGAGGATATCTTGAGAGAGGCACATTCCTCTCAATATTCTGTACACCCGGGTATTGCCAAGATGTACGCTAGCTTACAGAACACCATGTGCTGGCCAGGAATGAAGAAGGATGTTCGTTACTATGTTACACATTGCGAAGCATGTTAAAGAGTGAAGGCTGAATGCAAGAGTCCCGGTGGTTTGTTGCAGTCGTTGCCCATCCCCGAATGGAAGTTCGAGGATATCTCCATGGACTTTGTCCATGGGCTACCTCGTTCCTGCTCCGGGAATGATTCAGTGTGGGTTATTTTTGATCGACTGAGAAAGGTGGCCCAGTTCATTCCAATGAAGAAGGAAGCACACGTGGATGTTTGGTACATCTTTTTGTGGAGCAATTCGTACGGTATCATGGCGTGCCAAAGACAATTGTTTCGGATCGGGATGGTCGGTTTACTTCTAAGGAGTGGAAGGCGGTACAGACATATTTGGGCTCACGCCTTACCTTCAACACCGCATTTCATCCTCAGACGGACGGGCAGTCTGAAAGGACCATTAGGACATTGGAGGATTTGCTGAGATTATGTGTGTTGGACAGAGGAGAGCCGTGGGAAAGGCTCTTGCCCATGGTGGAATTTTCCTACAATAATAGCCATCACGCGAGCATCGGTATGGCGCCCCATGAAGCGCTTTACGGAAGAAGGTGCAGGACTGCCTTGTCTTGGGTGCAGGATGAAGATTCAAAGGCATTGGGAAATGAATATATAGATGATACTGATGCGGCGGTCAGATTGATACGGGATAGCATGTTGGAGGCTCAAAGTCGGCAGGCGAAATATTACAATAAAAAGCGTCGGATGGTGTAGTTCTAAGTGGGCGATAAAGTGTTCCTCAAGATTCGGTCGATGCATGGAGTGTCGCGGGTACGTGGGGTGAAAAAGCTCAGCCCAAGGTATGTTGGGCCTTATACTATACTAGAAAGGATTGGCCCGTTGGCCTATCGGTTGGAGCTACCACCAAACATAGAGATTCTCCACGACGTGTTCCATGTGTCGTCGCTTCGAAAAGCACTGTTGCGGCCCGACCAATATATTCCCACTACTGATGGTGCAGTGGCGTCAGATAGGTCTGTGCGACTAGAGCCGGTGCGGATTGTTAACAACGAGACAAGAACTTTGTGCCGCAAAAGTGTACTCTTGGTGAAGGTGCTATGGTCCAACCATGGAAATTAGGAGTACACATGGGAGCCATTGGATTTGATGCAGCAATGCTACCCGGAGTTATTTGCTCAAGGTAATTTTATTTAAAGGCATATGTTAAATTTTTTGTTATGCTTTTCTCCCCACAACCTAAGCCTGATTTCGGGGACGAAATCTTTTATTTTGTTTATAGGATTTGTAACGTCCCGAATCGCACTAGGCCCCTCGTGCGTGTTTTGAGTCAGGAGAGCTGACTACGGTTCATGGAGAGTGCTGACAACAGGGCAGCACATGTGAAAAGGAGGAGAAATTAGACAAGCATTAGACACGGGTAGAGACATAGGCGTGTCCCTACCCGTGTGCATGTGCATCGAGTTAAACTCGACGAGGCTTGTCGAGATCGGCAAGCTGTGTCGACATCATGTGACACAGGTAGCGACACGGGCGTGTCCATACCCGTGTGTGTCGAGTTACACTCGACAGGGCGTGTCGAGACTGACGAGCTATGTCAACACCATGGGACACGGGTAGCGACACAGGCGTGTCCCTACCCGTGTGTGTCGAGTTACACTCGACGAGAGGTGTCGATATCGACGAACTGCGCATCGACATCGAAGAATTAACATGACAGGGGTAGAGACACGGGAGTGTCCCTACCCGTGTGCTCCAGTTGACGATTTTGATCGAGATCGATGAAATGTTGAGATCGTCGAAATGTATCCCGAGAAGGACACGACCAGCGAACACGGCCGTGTCATGTGGACACGGGTCGGGACACGGGTCCGGACACGGGCGTGTCCCTACCCTTATCAAGTATTGAACTGATATGGAAACTGTCGTTGCCGCTTCTCCAGGCAGGACACGGGTAAGGACAAGGCCGTGTCCGTACCCGTGTCACTTTTCGTATATAAGGGAAGACAAAACCCTAGCCGTTTTCATGCTCATTTCATTCCCTATTTCCTGTGAGAACTCCTGGTGAGAGAGAAAACTACTGGAGCAAGTTCTATAGGAGAAAATCAGCCATCACCGTGAACGAGAAGATGCTACCAAGGAGAATTACGAGATCCATGGACAGAAATGGAGGAACCGATGGAATCAATGTGAGTTTCCTACCCTCTCCCTTGGTGCTAGATCTGTAGATATTTAGGCGAGACGTCGACTCAAAAGAATCTTGACATGTGAGAAGTTGTTTTCTCTAGGGTGAGGCCAATCCGGTGCTTGTGCTCTTGGTTAGTGGTGTCTTCAACCTCTCCGATCTTCTATATGGAGATGGGGGTTGGTTTCGTGAAGAGCAAAGGCCTCATGAGGGTGAATAAGGGTGGAGGAAATTCTGGAATGATTTGGGAAGATCACCTTGAGGAGAAAGATGAGTCGTTGCCGTTCATTCCGCCTTAAGATGTGTGCAGAATCTGTATTCTGCACGCAGCGAACTTCGTGGCCAGTTTTAGGTGTGATATGTCCAGATCTGGGCTTTCGGCTAAACATGAAAGTTGAAGCCCTTGAACATACCTTTCCAACGAATGGTTGCACAACTTCAGGCAAAGTCTATATTCACGGGAAAATCTAACATAAATGGTGTTCAACAAATCCTGCATGCAGAAATTGTGTTCTGTACGCAGCGGACTTCAAGTCCGATTTCAAATAGGATAATTTCAAAACTGGGTTGAGGTCTGAATACGAACGTTGTGGAACATGGAAAGACCTTTCCATCGTGGGGTTACACGTCTTCACCGGATTCCTGTATCTTTAGTAATCTCTGGTCGAAGCTGCTATCCAGATTCAATCTGCACCTAAACTCTGGGCTTTTTATAAGATGAGTTTAGATTCGGTGAAAGTTTTATTGCAAGTTACTTGGCTTGGATGAACCTTTATGATTAATCATTTGTTGCATGATTGACGAAGCTTATTAATTAGATTTCATATAATCAAATTGTGAAGCAATCTTATTTAAACGAATTGACTTGATAAGAATTGAAAGATTGTTATTTGTGCGCATCATATATAATATGTCGTTAGCATATGGAAAGTGTGATGGATCTTTACATGCCCATCATGTTCATAATAGGTTAGTACTTTTGGAAAGATTTGTAAATCTTTATATGTGTAACATGTTATATTATGTTGTCATCATTTGGGAGTCATATAGATGAATAAATCATGGCCATGAGTATGTTTGATTAATGAATTGAGTTTAGTAGTCCAATACTTAGAGCGCCGTCTCCCTACGGGTAGTATTGTGAAGGGATGTAGGTGCGGTGTTGACCATCACTTGTTTAGTTGAGTTGTGATGAGGTATGGATGGATGGTTGGGCTGTGTCCTCGTGCTTACTTCCGAGGCCCCTTCCTTATTATGTTGAAGAGGCATTTGCATTCGGTGTGAGTCAACACGCGGTGTCATAATCCTGGGTTAAGGATAGTGTGGCAGGTCTACGGGCTCGCCAGTCGTCACACCGACGGGAGTCGACAGTTAGACTTTGGGCGGTTGGGCTGTGTCCTCGGTGTTCACGTCCCAGGGCCCCTTCCATGCCAAGTGAACGGTTGGGCTATGTCCTCGTGCTTACTTCTGAGGCACCTTCCGGGTCACACAAGTCCAGTTCGGGCTGTGTTCTTGGTGCTCACATACCCAAGACCACGCTGGGCCATAGTACCCATTGGCTCCGCTGTTGTGTTCTTAGCGTTGAGTCGTACGGAGGCCTAGGTGAAGTAGTGTGGATACCCGTGTAGTAGTAGAAGTTCCCGTTCTACTGTCACCGCCTGGCCACGGTGGCTGATGCCTGAGAGGTTAGCTACCTGCTCTAAAAGTGGGAACTATAGTCTGTGTCGACATAGCAATTGCATGGGTGTGATCATGAGTGAGTCATTGCATAGCATTCATAGCATTTCATAACATTGCACAACAAGATTCTCATCGTATAAGTTTGTATGGGCACTCTTATACGATAAGTTACCTTTATGTAACCCGATCCTTAACTTATATGTTTGTATGGGCATTCTTATAAGTTAAGTTACTTTCCTGCTGTTACTTATACATGTTAGTTTGTTGTAGCTCTTAAATATTTGCTAGTTCATGTTATTGTTACTCTTACACCACTGCCACCTACTTGTACTTTCTTTACTTGCATACTGATTATATACTGTACTCTTGTTCATCTTCCCTACCAGGTGCCGAGGAGTCGCCGGGGGAGCGTATGTGAAAACACTTAGTCGTTTCGACTAACGGTAGCTACGTCTTCCTTTTTAGGAGGTCACGCCGCAGGCAGAGCAGCCGCAAACTATGCAGCAGGACAGCCAGGCCAGGACGATAGGGCCTGAAGTTACGGTGTCGTCGATACCGTCAGTTACGGATGTTAGTATTTTGATACTCTGATGTAGCCCGTTTGGACAATGTTTAGCTGTACTCTGATATATTGTAGAAGCATGTTTTAGCTTCTCCTTTATTGATGTATTTGGACATTATTACTTAGTGTGGATTTGACTTCTCTTGCTTATTATATTTGGTTGGGTTGGCATGACTATTGATATTGTTGGAGCCGGCGGATTAGGCGTCTTGTGGTACAGGTTAGCCCGTGCGCTAATGCTACCACAAGGCGGCTATTCCGGCCATAAGACCCCCCTTCGTTCCGTGTTTTGGGATCCGGGAGGGGGGCTCTTACACTGAGAAATTGGTTTCAACAACTTGTATTGCTTCTTTGGCTTCTGGTCACCACCCCAACACTCTTGGGGAAGGTGTCCCTTCTTGTAACAAGTATAACAAGCACGAGTCTCGTGTTTTCCCTTCCTGGGGTGAGCAGGCTTTCTAACCCGTGAAGAACTCGATTCCCGGATCACAGGAATTTGACGGGCTCTTGTCAAGTCCATGTCCATTATCTAGCTGACTACTCCAATGGTTGGAATCCCATTAACTTCGGACCCATCAACAGAAAACGTAGTTCCTGACGTAGCCCATCATAAAACCTGTTGATTTTAGTTTCCTTGGTTTCAAACACAAACTCTGGATGTTGTCTCAGCGCAACAAAAGCATGAAAGTATTCCTCAACCGTGTCCACTCCTTGGTTCAAGCACATGTTCAACGACGAAGCTGATGCTCTTTCCCTTATCATCTACTCAAGTATGCCGACCGACATGGGACGCACCACCGGAATAGAGGGTTTTCCCCATCCCTCATGTTGGGCCTTGATCATTGCGTAGACCACATCAGCGATCAATCAGACCGTCTCTACCAAAGGAGGAGGTGGTGGTACCACAGTTGGTGTCACCAATCCCATCGAATATTGGTGTTCCTGCTGCCCCGCATACACGCTAGTCTCCTACAGTAGTGAAACACACAAGTAAGCAATAAACATAATGCCAACAGAAATACCAGGAATGCACAGCTTCCCCAAACAGGTGTATTTTCATTCCTTAGTGGACATTCTTGAGTTAAGTAATGTTAAAGTGGGTCTCACTTGCACATGCTCGCCACCCCATAAAAGAATTCGATCACGAATTCGAAAGGGAAGGACCAAGAGAAGCTGATACTAAAATGTAGCACCTCTATCTGTTACATGACATATAATAAAAATGTCCGGCCGTGGCCCCACACCATATGCCACAAACAGGCGGCGAAGTTACGGGTAATGTCAGAGTTGCGCATCCTAACACAGAGAATTCTAGAGGAAGCTTTTACATTGATTGAACTCAGCTCATTATAATGTCCACAATATATAAACCAACATTTATATAGATCACACCACGAAGGAATGTTATACAAGTACACAATAAGCTTCGCCTTATTACCTTACAGTTAAGCTTAGCACATATAGTTTCCATACATCGGCACACAGGCCGGCAACACATGAACAATGACTCATATACACTTCTTTGGCCTTCTAGGGCTAGTATAGCAGTAGCGGCAGCAGCAGCAAAATCAAGGGCTTCAGCCCCTATTCCCGCTCGTCTCTCCTGTACCTGCACAAGATAGTCCACCACAACGGTGGCAAACAATTCAACGGTCAGCATTCACCTGACCAATTTAAAACAATCCTACCCCTTATCCGGGGTAGTGGCATTTCTTCCCTGCAGGCATAACATTTACAAGCAAATATAACACACAAGGTGAGCTCACGCACAATTCACAAATCACAAACATCGCCCACGCGGACCGACGTTCCGTGCACTTCGGGCATATTATTGGTGTACCGGATAAACCAGTCGCCCACCGCCATTCAATTCCCGAAGCCCAACGACAAACTTGAGCATTTTGCTCCATGGATGTCAGACGGAGACTTAATTTTATAACGACCCGGGATTGACCCGTATCCCCCCATGGTATCGTGGCGCGCAGGCCCAAGACTTCTGCCGAGTTCTAAGCACCCAGGAACTCATGGCGGATAACCCAAATATAGTTCAGCCTTTGCCCGTTGCTCCAACCGTTAGTTCAATGCAAAGACTAATGTGGGTCAGCATCCCCTTTTCTATTCGGCACGAGGCCTTGTGAAGAGCTTATCGAGCTCACAAATTGCCATGTTATCTTCGAAGGACTAGCTTCACAATCACATGTTAACTAGGAGCTATCACCAGTGGTACTCACTCTTGCCCGACGTTAGCAACAAAACTCACTTTCCATCCCTAGTCCTAACCTTATCATTCATAGCAAACAACACAAGCATTGAGTGGGTCTTTTCCTGGACTTTCATTCCAATACTTCCTGCTACTATCTTTCACAGGCATAACACACTGAAATCAAAAGCATAATCATTCCTACACGGAGTCTTCTCCGGTTTGCAACAGAAAACATCACTAATCCAGACCAACCTGTCCAGATGGGCTTCACACATTATGCCTATTTTGTACTTCATGTTTCTGGATCTATATGCAAGACATCTTGGGGATCTCTAGAATCAACGCAAGACAACCCTTAGTAAATCACCTTTTGGTGGGGAAAACATATACATATGCCAAATCAAGGACTTCACATGTCCAAGGAAGAAAGATTGTTACCCTTGATGACCCCTTTGGATCCATGGACATCTAGCCAGTTCAAAAGCACCGAAGCGGCCTTGCCTCCACAACTCTGGCCTCGGATCTTGCTTCGAAACTCGGCAGCTCCACCGGTGGCCGGATCATTTTCTCCTCCTCCTCCTTCCTCTTCCTTCTCTCTCTAGCTCTTTTAGAAAGAGAGTGGCCTAAGGTAAATGAGATTCCTGTTCTCAATTCCGGCCTTAAAGCAGCAGGGAGGAGACTGGGCCATCAGATCCCAGATGAATGAAATGAACGGCCACAAAATTTCCACAAAGGTCTATTTTTGGGCTGACACGGCCTATGACACGCCCGTGTCACAGGTCGTGTACCTTAGCGGCACACAATCGATTTACCTAGAGCAGGACACGGCCATATGACACACCCGTGTCCCAGGCTGTATGCCCTGACACGCCCTCAGACACACCTGTGTCTGAGGCATGTACCTCAGGCGACACACGCCCGATTCAACCCGAATTGGACACGGCCATATAACACACCCGTATCACATGCCGTGTGCCCATATACATGCCCGTGTCTTGCCCGAGTTGACCAGGCCTCATTGCCTTTCCAAACCCAGAGAAGTAGACGACCATGTGACATGCCCGTGTCACAGGCCATGTGCCCTTACACGGCTGCAGACACGCCTCCGCCGTGCATTTTGTCGAGCAAAGTTTGTCAATAAGAGGGGGACAAGCCCTCTGGCATGCCCGTATTGCAGGGCGTGTTCCCTTTCGAGAACTCGTCGAGTACAGTTCATCGAGTACACGACAGGCTGCTCAGCCATAAAGAGTAGGACACGCCATGGGACACGCCCGTGGCCCAGGCCGTGTCGCCAAACTTGAACCAAATCTTGGGATTTGGGGTGTTACAAGTAAGCATGGTAGTCACTTCACGAGGCTTAGCCCTTTTCGGCCGGCGCACTTGCTCCCGCTCACGATCCTTGCCCGGTAAAAATTTAGGGTAACGTGGGTCAGCAAAGGCGGACCCCTACTGTGTAACCAACACATCTCATCCGAGCCGCCCCTAATGGACCGCGGGGTACACCTCCAACCTGCAAGTCTGCAGTTCGTATGCTATATATATATATAAACATGTAAAGCTTTAAAACAGGTTTGGATGTCTCAAACAACGAACATGTTTTCTATGTTGATCATATAATTAAAGGGGCCTACTATGCAGCATGTATGCAAACCCGGGCTTCACCCAAGGCACCCTATCGCGTATGCATCTAGCACATCATCATAACATGTCAATTGGGTACTTCCAATTTCCACCATCAACGTCAATCCACAAACAAAATGGTACAGTAATTCCCCTAACGATATACAAGCCACCACATGGAAATCTTGCCAAGGCCCCACCCGCTCGTGGGTCTTAGACTCGGTCTGGCCTGCGAACTCTGACTTCGCACGTCAGGATTCCATCTCACACACAAATTAATTCTAAGAACCCTTGTCAGACCCCACCCGCTCATGGACTTCATCGTCCGGGCTTGTCCTATGATTGGCTCTTCGTTAGTCTCACAAAAGGGGACTAGTCTCGCCGAGACACTCTCCCCACATGACTTGCACGTCATGGGTTAGCAAGCCGACCACGGAGACAAAGTGTTGGAACACACAATTACTGATTTGGGCAAGGATCACTATGTCTCTTAGGAAACCTGTCTTGACCTCATTGTATAGATCTAAAGGTCAATTAGAATTGAGTCTAAGGGTTAGTAGTTAGGTTTGGAAGCTGCCCTCAAGAACAGGTTTTTCAGTTCTAGAGACTAAGTATTTTCGTCGAGCTCAATACAATGAATCGTCGAAATCCATTCGACGATCGTTGAGCTCACTTCGACGAATCGTCGAACTCCATTCGACGATCTCTGAGCTCAACTTCAACGAGTCGTCGAACTCCATTCGACGATCTTCGAGCTCAGATCGACGTTCTTGACTCCAGTTTGATTCTCTATCTCTGAGCTCAGTTCGACGATAGTTGAGCTCAGATCGACGATCTCTGTTTCTATTAAAGTTCAGTCTCTGAGCTCAGTTCAACGATAGTGGAGCTCAGTTCGACGTTCTTCTGAAGAGTTAGACGTTTTTCAAGATTCAAATTCAGACAGTTGTGGAATTATTCTCAGCATTTATGTCAGAGATCCTGTAGCCGTTTTTAATTAATCTGGAGCAAGTTTCAAGGTAATTTCAAGGAATGTTTTATTGGACTTTTCTCTAGAAGACAAATGCAGTTAAGGAAGTCATTTGTGACAGGCTAACAGCTATCTTGGACAGAGGATCATTTCTATTCAGATCAAAGGAATAAAAGAAATATTATTATTCAACAACAATAACTTCTACAACAACAATTCTCTGTAACAACAATTCTCTGCAACAACAAGAATTACAACTCTTACAACAACAATTACACAAGAGAAAGAAAGAGAGTTGCAGACATTCTCAGTCTCAAAAATTCATACAAGAACACATATCACAAAAGGAGATCAACTAACTGAAATTTTCAGATCTCTCTTGATTCAAGTGTTCAAAGGCCATCATCATTCAAGACTCCAGACACCTCACATTTCAGCTGTTGTTGAAATCATCTTTTGCTGGAGATCAAATCATCTGAAGGCCTATCACCCTACTGCAAAGCTTCACTTCCTGAACAACTCAAGATCTCAGGGGGAGCTTTTACAACATCCACTATCTTCTCTCTGATTGTTGACAGAGAAGATCATCTCATCCCTTTCTCTCTCTCTCTCTCTACTGTAAAGGGTTTTTCAAACTCCCTTCAAAAGTTTGTGATTGGTTTCTGAGTCCTTATCAAAACTCTGTGGTGGCAAGACACCTGATCAAAAAATCTGGTTTGGTTTTTGAGCACCTTATCAAAAGCTCATTGGTGCCCAGGACACCTGATCAACTCATCCTGCAGTGGATTCCTACCTAGGGTGATAGAAGAGTGGATGTACCCAGGTTGATTGGCGAACCACTATAGCTCCTTGTGTCTACTGGTTGCTTGTTTTTCTTTTGTTTTCTGGCTGTGCTTTGTGATTGATCTGTGATTGTTCTGTGTTTAGATTTACTTTATGTTATTTGCTTCCATGTTCACTTAGGAATACAACAATAGTTGTAAAAAGTTTCTAGCAAGCACCTGTTGAAATTTGTGAAGTGGAAGTGGGTGACGGGACAGGCCGGGCGGCCTGGGGCAGACAGCGTTGGCGGACTGGGCGGACTGGGCGGACTGAGATGTGCGGCCTGGTGGAAGGTCTAGTGGAAAGCCGGCTGTCTTCTGAGCGGCTTGCTGTATGAAGTCCGCGGACTATGCGGCCCGGTTTCTGTGGATAGGGTGTTTGCTGATTGGCTTTGCCAAGGAGCGGCCTGAGCAGATGGAGGCTTGCGGACTGATGCATTGCTCAGTGGCCGCGGGTGCAAGCTTGTGCTGATAGGCGGGTTGGCTCATGTCCGCGGGAAGCTTCCGGACTGGAGTGTCCGCGGTGTGGGCTGTTGCGGACTGAGCTTGGAGCTGGGCTGAGGCCTTGTCGAGCTCTGGTGGCACAGCAGGCGATTTGCTGTGGAGATCGATTGGCGGACTAGTTTTGGAGTTCGGGGTTGGCTGCTGCGTTGGACAGAAGTGCGAGGAGCTCGCAGACTCATGGCGGTCTGTGCTAGGGTGTTTGGCGGACAGGAGTTTGTGTCCGCCATGCTCGCATTGGCTCTTGATGGTTTTGGACTTGGTCACACTTTGTGCCAAGGCCATGATGTCCGCGGTATCCGCCAAAGTCCGCTGTGACCGGGCAGACTGTTGCTGTCTTCCTTTGGTCGTGGACTTGTGGCGGATTGAGGTGTGAGTCTTGCGGACTGCCTCGGGTTGGTGCGGACTGCCATTGAAGGGGGTTGCTATCTTGTAGTGGTTAGAGCTTTGCGGGCTGATGCCTTGTCCGCATAGCTTGGGCGGACTGGAGAGGGCTCGCCAATGTTTGCCTTGCTCCTGGCGGTTTGCCTTGGTATCCGGCTAAGTCCTTACGGACTCAGCGGACGGTGTTTTTGCTATCGCGCGGGCTGGGGTGGTGTCGCTATCTCTTAGGCGGTGACCACACTCCTCACCTTGCCTATAAATAGGACCCCCCTGGCACATCTAAACTAACGAGAGTGAACAGTAAGTTGGGTTGAGCGAAGTGCTGCGGTCTGTGTTTGCCAGTCCGCGCGGATTGTTTAAGGCTGACGGTTTGCTGTGTGCAGGTCGCGCGGAAAGCTTCAAGGAGCCAGGAGTTTGGCTGTGACTTCGGTCAAGTACTTGGAAGTGTGCGGTCTCTGCGGACTCAGTAGGAGGTCGCTCTGCGGCATGTCAGTTCTGTTTCATCTTTGCCAGCTTCAATAACCTGTCCGCCGGCTTCAGGAAGGTAGGGGTGTTCCTCAGTTCAAGTTCAGCAGGAGGCGAATAACGGTGTGTCTGCACGGCCTCGCGGCTTCGACGGACTCCGTGTCTATTCGGCGGATTGCAGCTTAGCTTGGGCGAGTTCAGCGGACTCGGCGACCTCGGCGACCTCGCGGTCTCGGCGGACTCCGGTGCTGTCCGCCCGGCTTGTTTTTTGGTGCTTTCTATTTTCAGCTGTTATACTAGCGAAATCATGTCTCGCTATGTATGCCTCGCATTGTAAAGAAGTGAATGAATAATAGACCTGCTTGTGCTTCCATTGTTTGTTGGGATTTACTTTTGTACCTCTAGTCCTTGGTTTCCGCTGGTTCAACGTGCGAACTGGGTAGTTCCGAAGATATTAATTTGGCGTTTGGGCTATCTTGCTGACCACGTTGAGAAAATTTGGACAACCATTGATGAGTTGTTCAATAGGAAGAATGTGGCGCGGCTTCAGTTCCTGGAGAATGAGTTGGCCAGGGCAACTCAGGGAGACCTTTCCATCTCCAAGTACTTCTTAAAGATGAAGAGCTTGTGTGCTGAGCTGTCGGCACTGGATCCTGATGAGCCTATCTCTGAGGCAAAGATGAAAAGGAACATTATCCGCGGCCTGCGGAAGGAGTATGTGGCCTTTGTTACATCTGTTCAAGGGTGGGCTACTCAGCCGTCGTTGCTGGAGCTGGAGAATCTGCTTGCCTCGCAGGAGAGCTTAGCAAGGCAGATGGCTGGAGTGAACCTGAATCAGGAAGGCAGCGAAGCTCTCTTCTCAGGCAAGAAGAAAGGATGGGAAGGGAAGTAGAAGAAGAAGGTGCAGGCCACTGGTGAGAAGGAGACTTCAACTTCATATCCGCCGGAGAGGAGCAATGCTCCTAAGGACTGGAAGAAGAATCTGAAGTGCTACCAGTGTCATCAGCGAGGGCACTTCAAGCTGGAATGCAATGTCAAACTGCAGCCTGGGCATGCTGCGGGAAAGGCGGAAGCTTGCTCAAGAAGTGAAGAAGCAGAATGGGGCGGAGCTTTCATGACGGACACTTGTGTCCGGGCCTTGTCTGCTGAGGACTTCAACAGTGAGTGGATCGTGGACTCCGGGTGTGGTCATCACCTCACCGGAGACAAATCGAAGTTCACCTCCATGCAGGCTTACTCAGGTAATGAAGTTATTATCACTGCTGATAATACTGTTTATGCAGTAGAGAAAGAGGGGGTCGTGTCATTGGGTAGTGATCAGGGGCCACTCACGTTAAGGAGTGTGTATCACGTGCCGGGCATGAAGAAAAACCTCTTCTCGGTGACCAATGCGGTGGACGCTGGGTATCACGTTCTGTTTGGGCCAACAGACGTGAGGTTCCTTCGCAACGTATCAGCGGTAAAGGCTGATGTTGCTCATGTTGGGAGGTGGGTGAAGAACTTATTTGTTCTTTCCACCAATGCTTATGTTGATAAGATGAGGGCCAATGATAGCGCTGCTATCTGACATGAGAGGCTGGGGCATGTTGGCATGGACAAGCTGAAGGCAATGGCGAGTAGAAGTTTGGTGAGGGGGTTGTCGAAGTTGTCCTCCTTTGGTGATGGGCATGTTTGTGTTGGCTGTCAATACGGTAAGGCACATCGCCTTCCGTTTGATAAATCACAAACAAGGAGCACGAAACCACTGGAGTGTATTCATGGCGACCTGATGGGACCAACGGTTACTGCCAGCCTTGGTGGAAGCAAATACATGCTTGTCTTGGTTGATGACTACTCAAGGTATACTTGGGTGTACTTCTTAAAGGAGAAGTCGGAAGCCTTCCGTTTGTTTGTGGAGTTTAAGGAGTTGGTAGAAGGCCGGCTTGGCTTGCGGATTAAGAAGCTTAGAACTGATAACAGGGGTGAATTTGTTTCCTCCGAGTTTTCTAACTTCTGCAGGAAGCACGGTATCCAACGAGAGCTTACTTGTGCTCACAATCCACAACAAAATGGGGTAGCGGAGCAGAAGATCCGTCATCTGACGGAGACCTGCAAATGCTGGCCTCATGCGAAAGATATCCCAAGGTCCTTTTGGGCGGAGGGAATGTCTTGTGCTGCTTATGTTATCAACCGGATGCCACTCAGCCCTATCAACATGAAGACTCCTGTTGAGCTGTTGCTGAAGGAGAAGCCGAGTGTTGGACACCTTAGGGTGTTCGGTTCAACTTGCTACGTGCATGTCCCGGATGCTTCACGGACAAAGCTGGATGCGAAGGCAAGGAAACTTGTCTTTGTTGGCTATGATGAGAGAAGAACGGATGGAAATGCATGGACCCTGTGACGAAGAAGTTCGTGGTGTCAAGAGACGTTGTCTTTGACGAGCTGACGTCATATGGAGGTGGCTCGGTGGAGCTAACCGGAAGTAGCAAGGTTGATGATGCACCGGTGGTGGCTGCTGAAGGCTTGGAAGAGGAGCTTGATGTTTCACCAGCAGCTCCTGTTGCTTCGAACTCCGAGGCTGAGCCTTCTGGCTCAGGAAGCAGGGGGATCTCTGCTCAATGCTTGCCCCAGGTAGGAGTGGAGCCCGAAGAAGCAACGGAAGCTGTGAGCAAGGAGCCGGTTCTTCGGAGATCGAAGAGGGTGGTTAAGCCACCGGCTCGGTACTGTGATGGGAATACAGTGAGCTTTGTCTCCTGCTTCTTTACAGGTCCTCTGGATGAGCGAGAGCCTGTAAACTTCAACGAGGCCACTGGAGTAAAGGAGTGGGATGATGCCATGAAGGAAGAGATTGATGCTCTGAAGAAGAATGAAACCTGGGACCTTGTGCCCAAGGTTGATGGCGTTACTCCGGTTACTTGCAAGTGGGTGTATAAGTTGAAGAAGAAGGCTGATGGGAGCATTGATCGGTTCAAGGCTCGCCTGGTCGCTAGAGGATTCTCACAGCAGTATGGAGAAGACTATGAGGAGACATTCAGTCCAGTTGCGAAGATGACTTCTGTAAGATTGGTGATCACCTTGGCTGCTAGCAAGGGATGGAGGTTGTGGAAACTCGATGTGAAGAATGCCTTTCTTTACGGAGAGATTGACAAGGACATCTTCATGGATCAGCCGCTTGGTTTTGTCTCTGAGAAGCATCCGGACTATGTCTGCAAACTCAGGAAGGCTCTCTATGGGTTGAAGCAAGCTCCTAGAGCGTGGTATGGGAAGATTGTAGAGTACTTGCAATTCTATGGATACCTTGCTTCTAACTCGGATTCAAGCTTGTTCGTCAAGAAGAAGGGAGAGCTACGAGTCTTGGTCCTGCTGTATGTGGATGACATGATCATCATAGGGAACTCGGAGGGGGAAGTAGCAAGGCTCAGGGCAGAGCTTGCTATACGCTTCGAGATGAAAGACTTGGGAGTGTTGCATCACTTTCTTGGTCTAGAAGTGGAGAGGAAGGAGTGTGGGGTTCTCATTAGCCAGAAAGGTTATGCTGATCGCATTGTGAAGCGGTTTGGCATGGGCGAAGGGAAGAAGTTCTCTACTCCACTGGTATCTGGGCTGAAGCTTCGACGAGATGAGGGAAGGGTTCTTCATGATCCCTTGGTGTTCAGGGCTCTTGTTGGGAGCTTGATTTATTTGACGATTACAAGGCCGGATATTTCTTATGATGTTGGACGAGTAAGTCGGTATATGGCTGAACCAAGGCAATCTCATCTAGTGGCGGCGAAAGGAATTTTGAAGTATGTCAAGGCTTCTTCTGACATGGGACTTATCTATAGAAGGGACGCGGAGTTTGCGTTGCTCGGGTACACGGATGCTGACTATGGAGGTTGAAAGATATAATACCTAAACACCTAGAGGGGGGGGGGGGGTGAATAGGTGACCAAATTCTTTTTGCCTATTTATGGCAGCAAACAGTTTTTCACACATCATTTACTTAACTATTGCACAGAAATCACACAGCAAATCACAATCACAGCAGACACAGAGTTTTATAGTGGTTCCCCAAGATTTGGGTACATCCATTTTCCCCCTTCGCCTATCTAGCAGTGTACTAGATTCAGCCAAACTTCTCCACTATCTCAGAACCCAAACTGGTTCATACACCTCAGGCCCAAGGCCCTACAACTCAGCTTTTCCACAAAGCCTACACTCAGCCACAAAGGGCTACACTCAGCCACCAAGGCCTACACTCAGCCACAAAAAGGCCTACACTCAGAGATTCCAATCTCCTACACTCAGGCTCCCAAGCCCTACACTCAGCCTTTATAATTACAGGCTTACAAAAACTCAGATCCAAAGGATCCTACAAGATAAAAATGAATTTACAAATGATAACTCAGCAACTCAGAAACAAGTGAGGGGAGTTGTGAGTTTCTTGATGAGTTCTTGGAAGAACTCAGCTGGATTCAATCTGACTTAGCTTTCTTCAAAGCTTCTTGAAAGTAGAACTCAATAAGATTGACTCCTTCTGCAGTTGATCCTTGACCTCTGCTTCTTAAGATCCAGAATATATCTGAACCCTTCTTCTCAGCCTAGTTCCAACGGCTGATTTCTTGGATGGATCCCTCTCTCTCCAACTTCTTAGATCTGCACTTGGACAGCTAGATCTTCTTGTTTAGATACTTGATCAATAAATTGAACAACTCTGTGAACCACTTTTGAACAACTTCAACCACAGTTTCTGTAGACTGTATGAGCTTATTTAAAGGCCTTCTTCATGGTAACCGGCTGGTCCGGTCCATAACTGAATTCTGACATCTCTGACAGGTGCTGTAGACCGGCTGGAACGGCAGCTGTCAAGTCATCCAGTCAGTTCTTGAAAGTTCTCTAACTGTCTGAAAGTGTCGAGACTTTGTCTTTAAGTGTCGACACTTATAGACCAAGTGTTGACACAAGTTGTGTAAGTGTCGACACAAGTATACAAGGTGTCGACACAACTCCTTGTGTTGTAGATTCTATGTCTCGACAAAGTTTCTCCTGCATGTGTCGACACTGAAATTGAGTGTCGACACAAGTACTTGATCTTCTATATTTTGCTGAATTCTTCTAAGTGTCGACACATCTCCTTTGTGTCGACACAACTTCTTGTGTTGAATCTGTTAAGTGTCGACACTGCTTCTTGGTGTCGACACATAGTCTTTTATGTTGATACTTGCTGAGTGTCGACACAGCTCCTTGTGTCGATACATTCTTCTTCTTGTTGAGACTTCAGCTGAGTGTCGACACATTCCCATAGTGTCTACACTTGTACTTAGAATAATTTGTTGAACTTTGCTATTCTTTGCTAAGTGTCGACACAGCTCCTTGTGTCGACACTTTCTTCAAGTGTTGAGTCTTCAGCTAAGTGTCGACACATTGTTCTGGGTGTCGACACTTACTTCAAGTGTTGTCTCTTCTGTTAAGTGTCGACACATTGTTCTGAGTGTCGACACATATACTTAGTCTCTGCTGACTTTTGCTGAATGTCGACACAGCTCCAAGTGTCGACACTTTCTGGTGTAGACACAGCTTCACTGGGTGTTGACACTGCTGTTAAGTGTACTTTCTTCATTGAGTGTCGACACAGCTCCTTGTGTCGACACTTTCTGTCTGGTGTCGACTCTGCATCCCAGGTGTCGACACAATGACTCCAAGTGTCGACACTGCTTGCCTGGGTGTCGACACAAGTCTTCTTAAGTGTCGACACTTTCCCTCTGCGTGTCGACACATGGACTTCGAAATTTTTGCTTCAGTCCTGCAAATACTTAACCTGCACAAGTAACTCAAAAACACATCAAATACATTTTGATGTATATCATTGAGTTGGGTGAGGCTTCTTCAAATCAGGTACATTTAAACCAATGTACCCAACAATCTCCCCCTATTTGGAGAAGTCATAACCCTTAGTCAATGATATACACCACATAATTAAAATTACAAAATGATGTAAGGCAGGATAATATACAGCAGGGTAAACATAAACATGTATCAATTTCACATGTATACAAATTCATCAACACAGAACAAATATGAAATAGAAATAGACATCATCACAGAACAAACATGAAATAGATTAATCATATAACATATTGTTCTAATATCTGTCTTATATATTTTCAGAAGTTCACAAAAAGTTTTACATCAAGAAAATTACAAAGTAAACTTCAAGAAAATTCTAAATCTATTTCAGTTCTGGCTCCTTAATCACTATTCCTTTGCCAGCATGAACTTTAGCTTGGACAGGAGCATCAGCAACTTCAGTATCAGCAGGCTTCTTGCCTTTCAAGTCTTTCTTCTTAAGCTCTTCTGCTTTGATCTTTTGTCTTTCAAAGTAATGGTATGGCTTAGGAAAGTACTTGCTAGACTCCTGGGCAGTAGGAGGTAGCTTTCCCATCTTTGCCTTCCTTCTATACTGGACTATTGCCTCCTGCCTGATCTCATGTTTTCTCCATTCAGCTTCAGAAAACCATTTGTTCCTGTCATGCACATTATCTTTGGCAGCTTTCCAGGCAGTTAAAATGATATTCCTTGAGTTAGGGCTCCACTGCTCAAAGTCTGGCCTTTGTTCAGCTTGTTCCCTAAACCTCTTCTTAGACAATCTTGTCTCTTCTTCTTTTTGTAGAGCTTCTTCTTCTTTCTGAAGAGCTGCTTGCATAGCTTCAGATATAGGCTGAACCACTTTCTCCAGAATGACATTAGAATTCCCTTCAGTTGGGCTATACATGTGATGAATATCAGCTTGCACCATTTCAAAATCTGGTGGAGGATAGATCACTTGAGCTACTTCTGGTTGCTCACCTCCAAGATATGCAGGCTGAATTCCAGATTCAGCAACATTGTCATCATCACAAAGTGGAGGATAGCCCAGTGTAGCTCTGATGGAATTAGATATCCATTTGGCATGATCAGAGCTAGCTTTGACTAAAACTCTCTCCCCCTTTATGACTTCTCTAACCATATGATCTCTGACATCATCCTTCTGGAATCTGATTTGATTATCCAAGTATCTGACTCCATCTTTAAAGAAAGGTTTGAGCTTTTTAAGTTGTTCAGATATGGCCTTCTGGGAGTCTTCAATGACAGTCTTAACATCATTGATTTCTTCTTGAAATACCTTGTCAAATTTAGCTTTAACAGTAGCAGTAGAGGTAGAAGGTCCAGCAGCCTGGTTCTTTAATTCTGTGACAATAGCATTATGGGAAGCAGTAAGATTGTCATTCATCCTTAGCTGATTTTCAAGAACATACCCTTGCTTCAATGCTATGTCATCCACTTGTGCTTTTATCTTCTCTTGGTGTGTTGCCAAGTACACCACTGCATTTCCACCCTTGTGAAAACAGTCTGTCATTTCCTTTTTGTTAAGATTCATCTCGAATCTTATTGACTTGATATCTTGGGCCAGATCAAATTGCAAAGATTTCTGCCCTTCATCTACATACTTCTCAATTGCCTGCCTGTGCTCATCCAGTTTAATTTGCATTGCCACTATTAAAGCACTATAATCAACTGATGGTGTTTGCTGAACTATAGGCTGTGGTGCAATATATTGTAGAGCCTTCTTATAACTTTGAATCCTTCTCTTGAAGACATAAAGTTTTTTTTCTTTTCCCTGGCAGCCTCCTCATCTTCAGATGCTGAGGAGCTGGCTATATCTACCCGCTACTTAGGGCTTGGGGGCCTCTCAGTTTGCACAGCTGGTGCATTCTCAGGTTCTTGCCTCACAGGCTCTTCCATAATGTGCACTTGCTCCCCCTCAGCAGCAACATTATCTCCTTCAGCAGCAGTTTCTTTATCAAAATCCTCTTGATCCAGATTTAGAAACAAATCTTCCATTGTAAACTCTTGTGGAGAATGAGCTGGAGAAATTCTTGGTTCTTCAACCACTGGATCAGTAACATCTTGAATAACAGCAGATGTGTCTTCTATGACAGCATCTGAGACTTGGTTATCCAGCTGAATTTGCTGATTAACATCAGGCAAATCAGTATCTTCTTTAGAAAAATCTAAAGTGTTTAGTTCAGTGATTACCTCTAGTATGATGTTTGTTGCTTGTTCACTTTCCAGTGTAGTGGGTTCCTCTACAACTGGAAGCTCCCCCTGGCTTTGATCCTTGTGGATGGGGCTAGCTTGAGGTAGCTCCCCCTGGATCTCAGCATCATCTTGAGGAGCTGGAGACTTCACTGCAGGCTCTTTCTCATTCTCATCTGGAGTGAAGACCACTTATTCTTCACTGTCTGAGCTGCTAGTGGACTTTTGTGCCACTGGAGCAGTCTTACTTTTCTTCTTTGGAGGAATTTCTTTCTCAGAGACTATCTTCTCAGGGGTTGGCATCTCTTTAGTCAACACCCTGTCCCATCTAGAAAACAACCTCATGTCCATTTTTCTCATGTGATTTATTTTGCTTCCAGCAGCTTGTTGCATTACCTCTGGCATGGTACCAGCTAGGTATAGACTTAAAATTCTGCCCAGGTTGGGCTTCTTCAAGCTTTCTTTAATCTTCTCAAAGACTACCATAGACCAGTCAGTGTTTAGAGAGAAAATTATCTTTGTCATAATATTGAACATAGAGGCAGACACTCTGTCATGCTCTCCTGGCTTGCTAAGGATGACCTTTCCAACAATTTCAGAAAGAAACTTTCCTTGATTGTTCATTCCCTTCATGTTAAACACAGATCCTATCTTAATTGTAGAATCTAGTCCACACCAGGTTAGAGCTTCCCTGGTCTTTGAAGCTGTAACCTCATCTTCCTCTTTAGTTCTTGGCAATTGAAGCACCTTCCTCAAGCTCTTTGGTGAAATCTTAACCTTTGTTCCATGAACTCTGGATTTGATTTTGAATCCAGGTTCATCCACTTCAGCTCCATTGAGGAATTCGAGTACCTCTTTCTTCCAGATTTTGGTTGGTTCTGAAACAAGATAATCTAGCCCTGACTCGGCTACTAGGGTTACGACAGCCTGAATTTCCTGATCGGCATCCTCAAAAGCACCGCGCACCAGCTCGTATCCTTCGTTGACATTCTCCTCAAGCTTTGGCGCCATTAGGGTTTGTAGAATTTGTCTTGAGAGAAGATAGGCGTCGACACAGAAGTTTTGTCTCGAAACTTTGAAAGCGTGTCGACAAACTAAGGCAAAACCCTATTTATACCTTTCTAATTTTGAAGATGAACAGGCGGGACAGCTAACTTAAATTGTGTCGACACTGGCAATAAGTGTCGACACTGACTTATAATATCTCGACACATATGTGTCGACACAAGTTTAGTCAACAGATTTTATGTGTCGACACTTGTTTATGTGTCGACACCACATAACTCGACACATAGTCGAGACTTTACTTAGAAAATTCTGAGTAAAACTTAAGTGTCGACACCACTTTGGATGTGTCGACACCTACTAGACATGTGTCGACACTAATATTCAGAAGTGTCGACACCAACATCCTAGATGTGTCGATACCTTTTTCCTGAAGTGTCGACACCACTTTTCTGTGTCGACACAGAAATCTCTATGTGTCGACACATTTTTACTTAGCCAATTTCAATACTATAAACTTACTCTAAGTTTATCATTCCTAGTTCAATCTTAAACCTATTGAACTTAGCTTCTTCTAGGGGCTTAGTATACATATCAGCTAATTGTTCATCTGTTTTAACATATTCAAGTAAAATATCTTCTCTTTATACATGCTCCATAAGAAAATGATATTTAATTTCAATATGTTTTGTTCTACTATGGGATACAGGATTATTAGCTATTGAAATAGCACTAGTAGAATCACAAAAGAGTGGAGTTCTACTTACCTGAAATCCATAGTCCTCCAGCTGATGTTGTATCCACAGAAGTTGAGCATAACAACTTCCTGCAGCCACATACTCTGACTCTGCAGTGGAGATAACCACACTTGTTTGCTTTTTGCTACTCCATGAAATTAGTCTCCCACCTAGGAATTGACAGGTTACAGTAGTGCTTTTTCTATCTTCTTTGCATCCTGCAAAGTATGCATCTGAATAACCTGTTAGATCAAAATCTCCATTCCTAGGGTACCAGAGGCCTAGATAGGGAGTGCCCTTTAGATATCTCAATATTCTTTTGACTGTTGTCAAATGAGACTCTTTAGGGCAAGCTTGATACCTTGCACAGACACATGTAGCATACATGATATCTGGTCTACTTACAGTCAAGTATAATAGGGAGCCAACTATCCCTCTATACAAGGTTTCATCTACAGGTTTCCCTGCATCATCCTTGCTAAGAGACATACTTGACCCCATTGAAGTCTTCATGGTACTGGATGAATCCATACCATACTTCCTTATGAGTTCTAGGGTGAACTTGGACTGACATATGGATAAACCACTTTCAGTCTGTTTAACTTGGAGACTCAAGAAAAACTTCAGCTCTCTCGTACTACTCATCTCAAATTGACTTTGCATTAGCTTTGCAAACTTTTTGCAAAGGCTACTTTCAGTAGACCCAAATATAATGTCATCTACATATATTTGGACTATTATTACTTTGCCTCTAGATTTCCTAAGGAATAGAGTCTTATCTATTTTCGCCCTTGAGAACTTGTTCTCAATGAGGAAACTGGATAGGGTTTCATACCAAGCCCTAGGGGCTTGTTTTAACCCATATAAAGCTTTCCTAATTCTATAGACATGATTAGGTAAAGTAGAATCAACAAAACCTGAGGGTTGTTCCACATAGACTTCTTCTTTAAGATTACCATTCAGGAATGCTGACTTGACATCCATTTGGTAAACCTTGAATCCTTGATAGGTTGCATATGCCAAGAACATCCTTATGGCTTCCAGTCTGGCTACTGGAGCAAAGGTTTGATCAAAGTCAATACCTTCTTCTTGCCTATATCCTTTAGCAACCAATCTTGCTTTATTCTTAATGATGACCCCTTGTTCATCCATCTTATTCCTGTAGATCCACTTGGTTCCTATTATATTGTGGTCTTTAGGTTTAGGAACAAGTTCCCAGACCTTTCAGCTCTTGAACTGATTAAGCTCTTCTTGCATTGCTTCAGTCCATTGTGGATCTAGTATTGCTTCTTCAAACTTCTTAGGTTCAACTTGGGATAGAAAACTGGAGTAGACTGCTGCATTCAGGTTTCTGCTCCTTGTTTGTACCCCTTGTCTTGGATCTCCAATAATCTGCTCAACTGGATGATCTCTAAGATGCCTATTGGCTTGAGGCATTCTGACTTCTGGTTGAACCTCTTCAGTTTCATCATCTTGCTGTACTCCTTATACTTCTTCTGCATTTGGTACATGTAGTTCTCCCCCTGGACAACAGCCACTGTCTTCTACTTGCTGTCTTGCAGTAGATTCTTCTTCTAAAGTGAGCTTGTCCATCTTCTTTGTTAAACCTGTGGGGCTGCATACACTACTAGACAACTCATTGTTAATAAGTTTAGTCTCATCAAAAACTACATGTACAGATTCTTCTACAACTTGTGTAGACAAGTTGTAGACTCTATAAGCCTTACTGTTATTGCTGTACCCAACAAAAATTCCCTCTTGGGACTTGGCAGCAAACTTAGTCAAGTAAGACTTTCCATTGTTAAGTATGAAGCATTTGCAACCAAAGATCCTGAAGTAGGATAGGTTTGGTTTCCTGCCTTTCACAACTTCATAGGGGGTCTTGTTGAGGCTTTTAGTGATGGTAGCCCTATTTATAACATGGCATGCAGTATTAACTGCTTCAGCCCAGAAATATTCTGGTAGTGATGTATCACTTAATAGGGTCCTACCAGCCTCTATCAAGGTCCTATTCTTCCTCTCAGCAATGTCATTTTGCTGAGGTGTTCTAGGTGAAGAAAATTCTTGAAATATCCCAAATTCTTCACATAGTTTTGTCATGCTATCAGACTGAAATTCAGTACCATGGTCACTTCTAATCTTGACCACTGCACTATTTAGTTCATTCTGAATTTGCTTGACAAATCTATAGAAGACACTAGGTGTTTCAGATTTCTGTCTTAAGAAGAACACCCAGGAAAACCTTGAGTAGTCATCTACAACTACAAAGGTATAGACCTTCCTACCTAGGCTGTGAACTGGCATTGGACCAAAAAGATCCATATGCAAGAGGTATAAACACCTCACAGCATCTTTGTTTTCTATGCTTCTAAAGATGGATCTAGTCTGCTTGCCCTTTTGACAAGCTGTGCAAATACCATCTTTAACACACTTAACTTGAGGATCATTCCTCACTAACTCTTTGCTATAGAGTTTGCCAATTGTCTTGTAGTTAAGATGGGCAAGCCTCTTGTGCCATTTGACACAATGAGAGACTGTCTCATCAGCTACAAGACACACTTGAGAGCCATTGGTCTCACACATAATGTCTAGGCAGTAGACATTCCTCATTCTATAGCCAGTCAAAATGATCTCTTGATCATTTGACCTCTTGATATGACAACCATTCTTAACAAATGAGATGTCATACCCTACATCACTTAATTGACTTATACTTATTAGGTTGTGTTTCAACCCTTTAACATAAGCCACTTGAGTAATGGTAACCAAGTTGCTAGAAATGTTACCAAATCCTTTGATGATTCCTTTTTCAGAACCACCAAAGGTGACTTTTGGACCATCTTTGATTGGAATGTAGTCCTTTAGTAGTCCCCTAGTTCCAGTCATATGTCTGGAACATCCACTGTCCAAGTACCATATTGGGGCATGACAACTTGGACTCACCTGCAAAACAGATTAATGAACCTTAGAACCCAAAGTATTCTTGGGACATTGGTATTTGTTAGTTTGCATCTTGACAAAGCTACCTGCAGGCTTTCCTACAGGCAGATTGCTACTCACTTTGGCACTAGCATTGTGCCAACAATCCATTGCAAAATGGCCAATTTTGCCACAACACCAACATTCAAACTTATTGTACCATTGCTTAGGTACTGTCTTTGTTGTCTTATCTACAGCTGACTTGTTGAATGTTGGGGCTTTGCCCTTGGACTTGGACTGCTCAGTCCTTGCAGGTCTAGTAAAACCCAGTCCAGCCTTGCCTTTGTGATGAACAAATTCATCAATTAAAGGTAGCACTGACTTACGTTTAGAAAACCTAGCAACAAGCTCTCTCTCCTTCTGAAGATTGATCTCCAGACTCTTGATTTGATCATTCTTATAGGTGATAGTCCCCATCTGAATCACTGTTATGTGTTTCAGTCTGGCTATCTCATTAAGCTTTTAATCAAATAACCTCTCAGAATTTGTTGCAACAGCTTTGAGATCAGCAATTTCCTTTGCCTGACTTTTGGTTAGGGACTTGCTCTTCTTGTAAGCTTGCAACAGTACTTTGTACTCATCTATCAACTGATGAATATCTGCTTCAGACTCAGATGCACTCTCATCACTTGATGATGATGAATCTGAATCTATACTGGCACAAGAAATTGAACTTAGAGTTGAACATTGTACCTTATTGTGTCCTGGCTGCTCCAGGATTTTGTCATTCTCTGTCAAAGCCATTAGCCCTTGGCATTGACTGTCTTCTTGTTCATATATAGACTCCAAAATCTGCATGAACTCTTCTTCTTCTTCTTCAGCAAACAGCCCTATATATGCCTCAGCATCAGACTCAGTTTCTGAAGAAGAGATTTCTGACAGAGTCTTCTCCTTTTTGGAAACAAAAGACTTCTCTTTCTTGCCTTTGAAATGAGTCTTCTTCCTATCACTAGACTCCTTTCTCTTTTCAGGACAATCTGCAACAACATGGCCTTGTCTATTGCAGCAATAACACACTATTTTTGAAACAGTTGCCTTGCTAGACTTAGTCCTCTTCCTGTCCTTCTTTGAAGCCTTTTTATTCTGATATAGGTCTTCTTTTCCCTGTGAAGTAGAAGGCCTTGACGTCCACTGTTTTTTCTTCAAGAATTTCTGAAAATGTCTAGTGAAGGCAGCAAAGTCTTCATCACTTTCACTGCTTTCAGATTTTGTGCTGACTGATTCATCTGACTCTAATTCAGCAACCTTTGGAGGTGGAGTTGGTGACTTATTCCTGTACTTTCTAGGGGCTTCTGTCTTGAAAGCTACAGTTCTTTCCTTATGTTCATTTCTTGTTGATTTCTCCTCCTCTTTCCTCACTGTCAATTGCATTTCATATGACAACAATTTGCCAAACAGTGTAGGTGGAGGAATTTCTCCCAACTTAGCCATTTCTCTAATGGCACAAATCTTTGTGTCCCAATCTTTAGTTAGGGACCTTAGAAACTTGTCATTTAGTTCATAATTACTGAACTCTCTTCCATAAGACATGAGTTCATTCACTATTCTATAGAACTTCTTATAGCACTAAGTTATGCTATCACCCTTTCCTTGTCTAAAACTTTCATACTCTTGATTTAGCAAGGATTTTCTATCTTGTCTAACTTCTTCAGATCCTTCCATATACACAATAAGGGTATCCCACATCTCTTTGGCTGTCTTACAGTGTATAAGATTCTGAAAAGTTGCATCATCTATGGCACTCACTATAATGTTTTGAGCCCTTTTGTCCATGGTGGCTAGGACAATCTCATCCTTTGTCATTTCAGAGAATTCCTTTGGTGTTCTCTGATTTGCATCTAGAACTGATATCTTCATGGGCACATATGGCCCCTCTTTGACTGTGATGTAAATCCTAGGGTATGAGGCTTCCAAAAACAGCCTTACCCTTTCCTTCCAGATCCCAAAGATTTCCTTTCTACATATAGGTAATTTCATGGAACCCAATTCCTTGTGATTCTCAGAGGAACCCATGGTTCTTGATTTTCTTGAATCTGTAATTTACGTTAGACTGAATCTTCTAATCAGGATCTCCTCAGACTGTTAGTCCCTTTTGAGGAACCCCCCTCTGATACCACTTGAAAGATATAGTACCTAAATGCCTAGAGGGGGGGGGGGTGAATAGGTGACCAAATTCTTTTTACCTATTTATTGCAGCAAACAGTTTTTCACACAGCATTTACTTAACTATTGCACAGCAATCACACAGCAAATCACAATCACAACAGACACATAGTTTTATAGTGGTTCCCCAAGATTTGGGTACATCCACTTTCCCCCTTCGCCTATCTAGCAGTGTACTAGATTCAGCCAAACTTCTCCACTATCTCAGAACCCAAACTGGTTCCTACACCTCAGGCCCAAGGCCCTACAACTCAGCTTTTCCACAAAGCCTACACTCAGCCACAAAGGCCTACACTCAGCCACCAAGGCCTACACTCAGCCACAAAAAGGCCTACACTCAGAGATTCCAATCTCCTACACTCAGGCTCCCAAGCCCTACACTCAGCCTTTATAATTACAGGCTTACAAAAACTCAGATCCAAAGGATCCTACAAGATAAAAATGAATTTATAAATGATAACTCAGCAACTCAGAAACAAGTGAGGGGAGTTGTGAGTTTCTTGATGAGTTCTTGGAAGAACTCAGTTGGATTCAATCTGACTTAGCTTTCTTCAAAGCTTCTTGAAAGAAGAACTCAATAAGATTGACTCCTTCTGCAGTTGATCCTTGACCTCTGCTTCTTAAGATCCAGAATATATCTGAACCCTTCTTCTCAGCCTAGTTCCAACGGCTGATTTCTTGGATGGAGCCCTCTCTCTCCAACTTCTTAGATCTGCACTTGGACAGCTAGATCTTCTTGTTTAGATACTTGATCAATAAATTGAACAACTCTGTGAACCACTTTTGAACAACTTCAACCACAGTTTCTGTAGACTGTATGAGCCTATTTAAAGGCCTTCTTCATGGTAACCGGCTGGTCCGGTCCATAACTGAATTCTGACATCTCTGACAGGTGCTGTAGACCGGCTGGAACGGCAGCTGTCAAGTCATCCAGTCAGTTCTTGAAAGTTCTCTAACTGTCTGAAAGTGTCGAGACTTTTTGTCTTTAAGTGTCGACACTTATAGACCAAGTGTCGACACAAGTTGTGTAAGTGTCGACACAAGTCTACAAGGTGTCGACACAACTCCTTGTGTTGTAGATTCTATGTCTCGACACAGTTTCTTCTGCATGTGTCGACACTGAAATTGAGTGTTGACACAAGTACTTGATCTTCTATCTTTTGCTGAATTCTTCTAAGTGTCGACACATCTCCTTTGTGTCGACACAACTTCTTGTGTTGAATCTGTTAAGTGTCGACACTGCTTCTTGGTGTCGACACATAGTCTTCTATGTTGATACTTGTTGAGTGTCGACACAGCTCCTTGTGTCGACACATTCTTCTTCTTGTTGAGACTTCAGCTGAGTGTCGACACATTCCAATAGTGTCGACACTTATACTTAGAATAATTTGTTGAACTTTGCTGTTCTTTGCTAAGTGTCGACACAGCTCCTTGTGTCGACACTTTCTTCAAGTGTTGAGTCTTCAGCTAAGTGTCGACACATTGTTCTGGGTGTCGACACTTACTTCAAGTGTTGTCTCTTCTATTAAGTGTCGACACATTGTTCTTGAGTGTCGACACATATACTTAGTCTCTGCTGACTTTTGCTGAATGTCGACACAGCTCCAAGTGTCGACACTTTCTGGTGTAGACACAACTTCACTGGGTGTCGAAACTGCTGTTAAGTGTACTTTCTTCATTGAGTGTCGACACAGCTCCTTGTGTCGACACTTTCTGTCTGGTGTCGACTCTACATCCCAGGTGTCGACACAATGACTCCAAGTGTCGACACTGCTTGCCTGGGTGTCGACACAAGTCTTCTTAAGTGTCGACACTTTCCCTCTGGGTGTCGACACATGGACTTAGAAATTTTTGCTTCAGTTCTGCAAATACTTAACCTGCACAAGTAACTCAAAAACACATCAAATACATTTTGATGTATATCATTGAGTTGGGTGAGGCTTCTTCAAAGCAGTTACATTTAAACCAATGTACCCAACAGCGGTGATTCAGATGATCGAAGGTCTACTCCTGGTTATGTGTTCACTTGCGGTTCAGCTGGCATCTCATGGTGTAGCAAGAAGCATGACTCGGTGTCGGTTTCAACCACGGAGGCGGAGTATAAGGCTTCGGCCTTGGCTGCTCGGGAAGCCGTTTGGTTGAGGAGGCTTATAGAGGATGTTCATGAAGAAGTGCAAGGGCCTACTTTACTCCGGGGTGACAAAGAGAGTGCTCTCAAACTGGAAAACAATCCAGTGTGTCACGCCAGGACCAAGCATATAGAGATTGATCACCACTTCATCAGGGAGAAGGTGTTGGAGGGGTCTCTGCTGGTCGGGCATGTTCGGAGTGAAGATAATCTTGCTGACATCTTCACAAAGCCACTGTCGAAGGGGCCCTTTGAACGCTTGCGCAGCTTGCTGGGCTTGGTCACCACTTCCCACTTCAAGGGGGAGTGTTGAAATTTGTGAAGTGGAAGTGGGTGACGGGACAGGCCGGGCGGCCTGGGGCGGACAGCATTGGCGGACTGGGCGGACTGGGCGGACTGAGATGTGCGGCCTGGTGGAAGGTCTAGTGGAAAGCCGGCTGTCTTCTGAGCGGCTTGTTGCATGAAGTCCGCAAACTATGCGGCCTGGTTTCTGCGGATAGGGTGTTTACTGATTGGCTTTGCCAAGGAGCGGCCTGAGTGGATGGAGGCTTGCGGACTGATGCATTGCTCAGTGGCCGCGGGTGCAAGCTTGTGCTGATAGGCGGGTTGGCTCATGTCCGCGGGAAGCTTGCGGACTGTAGTGTTCGCGGTGTGGGCTGTTGCGGACTGAGCTTGGAGCTGGGCTGAGGCCTTGTCGAGCTCTGGTGGCACAGCAGGCGATTTGCTGTGGAGATTGATTGGCGGACTAGTTTTGCAGTCCGGGGTTGGCTGCTGCGTTGGATAGAAGTGCGAGTAGCTCGCGGACTCATGGCGGTCTGTGCTAGGGTGTTTGGCGGACGGGAGTTTGTGTCCGCCATTCTTGCATTGGCTCTTGATGGTTTTGGACTTGGTCACACTTTGTGCCAAGGCCATGGTGTCCGCGGTATCCGCCAAAGTCCGCTGTGACCGGGCGGACTGTTGCTGTCTTCCTTTGGTCCTGGACTTGTGGCGGATTGAGGTGTGAGTCTTGCGGACTACCTCGGGTTGGTGCGGACTGCCATTGAAGGGGGTTGCTGTCTTGCAGTGGTTGGAGCTTTGCACGCTGATGCCTTGTCCGCATAGCTTGGGCGGACTGGAGAGGGCTCGCCAATGTTTGCCTTGCTCCTGGCGGTTTGCCTTGGTATCCGGCTAAGTTCTTGCGGACTCAGCGGACGGTGTTTTTGCTATCGCGCGGGCTGGGGTGGTGTCGCTATCTCTTGGGCGGTGACCACACTCCTCACCTTGCCAATAAATAGGACCCCCCCTGGCACATCTAAACTAACGAGAGTGAACAGTAAGTTGGGTTGAGCGAAGTGCTGCGGTCTGTGTTTGCCAGTCCGCGCGGATTGTTTCAGGCTGACGGTTTGCTGTGTGCAGGTCGCGCGGAAAGCTTCAAGGAGCCAGGAGTTTGGCTGTGACTTCGGTCAAGTACATGGAAGTGTGCGGTCTCTGCGGACTCAGTAGGAGGTCGCTCTGCGGCTTATCAGTTCTGTTTCATCTTTTCCAGCTTCAATAACCTGTCCGCCGACTTCAGGCGGGTAGGGGTGTTCCTCAGTTCAAGTTCAGCAGGAGGCGAATAACGGTGTGTCCGCGCGGCCTCGCGGCTTCGGCGGACTCCGTGTCTATTCGGCGGATTGCAACTTAGCTTGGGCGAGTTCAGCGGACTCGGCGACCTCGCGGTCTCGGCGGACTCCGGTGCTGTCCGCCCGGCTTGTTTTTTGGTGCTTTCTGTTTTCAGCTGTTATACTAGCGAAATCATGTCTCGCTATGTATGCCTCGCATTGTAAAGAAGTGAATGAATAATAGACCTGCTTGTGCTTCCATTGTTTGTTGGGATTTACCTTTGTACCTCTAGTCCTTGGTTTCCGCTGGTTCAACGTGCGAACTGGGTAGTTCCGAAGATATTAATTTGGCGTTTGGGCTATCTTGCTGACCACGTTGAGAAAATTTAACAGCACCATACTCTATTCACCCCCCTCTAGAGTATATCAGATCTAACATGCACTTTCAATTGGTATCAGAGGTGTAGGTTGGTTAAAAATACCACATCTCATTGGTTGCACAGGCTAACACCTGAACCCAAAGATCCCTCTAGTTAGATTTGCTTGTGTTGATTTTGATTATTAGAATTATTTCATCACAAAACATGGCCCAAAACAAAGATTATGCTAGCACCAGACCTCCAGTGTGCAATCTATCTAAGTTTGCACTTTGGAAGGCAAGGATTAGACTGTACATGAACTCTATTGATGAGGACATTTTCAATTCTGTTTTGACAGTGTGTCCAAGACCTCCAGAGAATACAAGCATAAGTGCTGTTCCACCTCCTTCAGGAACAGATGCAGAAATAAAGAAATGGAAATTGGCTGATGCAAAAGCTATGAACATTCTACCCCAGACTATGTCTGATGAGATATTCCAAAAAGTAGCTCATTAAGAATAGAGAGGAAGAGCAGAAGGCTGCCTCACCAGCCACAAGAAAGGAAAAGTTAATAGCTTTCAAAGCCACTGAAGATCAGCCTGAAGATAAGGTCACAGGCAATGAGGAATTGCTAAGTCTACTGGCCAAAAGATTTTACAAAATGGCCAGAAAGGACTTCAGGAAAAGATCATACAAAGAGCATGACAAGCCAAGGTATGATAAATCAAATAACAAAGAGATTATCTGTTTTGGTTGCAGGAAATCAGGCCACATTGTGCCTGACTGTCCAGAAAATAAAAACAAGGACAGAAAGGACAAGAAAGAAACAAGAAAATACAAGGACTTCAAGAAGAATAGCAATGGCAAACCCTCCTCCAGCAAGAACAAACACACAAGGAAGGGATTTGTTGCTGAAACTTGGAGTGAGACAGAAGAAGAATCAGAAGCTTCATCTAGCTCAAGTGATGATGAAGATGGTGCTGATGAAAAGGAATTCTGCATGATGGCTATCAATGCCTCACAACACAATTCTGATGCAGAAGAGTCAGACTCAGACTCAGAGACTCAATTTGAAGAGGACCAGGTAATAAGTTTTTTTGATTTTAACTCTGAGGCTTCAAGTATGAGTTTAAAGCACCATGTTTAGACTTATTAAGATCTGATAAGGAAATCATTTCTCTCAGAAATCAATTATCTGAACACAGTATCTTAAAATCAGAAAACCTCAAACTCTCTGAGGAGTTGGAGTGCTATAGGGAGCAGATGGCTTCACTGAAAAGTGAACTATCAGAGGCCAAAAAGTTTGAAGAATCCCTCAATGTGAGAAGTATCAAACTAATGGACATCACAAGCACAGTGAACTCAAGGTTTAATAGTACACTGGGCTTGGGTGCTTCATCTAGCCAACCTATAGTATTAACAACCTCAATCAAGTTTATTTCTGATAAAGGTAAGGGAGTTGTAGAGGTAGCTAGGAAAAATTCTGACTTACCTAAGAAAATAAGAGTTCAACAGAAATCGTCGAACGGAGCTAGACGATCGTCGAACGGAGATCAACGATCTCAGGCAAAATCGTCGAACTCAGGTCGACGATCTCTAAACCCTGAACTCTGCCACAGTCGATCTTCAAACAGAGCTCGACGATCTGACCCAAGATCGTCGAACTCAGCTCAACGAACATCGAGCAGAGATCAGAGCGTTGAAAACTTATTCAAAGGTAAATCAAAATCCAAACCTAGGGGTCCTTCATCCCAAAGATTTAACCATTATACTGAATGGATAATAACTCCAAGGATATATCATCCTGAAGGTTATGAGAGTCAACCAGGGATGTCATTTATTTCTGAATTTAAAGGTTATCAACCTAGGCCTAAGGTAAACTGGGTCAAAAACAAGTAAATTGCTTTATGTGCAGGTGAAGACCTATCCAACATCAAACTAGCAATGGTATTTGGATAGTGGGTGCTCCAAGCACATGATAGGAAGCAAGGACAATTTCACATCCTTCAAAGCCAAGCTTGGACCCAAAGTCATATTTGGTGATTCAAACTTTGGACTAATAAAAGGATATGTTGCAGTCCAAATTGGCACAGTCACATTCAAGAAAGTAGCCTATGTGGAAGGACTGAAGCACAACTTGATCAGCATTAGTCAACTATGTGATGAAGGCTACCAAGTGACTTTCAGCAAATCCTTATGCAAGATCAAATCAGAGGACAACACAACTGTGTTGACTGGTAAAAGGAAAGGTAACATCTATTTAGTAGACTTTCTTTCAACAGAAGTAGATATTTGCCTGTTTAATTCTATTTGTAGACTTAATGAGTTATGACATAAACGATTAGGATATATAAACCTTAGAACCATTGCTAGGCTATCCAAGGACAACCTTATTAGAGTACTACCTTCTGGCCCCTACAAGAAGGAAGGACTCTGCAGGGCTTGTCAATTAGGCAAGCAAACCAAAAATAGTTTCAAGTCACTTAATAAGAGTGATTCACCTAGGATTGTGTATCTGTTACACATGGATCTTTTTGGACCCATTACAGTACAAAGCTTAGGAGGGAAATCTTACACTTTAGTGGTTGTAGATGACTTCTCTAGATTCACGTGGGTGTTCTTTCTGAGGAAGAAGTCTGATAACTTTAAGTGTTTGACAGAGTTTCTCAAATGCATACAGAGTGAGTTCAATACTCACATTGCCCTGATCAGAAGTGATCATGGGACATAGTTTGATTCTCTTCTTATGCAAGAGTTCTGTCAGAGTGAAGGGATCAGGCACACTTTCTCAGCTCCTAGAACTCCTCAACAAAATGGGGTAGCTGAAAGGAAAAATAGAACCCTTATTGAATCTACCACTACATTGTTGTCAGATGCTCATCTTCCTCTATACTTTTGGGCAGAGGTAGTAAACACCTCCAACTATGTGTTGAATAGAAGTTTAATACATAAACTGAAGGGCAGGACTCCCTATGAATTACTCAAAGGGAAGAAACCTAAAGTAGACTATTTTAAAATTTTTGGTTGTATTTGTTACATTCACAATAATGACAAGAAATACTTAACAAAATTTCAAGCTAAAGCTGATGAAGGAGTGTTTCTGGGATACTCCATGATCAGTAAAGCTTATAGGGTATATAATAAACCAACTCTTAAAATTGAAGAATCTGTTCATGTATCTTTTGATGAATCTAACATGTCTTTCAAGGAGAAGAATACTTCTACCATAGAACCTTTGCAAGTACACTCTCTTGCTGAAGACTTGGACAGGTTACAAATCATTCAAAAAGAGGAAAGCAGTGAAGAGGAAGAAGACATTCAACATCTTGAAGAGAAACTTCTTGAAGAGCCAGTTGTTATACCACAAGAGGAAACAACAACACAGGTTGGTGAACAATCAACACCCCCTATTGATTTAGTAACATCAAGAGACCATCCAATTTTCCAAGTGATTGGAGACATCTCAGCTGGTGTGCAAACCAGAAATCAGGTCAACCATAACCTGATGCACACTTGCTTCCTTTCTCAAATTGAACCTCAATCCATTCAAGATGTAGAGCAAGATCCACACTGGATCATTGCAATGCAAGAAGAGTTGCATCAATTTGAAAGGAACTGAAAGAAATAGTACTTAATCACCTAGCGGGGGGGGGGGGGGGGGGTGAATAGGTGAACTTAATCTTTTTAAAATTACAGGCAGAAACACTGAATAATAAGACCTGTATTTGCAATTCTCTACAGCAATTCAGTACAAATAATACAAAAATCATAGAATTAATCACACACAGAGTACACACAGATTTTATAGTGGTTCCTCAAGGTCTGGGTACATCCACTTTCCCCCTTCGCCTATCTAGGTGTGTACTAGATTCGGCCTAACTTCTCCACTTCTTCTCAGATCCTCAGATCTTACAACTCAGAACCCCAAACAGGTTCCTACAACTCAGAGTGATCCCACTCCTACAACTCAGGCACAAAAGCCCTACTACTCAGTATTCACCAAGACTTACACTCAGAGAACAAAGTCTCCTACAACTTAGGCACTAGGCCCTACCTCAGTCTTCAACAAGACCTACGCTCAGAGCACACTGTCTCCTACACTCTGCCTTTATAAAATAGGCTTACAGCTCAGATCCCTTAGGATCCTACAGAAAATAAAGTTTACAAAGTATATAACCACAACTCTGAAAGAGAGAGATGAGTTGACTGGTTTCTTGATGAGTTCTTGGAAGAACTTGGCAGAGATCAACCTCCCTTGGCTTTCTTCAAAGCATCTTGAATTAGAACACAGTAGGGTTGTATCTCTATGCAAATGATCTTCAATCAACTGCTGTCTTGAGATTCTGATTTCAATCTGAATCTTACTTATCAGCCTGGTTCAACAGCTGGTCTTCTTAGAAGGAGCTCTCTCTCTCCAACTTCTTAGATCTTCTGTTGAAGGTCTTCTTTGTGTTGTTAGATCTCTTGATTGATTGTTGTCAATCTGTGATCCCCTCGTGTAATTCCTCTTTTTTATGTCGAATGAGAAAGGTCTTTAAATAATCTTCCTCCAAGGTAACCGGCTGATCCGGTTTCTAACAACCTTCTGACAGCTCTGACAGTTGCAGTTGACCGGTTGAAATGGCAGCTGTCAAGTCATCCAGTCACTTCTTAAAATCTCTGTCACTGTCTGAAAGTGTTGAGACAGATAGTCTTTATGTTTCGAAACAAATAGATTAAGTGTCGACACAAGTAGACTAAGTGTCGACACTAGCCTTGTTGGTGTCGACACAACTCCTTGTGTTATTGTAACAGCTTCTCGACACTGCTTCTTCTGAATGTGTCAACACTGATTCAGTGTGTCGACACAAGCTTTCTTCTTTAACACTTAGTTGAATTCTGCTAAGTGTCGACACAACTCCTTTGTGTCGACACATCTTCTTGTGTTGAAACTTGCTAAGTGTCGACACATCTTCTTTGTGTCGACACATGCCTTTTATGTTGAAACTTTGTTGAGTGTTGACACATCTCCTTGTGTCGACACATGTACTTGAACTTTGTTGAAGTTTGCTGAGTGTCGACACAGCCTCCTAGTGTCGACACATATACTTGAACTTTGTTGAAGTTTGCTGAGTGTCGACACAGCCTTCTAGTGTCGACACATGTACTTGAACTTTGTTGAAGTTTGCTGAGTGTCGACACAGCCTCCTAGTGTCGACACTTTTGCTGTCGACAAAGTTTCTCTGGGTGTCGACACTACATCGAAGTGTCGACACAGATAATGTTTACAATTCTTCACTGTGTGTCGACACAACCTGTATGTGTCAACACTTTTCTTCTGGTGTCGACTCTGCCTTCCTGGTGTCAACACAATTACTCCAAGTGTCGTCACAGCTTCTCTAGGTGTCGATACAAGCCTTCTTAAGTGTCGACACTTTTCTTCTGGGTGTCGACACATGGACTTAGATACTTTTCCTGCAATTCTGCAATTACTTAACCTGCACAAATAAACTCAAACCACATCAAATACACCTTGATTTATATCATTGAGTAGGGTGAGGCTTCTTCAAATCTGGTACATATATTCCAATATACCCAACAATCTCCTCCTATTTGGAGAAGTCATAACCCTTAGTCAATGATATACACCATACATAACAAATTCTCAATATGATGTATAACAATATTAAATGACAGGGTAAGAACTAAACATGTATAAACAGAACATGTATAAACAATTATCTCAGAACAATTAATGTAATAGATTGAAAATATAACATTGTTCTTACAACTCCAAACATTTTCATTAATCAAAAGTTTACATAGAGTTAAGTGCAAATGATTTCAAATTGTAAACTTAATAAAATTTCTATCCTATGGCTGCTCAGGTTCCTTGATAACAATGCCCTTTCCAGATTGAATCTTTGCTTGAACAGGAGCTTCATTGTCATCAGCAGGCTTCTTCCCTTTAAGATCTTTCTTTTTCTATTCTTCAGCCTTTTTCTTTTGCCTCTCAAAATAGTGATATGGCTTAGGGAAATACTTGCTAGGCTCCTGTGTATTAGGAGGTAGCTTTCCCTGTTTAGCCTTCCTTCTGTATTGTACTATAGCTTCTTGCCTATTCTCATTTTTTCTCCACTCCTATTCAGAATACCATTTGCCCCTATCCAAGATATTATCCTTAGCAGCCTTCCAAGCAGTTAATATGATATTCCTAGAGGTTGGGCTCCATTGCTCAAAATCTGGCCTTAATTCAGCTTGCTCTCTGAACCTTTTCTTAGATAATTGGGCCTCTTGTTCTTTTAGAACTGCTTCTGGCACAGGCTGGACAAATTTATCAAGAACAATATTCTGATTACCCTCAGGAGGACTATACATAGATTGTACCTCCTGATGTATCATGTCAAAATCAGCAGGAGGGTATATCACTTGAGCCGCTTCAGCTTGCTCTCCTCCAAAGTATGCAGGATTTATGCCAGACTCTGCAACATTATCATCATCATATAAAGGTGGATATCCAAGGGTGGCTCTGATGGAGTTTGAAATCCATTTGGCATGATCAGAGCCGGCTTTGACTAGTACCCTCTCCCCCTTTATGACTTCTCTCTCTATGTGATCACTAAGATCATCTTTCTAGAATCTGATTTGAGCATTCAAATAATTTACTCCATCCTTATAATAAGGTTTTAACCTTTGTAGCTTATCAGTAATTGCCTTCTAAGAATCTTCAATGGCAGTTTTCACAGCAGTGAGACTCTCCTGTAATTTCTTATCAAATTCTTCTTTGGCAGTTGCACTTACTGCAGGCTGTGCAGTAACTATATTTTTCATTTCAGTTACAATGGCATTATGTGAAGCAGTGAGATTATCATTCATCCTTATATGGTTTTCAAGGACATAGCCTTGTTTGATTGCTAGATCATCAATCTATTTCTTGAGATTCTCTTGATGTGTAGCCAGATAGACCACTGCATTGCCTCCTTTATGGAAACAATCAGTCATTTCCTTCTTGTGTTGATTCACTTCAAATCTAATAGATTTGATGTCTTGTGCCAGATCAAATTGCAGGTATTTATGCCCTTCATCCATATACTTTTCTAAAGCTTTTCTTTGCTCATCCATCTTGATTTGCAATGCCACCATCAGAGAACTATAATCAGTAGTTGGGGCAGGCTGTGGAGCAATTGTCTATAGTGCTTTCTTGTAGTTCTGGATTCTTCTCTTGAAGAGCTGGGACTTCCATTTCTTGGCTCTAGCAGCCTCTTCATCCTCTGAAGCAGAAGTGCTAGCAATATCTACTCTATTCTTAGGACTAGGAGGTAACTCCTTCTCATTCCTTTGTATTTGCTCAGCATCCTTTGCCTCCACAGTCTCTTGTCTAACAGTCTCCTCTACATGCTCCCCCTCAAGATCTACCTGCTCCCCCTCAACAACTGCTTTCTCCCTCAAAGTCAGTCTGTAAAAGGTCAGGGAACAGCTCTTCTAGTGTATACTCCTGTTGAGGATGGACTGGTGAATCTCTGTGCTCAGGCGCATCTAATAGCTCTCTATCAGCAACTGATGTGTCTTCCAAGACCACATCCTGGGGTTGACTATGTATCTGTGTTTGCTGATTAACATCAGGTAATGAGTCAGTCAAAACTTCATCCTCAATAGTGAAATCTAATTGATTAACTTCAGTGATTACCTCTAGTATTGTTTGGGTAGCCCTTTCACTCTCTAATGGAGTCGGCTCAACCACAAGTAGAGGCTCTCCCTGTAGTGGATCCAGGTGAATTGGGCTAGCTAAGGGTAGCTCCCCCTGCCTCTGAGAATCTTCTTGTCTTACTGGTGACTGTCCTGCATTGTCATCTCCTCCATCATCAGAACTGAAAACCACTTACTCCTCTGAGCTACTTGAGGATTCTTGAGCCATAATGACTGTCTTCTTCTTCTTCTTCTGAGGTGTTTCCTTTTCTGGAGTTGGCAGGTCCTTTGTCAGCACTCTATCCTACCTTGAGAAAATTCTTACATCCATTCTCCTCATGTGGTTTATCTTTGAACCAGCAGCTTGGTTCATCACTTCAAGAATACTTCCAGCTAAGTATAGACTCAGAATTCTACTCAGATTGGGTTTCTTCAGGCTCTCTTTTATCTTATCAAACATGACTGCAGACCAATCAGTATTAAGTTTGAAAATTATCCTTGTCATCAAACTGAACATGTGAGCTAAAATTCTATCATGCCCACCAGGCATGCTCAGTATTACCATGCGAACTATCTCAGATAAAAACTTGCCCTACATGTTCATGCCTTTTCTATTGAAAACTGATCCAATTTTCAGGTTTGAGTCTAATCCACACCATTTCAATGCCTCTTTAGTCTTAGAAGCAGATACATCTTCTTCCTCTTTTATTCTTGGTAGTTGAAGTACCTTTCTTAGACTTTTCTGTGTGACCTTGACTTTTGTCCCATGGACTCCGGACTTAATCTTGAGTCCAGTATCATCAAGTGAAGCTGCACTCAAGAATTCAAGGACCTCCTTCTTCTAGATCTTGATAGGTTTTGATACAAGATACTCTAGTCCAGTCTCGGCACCTTTGATTTCTGGTTCTGTTTCATCAAAGGCGTGACGCACGAGCTCATATCCTTCATTAATGTTCTCTTCTAGCTTGGACGCCATTAAGGTTTGAAGAAATTTTGAATTTAGAGAAGAGAGATGTCGACACACAAGTTTGGTCTCGAGACTAAGGTGAGCGTGTCGACAAACAATGTGGAAAACCTATTTATAACTTTCTAAAATTGAAGGTGAAAAGGTGCGTCAAAATACTTGAAATTTGTCGACACTGTTGAAAAGTGTCGACACATACTGCTAATGTCTCGACAACAATGTGTCGACACAAATATAGTTGACAGAATATAAGTGTCAACACTTATATATCTCAGCTCGACACTTAGTCGAGACTCTACTAGACTAATTCTGTGTAAATCCTAAGTGTTGACACCACCCTGGATGCGTCGACACCTACACAGCATGTGTCGACACTAAATCTCTGAAGTGTCGACACAGACTTCCTAGATGTGTCGACACCATTTCTCTGAAATGTCGACACCACTACTATGTGTCGACACAGACAACTCTGTGCGTCGACACTATTTTACTTAGCCAATTTTTGTAAACTATTCTAAGTTTATCATCCCTAATTCAATTTTAAACTTATTGAATTTGGTTTCATCTAAGGGCTTAGTAAACATATCAGCTAACTGATTATCTGTCTTAACATACTCTAGGGAAATGTCTTCTTTTTCCACATGTTCTCTTAGAAAATGGTATTTAATTTCTATGTGCTTAGTCCTACTATGAGAGACGAGATTATTTGCAATAGAAATGACACTAGTAGAATCACAAAATAAAGGTGTCCTACTTACTTGAATACCATAATCTTCTAGCTAATGTTGAATCCATAGAAGTTGAGCACAGCAACTTCCTGCAGCCACATACTCTGATTCTGCTATGGAGATAGCCACACTTGTTTGTTTCTTGCTACTCCATGACATCAGCCTTCCACCTAGAAATTGACAGGTTCCTGTGGTACTTTTCCTATCTTCCTTGCAGCCTGCAAAATCTGCATCTGAATAACCTGTCAGTTCAAAATCTCCATTCCTAGGGTACCAAAGGCCTAGATAAGGTGTGCCCTTAAGATATCTCAAAATTCTTTTGATTGCTGTCAAATGAGATTCTTTAGGGCAAGCTTGGTACCTAGCACAGACACATGTAGCATACATGATATCTGGTCTACTAGCAGTCAAATACAGTAGGGAGCCAACTATCCCTCTATATAAAGTTTCATCTACAGGTTTCCCTGCATCATCTTTGCTTAGAGACATGCTTGACCCCATAGGATTTTTCATGGTAGTGGATGATTCCATACCATACTTCCTTATCAACTCTAGGGTGAACTTAGACTGGCATATGGATAATCCATCTTCAGTCTGTCTAACTTGGAGACCAAGAAGAACTTAAGCTCCCCCATACTGCTCATTTCAAATTATCCTTGCACAAGTTTTGCAAACTTTCTACAAAGACTACTTTCTGTAGACCCAAATATGATGTCATCTACATATATTTGGACTAAGATAATCTTGCCTCTGGATTCCCTAAGGAATAGAGTCTTGTCTATTTTCCCCCTAGAGAATTTGTTCTCTATAAGTAAACTAGACAGGGTTTCATACCAAGCCCTAGGGGCTTGTTTTAACCCATACAAAGCCTTTCTAAGTCTATATACATAGTCAGGTTTAAGAGAATCAACAAAACCTGATGGCTGCTCTACATAGACTTCTTCCTTCAGATTTCCATTCAGAAAAGCTGACTTAATATCCATTTGATATACCTTAAATCCTTGATATGTTGCATAGGCAAGGAACATCCTTATTGCTTCCAGTCTTGCTACTGGAGCAAAGGTTTGATCAAAATCAATACCTTCATCCTGCCTATATCTTTTTGCAACTAGTCTAGCTTTATTCTTTATAATAATTCCATTCTCATCCAACTTGTTCCTAAAGATCCACTTAGTTCCAATAATATTGTGGTCCTTTGGTTTAGGAACTAGCTCCCATACCTTGCATCTTTTGAACTGGTTCAGCTCCTCTTGCATGGCCTCAATCCAATGAGGGTCTAGGATTGCTTCTTCAAATTTCTTTGGCTCTACTTGGGATAGAAAGCTGGAGTAGAGAACTGATCTTAGATTCCTGCTCCTTGTTTGTACTCCTTGTCTGGGATCTCCAATTATCTGATTGGCTGTATGATCCCTTAAGTGCCTATTTGTTGGAGGCAGCCTGTCTTCTGGTTGTACACCTTCAGCTTCTTCATTCAACTGCACCTCTTGGTCTTCTTCAGCAAAAGGAGTATCTTGTACTCCCCTGGACAACAGCCACCATCTTCCACTTGCTGACTTACAGAAGAACCTTCTGTTAAGGTAAGCTTGTCCATCTTCTCAGTTACACCTGTAGAGCTGCAAACACTACTTGGCAAATCATTGTTAATGAGCCTTGCTTCATCAAAAACTACATGTACTGACTCTTTTACAACTTGAGTAATCAAGTTGTAGACCCTATAAGCCTTACTGTTGTTGCGGTACCTAACAAAGATTCCCTCTTGGGATTTGGCAGCCAACTTGGTTAGATAAGACTTACCATTGTTAAGGATATAACACTTGCAACCAAAGATCCTAAAATAGGATAAATTTGGTTTTCTGCCCTTCACAATCTCATAGGGGGTCTTCCTATGGCTCTTGGTGATGGTAGCTCTATTGATTACATGACATGCAGTATTAACTGCCTGAGCCCAGAAATATTTTGGGAGTGAAGTGTCACTCAATAGGGTTCTACCAGCATCTATCAAGGTTCTATTTTTCCTTTCAGCAATACCATTTTGCTGAGGTGTTCTTGGTGAGGAAAATTCCTGAAAAATTCCAAACTCTTCAAACAGTTTTGTCATACTTTCAGAATGAAGTTCAATACCATGGTCACTTCTGATTTTGACCACTGTACTGTCCAATTCATTCTGAATTTGTTTAACAAAACTATACAAGATAGTTGGAGTTTCAGACTTTTGCCTTAGGAAGAACACCCAGGAATACCTTGAGTAGTCATCAACTACCACAAATGTGTAGAACTTCCTACCTAGGCTGTGAACTGGCATAGGACCAAAAAGATTCATATGCAAGAGGTATAAACACCTCACAACACCTTTGTTCTCAAGGCTATGAAAGGTGAATTTGGTCTGCTTGCCTTTTTGACAAGCTGAGCATATCCCATCCTTTATACACTTAACCTGAGGACCATTCCTCACTAACTCTTTGCTAAAGAGTTGACCAATTGTCTTATAGTTAAGATGAGGCAGCCACTTGTGCCATTTAACACAATGTGAGACTTTCTCATCAGCTACAAGACAAATTGGAGAAACAATGTTCTCACACATAATGTCTAGACAATAGACATTTCTCTTCCTATATCCTATCAGAATGATCTTTTGATCACTTGACCTTCTGATATGACAACCATCCTTGACAAATGAGATGTCATATCCTAAATCACTCAGCTGACTTATGCTAATGAGGTTATGTTTCAAACCCTTTACATAAGCCACTTGTGTAATTGTAATCAGGTTACTAGAAATGTTACCAAAGCCTTTGATGATCCCTTTTTCTGAACCACCAAAGGTAACTTTAGGCCCATCTTTGATAGATGTATAATCCTTCAGCAACCCCCTAGTTTCAGTCATGTGCCTGGAACATCCACTGTCCAAGTACCATATAGGGGCATGGCCACTTGGACTCACCTGCAAAACAGATTACATAACCTTAGAACCCAAATAATTCTTGGGTCCTTGGTGCAGGTTAGTTTGACTTTTAACAAAACTACCTGTAGCTCTTCTAGTAGGTAGTTTGCTACTCTCCTTAACACTTGAATTGTGCCAAGAGTCTATGGCAAAGTGGTCTATCTTGCCACGACACCAGCACTCAAACCTGTTGTACCTTTGTTTAGGTACAACCCTGGCAGAAGTATCTACAGCAGGCTTTTTGTTTAGTGCTGGGGCTTTGCCCTTAGACTTGGACCTAGCAGTACAGACAGGTTTTGTAAATCCTAATCCAGCCTTACCCTTATGAGGTACAAACTCATCTATCAAGGGTAAAACAGATTTGGGTTTAGAAAAGCTAGCCACAATATCCTTCTCCTTCTGAAGTCTAACCTCCAGATTCCTAATTTGATCATTCTTAAATGTAATAGTTCCCATCAGAATAACTGTAATGTTCTTCAGCCTGACTATTTCATTCAGTTTCTGATCAAACAACTTGTCTGAATCAGCAGCAGTCAATTTAAGACTAGCAATCTCCTTTGCCTGATTTTTGGCCAAGGTTTTGCTTTTCTTTAAGACCTGCAACAAGTCTCTATATTCATCAATTAACTTATGAATATCACCTTTAAATTCAGACCCACCCACATCACTTGATGCAGATGTATCTGATTCTGACTCATTACAAGAAATTGAACTAGAAGAATAATTTTGTACCTTACTTGGTCCAGGCTGATCCTAGATTTTGTCTCCTTCAGATAAGGCCATCAGCCCTTTGCACTGATTGTCCTCATGCTCATAAATTGAATTCATTAATAGCATGAACTCATCTTCCTCCTCTTCAGCAAACAACCCAATATAGGCTTCAACTTCTGAATCTATTTTTGATGATGACTGATCAGTCAAACTTTTGTCTTTCTTGGCAACAAAGGACTTTTCCTTTTTGCCCTTAAACTGTGTCTTCTTTCTATCAGTTGACTCCTTCCTCTTTTCAGGACAGTCAGCCACTACATGTCCCTGTCTATTGCAACAATAGCATACAATCTTTGAGGATGTAGTTTTACTTGCCTTGGACTTTCTTCTGTCATTGCTTGATGACTTCCTGTTCTGATAGTAGTCATCTTTTGTCTGTGAAGTGGATGGCTTAGACCTCCACTCTTCTTCTTTAGAAACTTTTGATAATGTCTTGTAAAAGCAGCAAAGTCTTCATCACTTTCACTGCTATCTGAGTTCTTGCTTTCTGACTCATCTGTCTCAGCCTTAGCAACTTTTTGAGGTGGAGATGGAGACCTGCTTTTATATTTCCTAGTGGCTTCAATCTTGAAGGCCACAGCTCTTTCCTTGTGCTCCACTCTTGTAGTCCTCTCTACCTCCTTTCTAACCATTAACTGCATCTCATAAGATAACAGTTTTCCAAACAAAGTTGGAGGAGGTATATCAGCTAATTTGGCCACTTCCCTAATGGCACAAATCTTGGTATCCCACTCCTTAGTCAGGGATCTTAAAAACTTGACATTCAGATCATAGTTGTTGAATTCTCTTACATAGGACATCAACTCATTAATAATCCTATAGAATTTCTTGTAGCATTCAGTAATGCTATCAGACTTTCCTTGTCTGACGCTTTCATACTCCTGATTTAATAAGAACTTCCTGTCCTGTCTTACTTTTTCAGACCCTTCCATGTAAACTATTAAAGTGTCCCACATTTCTTTAGAAGCTTTACAGTGAATTAAATTCTGAAATGTGGCATCATCATTTGCGCTAACAATAATATTCTGGGCCCTCTTGTCCATAGTGGCCAGAATAATCTCATCTTTAGTCATTTCTGAATAGTCTTTGAGAGTTCTCTGATTTGCATCCAGAATAGATACTTTTATTGGCACATATGACCCTTCTTTGACTGTAATGTATATTCTTGGGTTAGAGGCTTCCATAAAAAGTCTAACCCTCTCTTTCTATATGCCAAATATCTCTTTTCTACAGATTGGCAACTTCATGGACCCCAGCTCTTTGTGATTCTCAATTGAACCCATTTTCTTGAATCTTGATTAATCTGATTCTGCCTATAGGATCTTACTCAGACTGTTATGTCCCTTTTTTGAGTAACCTGCCTCTGATACCACTTGAAAGAAATAATACCTAATCACCTAGAGGGGGGGGGGGGTGAATAGGTGAACTTAATCTTTTTAAAATTACAGGCAGAAACACTGAATAATAAGACCTGTATTTGCAATTCTCTACAGCAATTCAGCATAGATAATACAGCAATCACAGAATTAATCACACACAGAGTACACACAGATTTTATAGTGGTTCCCCAAGGTCTGGGTACATCCACTTTCCCCCTTCGCCTATCTAGTAGTGTACTAGATTTGGCCTAACTTCTCCACTTCTTCTCAGATCCTCAGATCTTACAACTCAGAACCCCAAACAGGTTCCTACAACCAGAGTGATCCCACTCCTACAACTCAGGCACAAAATCCCTACCACTCAGTCTTCACCAAGACTTACACTCAGAGAACAAAGTCTCCTACAACACAGGCACTAGGCCCTACCTCAGTCTTCAACAAGACCTACACTCAGAGCACACTGTCTCCTACACTCAGCCTTTATAAAATAGGGTTACAGCTCAGATCCCTTAGGATCCTACAGAAAATAAAGTTTACAAAGTATATAACCACAACTCTGAAAGAGAGAGATGAGTTGACTGGTTTCTTGATGAGTTCTTGGAAGAACTTGGCAGAGATCAACCTCCCTTGGCTTTCTTCAAAGCTTCTTGAATTAGAACACAGTAGGGTTGTATCTCTATGCAGATGATCTTCAATCAACTGCTGTCTTGAGATTCTGATTTCAATCTGAATCTTACTTATCAGCCTTGTTCAACAGCTGGTCTTCTTAGAAGGAGCTCTCTCTCTCCAACTTCTTAGATCTTCTGTAGAAGGTCTTCTTTGTGTTGTTAGATCTGTTGATTGATTGTTGTCAATATGTGATCCCCTCGTGTAATTCCTCTTATTTCTGTCGAAGGAGAAAGGTCTTTAAATAGTCTTCCTCCAAGGTAACCAGCTGATCCGGTTTCTAACAACCTTCAGACAGCTCTGACAGTTGCAGTTGACCAGTTGAAATGGCAGCTGTCAAGTCATCTAGTCACTTCTTGAAATCTCTGTCACTGTCTGAAAGTGTCGAGACAGATAGTCTTTATGTGTCGACACAAATAGACTAAGTGTCGACACAAGTAGACTAAGTGTCGACACTAGCCTTGTTGGTGTCGACACAACTCCTTGTGTTGTTGTAACAGCTTCTCCACACTACTTCTTCTGAATGTGTCGACACTGATTCTGTGTGTCGACACAAGCTTTCTTCTTTAATACTTAGTTGAATTCTGCTAAGTGTCGACACAACTCCTTTGTGTCGACACATCTTCATGTGTTGAAACTTGCTAAGTGTCGACACATCTTCTTTGTGTCGACACATGCCTTTTGTGTTGAACCTTTGCTGAGTGTCAACACATTTCCTTGTGTCGACACATGTACTTGAACTTTGTTGAAATTTGTTGAGTGTCGACACAGCCTCCTAGTGTGGACATATGTACTTGAACTTTGTTGAAGTTTGCTGAGTGTCGACACAGCCTCCTAGTGTTGACACATGTACTTTAACTTTGTTGAAGTTTGCTGAGTGTCGACACAGCCTCCTAGTGTCGACACTTTTGCTGTCGACAAAGTTTCTCTTTGTGTCAACACTGCCTCTAAGTGACGACACAGATAATGTTGACAATTCTTCACTGTGTGTCGACATAACCTGTATCTGTCGACACTTTCCTTCTGGTGTCGACTCTACCTTCCTGGTGTCGACACAATTACTCCAAGTGTCGACACAGCTTCTCTAGGTGTCGACACAAGCCTTCTTAAGTGTCGACACTTTTCTTCTGGGTGTCGACACATGGACTTAGAAACTTTTCCTGCAATTCTGCAATTATATAACCTGCACAAATAAACTCAAAGCACATCAAATACACCTTGATGTATATCATTGAGTAGGGTGAGGCTTCTTCAAATCTGGTACATATATTCCAATGTACCCAACAGGAACAAAGTTTGGGAACTAGTACCAAGGCCAAAGGATCACTCCATTGTTAGAACAAAGTGGGTGTTCAGAAATAAGTTGGATGATCAAGGAGTCATTGTAAGGAACAAGGCAAGACTAGTTGCTCAAGGGTACTCTCAAGAAGAAGGGATAGATTATGACCAGACCTTTGCAACAGTTGCAAGGTTAGAGGCCATAAGAATCTTCTTAGCATATACAACACACAAAGGATTCAAAGTATACCAGATGGATGGAAAGTGTGCTTTTCTCAATGGAGATATCAAAGAAGAAGTCTATGTCAGACAACCCCCAGGTTTTATCTCTTCAACTCATCCTGATTATGTTTTCAAATTGCATAAAGCATTATATGGTCTAAAGCAAGCTCCTAGAGCATGGTATGAGACCCTAGCATGCTTTCTTCTGAAAAATGAGTTTATAAGGGGTAGAGTAGACCAAACTCTTTTTATTAGAACCCATAAGTCCCATACCCTACTAGTACAAATCTATGTAGATGATATTATATTTGGTTCTACTGATTCAAATTTGTGTAGAAGGTTTTCCAACGTAATGCATTCTAAATTTGAAATGAGTAGTATGGGTGAGCTATCCTTCTTTCTAGGATTGCAAATCAAACAACATGCTGAAGGCATATTTATTTCTCAAACCAAGTATGCAAAAGAATTGGTTAAGAAATTTGGTATGTTTGAAGCATCATGTATGAAAACACCTATGCCTACTAATGTTGTATTAGATGCTGATGAACATGGGAAACCTGTTGATCAGACAACATATAGAGCAATGATTGACTCTTTATTGTACCTTACAGGTAGTAGACCTGACATAATGTTTGCTACATGCATATGTCCTAGATTCCAAGTGAGCCCTAGAGAGTCACACCTAACCTTAGTAAAAAGGATTCTTAGGTATATAAAAAGTTGTCCAAATCTAGGTCTCTGGTATCCAAAAGATTCAGCATTTGACTTAACTGGATTTTCAGATGCTGATTATGCTGCATGCAGAATAGACAAGAAAAGCACCACTGGAACTTGTCAGTTTCTTGGTGACAGACTTGTCTCCTAGTTTTGCAAGAAACAAACATCTTTGTCAACTTCAACTGCTGAAGCTGAATATATGGCTGCAGGTAGTTGTTGTTCACAAATCTTGTGGATTCAAAACCAACTCCTAGACTATGGCTACAACTTAGAGAAGTCAAAAATATTTTGTGATAATACCAGTGCTATTTCTATAGCACAAAATCCAGTCCTCCATAGTAGGACAAAACACATAGAAATTAGGCATCACTTTCTAAGGGATAATGTTGAGAAAAATAAAATTAAACTTCAATATATCCCAACTGATTTGCAAAGGGGAGATATTTTCACCAAACCCTTGGATGAAAAGAAACATACATTCTTCCTGAATCAGTTAGGAATGTTAGATGGAGGAAGTCTAAAATAAGATCCAAGATTTTCAAAAATCTAAAAATGACCAAGACTAGGCAAATCAAATGCTTTTTCTAGTGTATAGAGTGTTTCTGGTCTCTGAACTGCGCTCGACGATTTTCCCCCAGATCGTCGAACGGAGATCGACGACTTCCGAAATCGTCGACCAGAGTTCAGCGCTTCTCAGATAGTGCTAAACTATCTTTCTTCAGGTCAGCGATCGTCGTGCGGAGCTCGACGATTTTTGTTTTCTGAACTATCGTCGAACGGAGCTCGACGCTCTCCAATATCGTCGAATGAAGATCGACGCTATTGATGACCTTTCAGTTTCCTTTAGAAGCCCAGATCGTCGAACAGAGTTCAACGATCTTTCCTTTTCTGCGTCGAACCCTAATATAAAATTCGTTTTTCGGCCGTCGTTCTCCCTTTGCGCTTTCATACTTTCTGCAAATTTTCTCTTTCCCTCCAAACTTCTCTACACTTGGTCATTTGTTTGTTAGTTTTTTGCAGGAATCAATGGCCGTTTCAGTCGCCATCCTGGCCGCAATGAAATTTGATGCTGGATTTGACATAGACATGGATTCGTTCAACAACAGTGATCAAATCTTCCAGGACATTCTGAAACTTTTCAAAGAACAACAACTAGTTACCATAATGACTACCAGGATCAAATTAGCTACAGATGAGATCAAGGAATGGGTGTATACTGCCCACAATTAGGATCAGAATACAGTGGTTGGAACAATCTCAGGAACCCAGGTATCCCTAACACCTGCTGCCTTGACAAAGGTTTTTGAATTGAAATCTGGAGAAGACTGCTGAACTTTCTGGAGAAGAGTTTTCCAATATGCTTGAAAGGATGGGACACTCAGAAGCAAACCCTAGCAAATTTCTTAAGAAAAAATTGTCTTTTGAGTACAGATTTCTAGCTGATGTTGTTGGGAAGGTATTGTTGGCCAAACACTCAGCCCATGATACCATATCAAGGTATCAGCTCTGCTTGATGGGTGCCCTAATGGACAAGAAACAACTGAACTGGGGAGAAATTTTCTTTGACTTGATTAAGAAAAAGATTAACAAGAATTTTGTTAATTTTGGAAGGATATTAGGGCTGTTTCTTCAGAACAGATGCCCTGCACTGCTAGTTTCCAGTGGGATGCACATCAATGCCTCCAAGAGGCTCACATGTGCCCTATTTGGAAAATGGGACAGGCAGATTGTGAAGCCCAGCAGGCCCTCTGCAATTTCTACTTCAGGCACAAGGACTACTCCAGTCACTTCCCCTGAGGTTTCTGCCCCTGCAGAAGACTTGCCTGTTTCTTCTCCTCCTCCTCCACTTCTTGTTTCATCTACAACAGTCACCTCCACCATCACTATTTCAACCCCATCTCCAACTTCCAATCCTTCTCCAACTCCTCCTCTCACTGAAGAAATCTTCCATCCTCTACATCACTACCCCCACTAGGATATTGATTCATCCTCTCATATACCATCTTTCACTCTTCTAGATGATTCCTATATGGATGATTCTCCCTCATCCCCTACTGAGCCACCATCTTCATCCACCTCATTCCAACAACTACTTCAAGACATAATTGCACAACCATCCTTCACACCATCTGTTTCCATTCCATTATCTTCCATCTCCACAATTCCCATCTCTCAACCATAATTTCCCCCATCCACAAGTTCTCCACCAACATCTCCTGTTGCTCCAAATTCAACTCCTACCTCTACTCAAGTCCATCTTGAGCAAGTAGATCTTCCAGCTCTTGCAGACAGGCTCTATGAGCTGATAGCTCCCAAGCTATCCCTCTTGCTGGAAACCTCTATGGCTCTTCTTCTAAAAACAGTTCAGGAACTGTCTACCAAGCTTTCTTCCATTCTTCCTCCTCAGGCAATCCCTTCATATGGGTGCCTTGATCCAGTTCTCACTGAATCTAGGCAGGAGGAGATGCCTCATGAAGTTGAAAGATTGCCTGCTGCTGCCGTATCTTCAGTCCAAGCTTCAACAGCTCCAGTTGCAGTTATCACAGTGGACCTCAAGTCACTGTTATCAGTTTTTGATTCTGCTTATTTCAACTGTCTTCTAGTCCAGCACACTGCAGTCCAGCAATCTGAAGATCTCTCTAAGGCCATTGTGCTTATTTCAAGCTGTGACACCAGTTTAATAAATTCTTTTGTAAATTCCCTATATACTGCTGCTCCTTTTGTTTCTGTTGCTCTTACTGATGCTGCTCCTACTACTAATGTTGATATTTCTGTTAGTTCTGTTACTGCTATTTCTGAGGATATGCATATGACAGAGGCATTTCATTTTGAGCCTGCTGTTACTGCTGATGTTGTTCCTGTTGCTAAAAATGTTGTATCTGAATCTGCTGTTGTTACAACATCTTCTGCCAGTGCTACTTCTATTCCTCTTCCTGCTGTTGTTGCTGCTACTGTTACTGTCTCTGTTGTTACTTCTGCTCAATCTCAATAACAGACAGATTATCTCAAAAGGATTGATGCATTATATGATAATCAAAGCTAAGATAGTGATCAGTTTAGGACTGATTCAGATGCTTCCTCTGCAACAATTACAAGGAAAAGAAAGGCCAGAAGCAAATCAATGAAGAGAGTTCCCCCAGCAAAAGTGAAAGACACAAATGACATTCCATACTATATACTGCATAGTTGCCCTATCACAGAACCCTGTATGCAGTACTCCAGAAATCAATTGAAAGCTATGAAGAAGAAGAGAAAATATGATAAAGGATCATCCCAGTTCAATCCTCCTCCTCCTCCTCCTCCTTCACCTGATGCAGCTGCAAGTGAAAGTTCTGCATCTAAACCTTCTGCCAGAAGCCAAACCTCTTATCAACCTCAAGGAAGATCCCAATACAGAGGAAGTCAATCTAGTGGCTACTAGTTAAGAAGAGGAAATTACAGAGGAAATCAAAGAGAATTCCAAGTTTATTCTAAAGGATATTCCAGGCAACATCCTTACTAAAGGGAAGGACAAGGTTCCACTGATACTACTTCTGGTCCCATTCCTTATATGCTCAGAGAACTAGTCTCTTCCAGAGCTCCTCCAGATATTTCTTCAAACATATATGAGCCTCCTGTTCCATATGAGGATCCTGAAAATAATCCCACCTCATGGATAGCTAGGATGAAAGAATTGGCTGCTTTAGATCAGATCAAGAAAGCTAGAGAACAAGGAAAAGATACATCCAATATAACTACCTTATCAGATCAAAGAAAGAAGGAACTTGAAAGATACTCATCCAGCAAATTCTATGATTCAGAAAGCTACATGAAGTTGCATCCAGAAGCTGTAGTACCCAGGCCAAAGCAACAAACCTCTCTAGGTGCAGCTGATGATAGAAGATCTAAGAAGGAAGCTCTCAATCCCAATAGAGAAATAATACTTATAAAGAGCAAGGAAAAAGAATGATTCTGTAAGGTGACAGTATATTTTGTTTTCTGAACTATCTGAGATAATGTCTGTGTTTCTGCTATGTCTTGTTTGTTATATCTCTACTTTGTATGCTTTTATTTTTCCAATGTCTGTAAATAGTAATCCTAACCCAAATAGGGGGAGATTTTCGGAACACCCTATTACTGATTTTGGCAAGGATCACTATGTATCTTAGGAAACCTGTCTTGACCTCATTGTATAGATCTATAGGTCAATTAGAATTGAGTCTAAGGGTTAGTAGGTAGGTTTGGAAGCTGCCCTCAAGACCAGGTTTTTCAGTACTGGAGACTAAGTCATTTCGTCGAGCTCAATACGACGAATCGTCGAACTCCATTCGACGATCGTTGAGCTCACTTCGACAAATCGTCGAACTCCATTCGACGATATCTGAGCTCAACTTCAATGAGTCGTCAAACTCCATTCGACGATCTTCGAGCTCAGATCGACGTTCGTGACTCCAGTTTGATTCTCTATCTCAGAGCTCAATTCGACGATAGTTGAGCTCAGATCGATGATCTCTGTTTCTATCTAAGTTCAGTCTCTGAGCTCAGTTCAACGATAGTGGAGCTCAGTTCGACGTTCTTATGAAGAGTTAGACGTTTTTCAAGATTCAAATTCAGACAGTTGTGGAATTATTCTCAGCATTTATGTCAGAGATCCTGTAGCCATTTTTAATTAATCTGGAGCAAGTTTCGAGGAATTTTCAAGGAATGTTTTATTGGACTTTCCTCCAGAAGACAAATGCAGTTAAGGAAGTCATTTATGACAGGCTAACGGCTATCTTGGACAGAGGATCATTTCTATTCAGATCAAAGGAATAAAAAAATATTATTATTCAACAACAACAACTTCTGCAACAACAATTCTCTACAACAACAATTCTCTGCAATAACACGAATTACAACTCTTACAACAACAATTACATAAGAGAAAGAAAGAGAGTTGCAGACATTCTCAGTCTCAAAAATTCATACAAGAACACACATCACAAAAGGAGATCAACTAACTAAAATTTTCAGATCTCTCTTGATTCAAGTGTTCAAAGGCCATCATCATTCAAGACTCCAGACACCTCACATTTCAGCTGTTGCTGAAATCATCGTTTGCTGGAGATCAAATCATTTGAAGTTCTATCACCCTACTGCAAAGCTTCACTTCCTGAATAACTCAAGATCTCACGGGGAGCTTTGAACACATCCACTATCTTCTCTCTGACTGTTGACAGAGAAGATCATCTCATCACTTTTTCTCTCTCTCTCTGCTGTAAAGGGTTTTCAAACACCCTTCAAAAGTTTGTGATTGGTTTCTGAGACCTTATCAAAACTCAGTGGTGGCAAGACACCTGATCAAAAAATCTGGTTTGGTTTTTGAGCACCTTATCAAAAGCTCATTGGTGCCCAGGACACCTGATCAACTCATCCTGCAGTGGATTCCTACCTAGGGTGGTAGAAGAGTGGATGTACCCAGGTTGATTGGGGAAACACTATAGTTCCTTGTGTCTTCTGGTTGCTTGTTTTTCTTTTGTTTTCTGGCTGTGCTTTGTGATTGATCTGTGATTGTTCTGTGTTTAGATTTACTTTATGTTATTTGCTTCCCTGTTCACTTAGGAATACAACAACAATTGTAAAACGTTTTTAACAAGCACCATACTCTATTCACCCCCCCTCTAGAGTATATCAGATCTAACTTGTACTTTCACAAAGCCGCACCTTAGCACATCACAATTCATAGCCTTTCCCAACCCTAATCCATCATTCGTACTGCAACGTTCCCGCGCACCAAGGAAACCATCTACCGCCAACGCGGAGCTAACCTTGTCCGGTTCCGGCTACACGTACTTTCCCAGAAAAGGGGGAAAACACATATGATGCTTAAAATCTGATTGTTGCAGTAGGAAAGTGCACCTATCGCTTGTAGTATGATCAAGTGTCGTATTTCCCGGGTCTTTTGAGTACTTCTACTCACAAGGTGGAACTATTAACTTATCGAGTGAAAATTGGTTTTGTTCTAATTCTTGAGAATCCGTTTCCATTGGGGGATTAAAAAATTCAATAGCAACTCGCTAGAGACAACTACCGCCTAATTTTAAAAACATTTCAAACATAATCTCTTAAAATTTGAAAGTAATTTAAAATTCCATGAACGATAAATCCCAAATCCAAAAGATTTGATATCCTCAAATCTCAAATAAGAATATCAAAATCTCTTTATTTCTGAGCGATATATGACATTCACGAGCCTCTCGGCTAACTAGACTACCAATCAGATAGCGAAATTTTATATACTAGCAATATAAACCCGTCGCCAAATTTTAATCGAAAATAAATCGCAATGAGAAATTCAAAAAGTAGAGACGAAAGATTATAATTAAATCTTCATCCCAATACTAACCAATCAAGTACTAAGAAAAGATTTAGCTACTCATGATAAAGAAAACAACAATAATGAAATAAAAAGTTCGCATTTTCATTAGAAGGGAAACAACAAAAGTACATAACACAATGAAAATTAAAGCATAAGAGACGACATAAAAGAAACTCTCATACAAGGTAGAACTCTCTCTCTCTCTCTCTCATGAACTTGCTCTCTTCTCCAACTCTAACTTTTTTCCTCTCCTCCCCTAAAAGCCTTGGCTTCATGCTCCTTTTATAGCAACCATGGAAGGATCTAGATAAAGAAGAAAATGAAAGGACATAGGATTAAATTGGTGAGAATAAATGTGCGGAAATGAAGAGGTGGAGGGAGGTGAAAAGGTGAATGCATGAGGGAGTTTAACATGGAGGTAGCCGGCCACATGAAATGGTGATGAATTAATGAATATGGGGTTTTAATTGATTGGAGTTAATGTGATTAATTAAGAAATGAAGGAGAAACTTAAGGTGGGCGGTTTTGATTAAGGAGGTTATGAGTGGGGTTAAGAATAGGTGGCGGGTTACATGGTGAAGGTTATGAATGACCGGTTTTAATAAATGGTTGGAGGTGGGCGGTTATGAATTAAAAGGTTTGGCCAGCCATATGAATTGGTGTTTACTATTAATAGTGGTGGAGAAAATAAAATATGGGGGGGGGAGAAAGGGAGAGAGAAAAAAAAACTAAAAATAGAGAAGAGGAAGAAATGTGGCCGGCCACATGTAAATGAAGATAAAAAAATAAAATGAGTGGCAACACAACATGATGTATTTATGGGAGTGGATTATATAAAAATAAAATAAGAAGATGCTACATGAAATTCTTTTCTAAAGAGGCTTGCATGGGAAAGGAGGCTACATGTATTGATAGTTATAACTATTCATGTATGGGGAGGAGAGAGAAAAGGTGGTGAAAAAGCAACATGCATGCGAAACTTATTTGCATGGGAAATATTTCTCGTACAAAAATTGACAGCAGGCGTTTTACGTCGAATCGTGCCGAATTCCCCCCAGGCCTGTCACAAAACAAAATAAAATGATATTAGTATAAATAATTATGATATATTGATAATACAGTTTGCAGTCAATTTTATTAGGATATTTTCGGGGTTTTAAAGCAAATCATGTCTTGTAAAGTACTTATTTTGATTCCCCTTTGTATATATTTTTGTCGCTAATGCATTTTGTCTGCTTTTTGCAGGTTTTCACGGCTTTCAGCCGAAGTTTGCTGTGACACGCCCCAAGGTCACGCCCTACCAGGGCGTGTACCTAGGGCGTGTAACCCAGAGGAATGAAGCAATTGGTCCGAAACTGCATTCCGTGGAAACTTAGTGTACACGCCCTCTGTCACGCCTGTGTCACATCCGACACGGGCGTGTTCTAGAGGCGTGTCCCCAGGTTCCGAGGAATCGCCGCAGCGCGCTCGTTTTTCCCGCTCCACCGTCGCACCGAAAGTGTCACGCCCCAGGGTCACGCCTGACCCGGGCGTGACATATGGGCGTGTACTTCAGCAATTCCGCCCGTCACCTCCAGCATTTAATTTCAGCTCAACAAAGTCACGCAGCAAATAACACGCCCCAGGTACACGCCCTACCAGGGCGTGACTTGTGGGCGTGTACCTCAACTACTTCGTCAGAATTAAATTCCAGCCCGAAAAAGTCACGCTGAATGTGTCACGCCCCAGGGTGACACCCAACCAGGGCGTGACAGGGGGGCGTGACCCGACCCGAAAAATTCTATAAATAGAGCCCAACTCTAAGGGTTCAGGGACACTTTTTGGATTGAGAGGGGAGGTTCTGTCCTTTGTATTTTTGAACTTTTTAAGCATGTCTTTCCATTTTTAGTTCTTAGCTCTAACTTTATGCTTTCCCTGTAATAGTTCCTAGCTTCGTTCTGTAGTATAATGTTAATGATAGTGTAGTTTACCTTTCCATGCACTTGTAATCTCTGGTTTTCAAGTTGTAAGATCCTTGTTTCCATTAATAAAAAGTGTTGTTTTCTTTTTCGTTTCTGCTCTGTTTTCATTATTCTTCTTCTACTCATCCCCCCTCTTCCACCTCACCATGATTAACTAATCCTCCATGTACTCGATCTTAATGATCCGAGGTTCGAGTGATTAGGTTATGATGCTTTGAATCTTACCTTTTCTTTTTAGGGTTTAGCTTTGAATTACTCTTGATTTATCACGGGTTGGAGGTATATCATCGATATATACTCTCCACCTTTGCTTTCATTCTGGGCTAGCCGAGAGGCCGAAAGTTTGAAATGAGCACTCAAGAGTAAAGGGAGTTGTTCACACCCCTCGAGAGAGGCAGACGTTCAAATCTCCCGGATTGGAGTAAAATCCAATAGCGGGGTTCACCGCCTAAAGCGAGTTTTAGGCCTCCGATTTAGGCGAGAGTCGGTCGGACCTTCCTAAACTCCGTTAGGCACGACCTTCGAGAGAAGCATGTCAATATTCATGGAACCTCCATGGTCAAGGACCTTTACCCTAATTAGCTTAGGTTTATTTATCGTATTTTTCTAACCACTCTTGTCGAGGTGATTTCTGATCGAGTGCATTTTCCCTTCATCGTTACTAAGCTTAAGTTAATCGCTCTTTTAGCTCTCTTTATCTTTTCATGCAAGTAGCTCTCTTTCATTGCAAGTAGTTCTCTTCCTTTAGTACGTTTAGCCTTTGTCTAAAAAACCTAATTTTTCCGTCGATAAAATAATAGATTTCGTGTGAGTAAGCTTACTCAACTGTTCTCGGATTTCAATACGACACTTGTGTCCCCTAGTTGCATTACGATAGGTATACTTGCCTTGTTAAATTGTTAGTTTGGTTATTTTCTCCTTGCAGATATCTAAGAGACAATCAAGTTTTTGGCGCCGTTGCCGGCGAGGCAACGCTCGTTGATAAATTGAAAACACGAATATATTAATTTTATCACTTCTCTTTCTCGCCGTCCTTCTTAAAATTTTTCCGCCTACTCACTTGAGTTAAATGGCTGGATATTCTTCAAGCAACATTGCGTATTTTTAATTTTTCCGCCTACTCACTTGAGTTAATTGGCTGGATTTATTTCAAGCAAGTGTGCGTATTTTTATTTTTCTGCCTACTCACTTGAGTTAATTGGCAGGCTTTATTTCAGTAGAGTGTGTTTCCTTTCTGTAGAGTGGGTGTGTTTTAATTTTCTGTCGAGTGCGTGAGTGTAGCTTTTATTTTCCGCCTACTCGCTCGGAGTTAAATGGCTGGATTTTAATTACCGCCTACTTAATAGAAACCCATATCACAAATTTTTCTACACCACCTAACTCTCTCGAAAAAGGCAAAGTGGCTCTAAATGCCACTATCTTGTCTAGTACCTTGCGAACCCTTCACCGGGTAGCCCTTGGGAAGTTCGGGAGTTAAAACATAAAAAAATCTATTTAAAAAAAAATTTCGAACTTCATTAGCTCTTTTATTTTCTAGTCTTTCTTCTCCTCTCTTCTTCTAGTGTATGACCCGCGGAAGTCCGTTGGTTACTTTGGACCTGGACCACGAAATTGAGCGTACTCTTCGGAGAAGATAGCGATTTCAAGGCCCTCCTACCCAAGTGCCGGTTGAGGATTCCGAGTCATTTTCTACCTTAAGAATTGCGAACCCAACGTGGAGGAAGCCGTGCAAAGGCCTATGTCCTATTATGCACGACCGAATCTCGATGGTACAAAATCTAGTATAGTTCTCCCTGTAATAAATAATAATAATTTCGAACTGAAGCCTAGCATAATTCAAATGGTGCAGCAGTATGTGTAATTTGACGGGCTCCAAGATGAAGACCCGAATGCACACATAGCCAGCATTCTTGAGATTTGTGACACCTTCAAGATAAATGGTGTCACAAATGATGCTATTAAGCTAAGATTATTTCCTTTCTCTCTTAGAATTAAGGCTAAGCAGTGGCTGAACACCCTTCCTAAAAATAGCATAACTACTTGGACGCAATTAACTGAAAAATATTTGGCCAAGTATTTTCCACATGCTAAAACTGCAAAACTTAGGAATGACATTTCTGCCTTTGGACAAATAGACTCTGAGACCCTTTACGAAACCTGGGAAAGATTTAAAGAATTATTAAGAAGATGCCCATACCACGCTCTGCCTGTATGGTTGCAGGTGCAGACGTTCTATAATGGGCTAAATCAAGCACAAAGCAAATGATAGACGCAGCTTCTGGCGGTACTTTAAACCATAAGACCCCGGAAGCAGCTCTTGAGCTGTTTGAAGACATGGCCATGAACACTTACCAGTGGAATGTGCCTAGGTCCTGCCCAAACAAACCTGCAGGTCTCTTTGAAGTGGACAATGTCTCCCAACTCGCACTGCAAGTTGAAATATTAAGCAAAAAAATTACGGAGATGACTGCTGCCTCCTCCCCTCAGGTATGGGAATCTACAACTCCTCCCGCCGAACATTTGGATTATGTAAATAATATGCCTAGAACTGCTTTTAATAATTTTTCTACTGCGAATTATCATCCTCCTGGTTTTAATTTTCCGAATAGTTATAATCCTGCGTTAAGAAATCATCCGAATTTTTCGTGGAGAAATCCATCGAATGCTGTGCGCCCGCCACCGCAAAGTGATTTTTCTGCACCACCACCACCTCCTCAAAGTTTTCCAAAACCTCAAAATTTGGAGGAAATGTTTTCAAAATACATGAATGTTAATGACGCTACGATTAGAACCTTAACCGGAAGTGTTAAAAATTTAGAAAATCAGGTAGGACAGCTCGCTAAAATGATTTCTGAGCGACCCGTAGGGTCTCTTCCTTCCAATACCAAGCCCAACCCGAGAGAGCAAGCGAAAGCTATAACTCTTCGGAGTGGGAAGAAAGTTCCCGGTATGATAAGTGAAGAGCCCGAGGCAATCCCCGCTTCCGCTTTAAAAAATCAAAGCTCCGTTCCCGTTTTAAAAATTCCATCCTCTGCCGAAGAAATTAGCACTCCTATTTTAAAAAAACAACTCACTCCACCACAGACCTTTAAAAATAATCCATCCATGCCATACCCTTTCGAACTTAATAAACAACGACAGGATGATCAATACACCCGTTTTTTAGAAATGTTTAAACAAATCCACATAAATCTGCCTTTCCACGAATCCATATCCCAGATGCCTAAGTACGCAAAATACGTTAAGGACCTCCTAACCAACAAAAAGAAGTTAGAGAACCTTTCTCATGTCACGTTAAATGTCGAGTGCTCGACAGTTTTGATAAACAGATTACCGAAGAAAATCAGTGACCCGGGTAATTTCTCTATCCCGTGTGTCTTTGGTGATCTCTTTGTCAAACATGCTTTAGCCGACTTAGGTGCGAGTATTAATCTTATGCCCCTATCATTGTTTAAAAAGTCAGGAATTGGTAGTCTCAACCCCACACGCATGAGTATCCAGCTCGCCTACAGATCAGTCAAATACCCATTAGGAATAGTGGAGGACGTCCTAGTCAAAGTTGACAAGTTCATCTTCCCGGTGGACTTTGTCATTTTGGACATCGAAGAAGATGTCGAGGTTCCCCTGATCCTTGGCCGACCCTTCCTTGCCACCTCCCGAGCTATCATTGACGTAAGCAATGGTAAGCTCTTCCTTCGAGTGGGTGACGATGAGGTAACTTTTTCTATCACCCCCTCGATGAAGAACACACTAGCTAATGATGACTCCTGTTTTTTCATGGATACCGTAAGTGAAGAATCCTTCTCTCACACCTCTGATTTTGAAGAAGAATTTTCCAATTTTTGTTCCTCTCCTACTCCTCCAACTGAATCTCTACACTTAAGTGAAGAATCCTCCACCCGCCTTTCTGATTTTGAAAAAAAAAATTTTGATTTCTGTTCCTCTTCTACTTTTCCAACTGAATCGCTGCACGAAGCCGCCATGGCCGCTAGCAACACCCCTTTTAATTTTACATATAAAAAAGTGTACGAGGACATAGGTTTTGAAAAAGAACAAATTTCCAAAACCTCGTATGATGACCCCCCTACCTTGGAACTGAAAGAACTACCAGAGCACCTTTGATACGCTTTCTTAGAAAAGGACTCCAAGCTGCCTGTGATAATTTCGGCCTACCTCACGGATGCACAAAAGGATAAACTTCTTTCAATTTTACAAAAGCATCGCCAAGCTATTGCTTGGCAGATATCTGATATCAAGTGCATAAGCCCATCTTTCTGCACTCATAAAATCTTAATGGAAGATAATTCACGTAACTCTATACAACCTCAGCGCCGTATAAACCCAAACATGAAAGACGTAGTTAAGGGCGAGGTTATGAAATTGTTAGACGCAGGAATTATCTATCCTATATCCGACAGTAAGTGGGTTAGCCCAGTACAGGTAGCACCAAAGAAGGGAGGGATAACGGTAGTAAGTAATGAAAATAATGAATTAATCCCGACTCGGACGGTGACCGGATGGCGAATGTGTATAGATTACCGTAAGTTGAATGATGCCACCCGCAAGGATCAATTCCCCTTGCCATTCATTGATTAGATTTTAGAACGACTTTCCGGACATAGCTTTTATTGTTTTCTAATTGGCCTCTCGGGGTATCTTCAAATCCCCATCTCCCCCGAGGACCAGGAGAAAACTACGTTTACTTGTCCCTTCGGCACCTTCCCCTACCGAAGAATGCCGTTTGGATTGTGCAATGCGCCAGCTAAATTCCAACGATGTATGCTCGCCATCTTTGACAAGTACGTAGAAAGCATTATGGAAGTTTTCATGTATGATTTCTCCGTGTTCGGGAATTCCTTCGATAGTTGCTTAGAGAACCTTGAAAAGTATTAGAGCGATGCGAAGAAACTAACCTCGCCTTAAATTGGGAAAAATGTCATTTTATGGTGAGGGAAGGGTTAGTTTTGGGACATAAAATTTCTGAAAGGGGTATTGAAGTAGACTGAAAGATATGGTACCTAAACACCTAGAGGGGGGGGGGGGGGGTGAATAGGTGACCTAATCCTTTTTAAACTTAAATGGCAGCAATCAGTTATATCACAAAATACTAACTATTTTATCACAGTAAACACACAGCATGCACAGCAACAATCACAGCACAGCACATCATACACAGTGGTTTATAGTGGTTCCCCAAGATATGGGTACATCCACTTTCCCCCTTCGCCTATCTAGCAGTGTACTAGATTCGGCCAAACTCCTCCGCTGTCTCAGAACCCAAATTGGTTCCTACACCTCAGGCCCAAAGCCTTACAACTCAGCTTTATCCCAAAGCCTACACTCAGCCAATCAAGGCCTACACTCAGCCAACCAAGGCCTACACTCAGCCAACCAAGGCCTACACTCAGAGATCTCAATCTCCTACACTCAGGCTCTCTAGCCCTACCCTCAGCCTTTATAATTATAGGCTTACAAAACACTCAGATCCAAAGGATCCTACAAGATAAAAATGTATTACAAATATTAACTCAACAACTCATAAATAAAAGAGGGGAGTTGAGAGTTTCTTGATGAGTTCTTGGAAGAACTCAGCTGGATTCAATCTGACTTAGCTTTATTCAAAGCTTCTTGAGTAGAACTGAATAAGACTGAATCCTCCTGCAGTTGTTCCTAGACCTCTGCCACTTAAGATCCAGAATGAATCTGAATCCTTCTTCTCAGCCTAGTTCCAGAGGCTGATTTCTTGGATGGAGCCCTCTCTCTCCAACTTCTTAGATCTGCACTTGAACTGCAAGATCTTCTTGATTTGATACTCTGTGTATCACTTTAATAACTTGTTCTTCAATAATGTGATCAACCTCAACAGCTCTGTTTCTGTAAACTGTATGAGCCTATTTATAGGCCTTCTTCATGGTAACCGGCTGGTCCGGTCCATAACTGACTTCTGATATCTCTGACAGGTGCTGTAGACCGGCTGGAACGGCAGCTGTTAAGTCATCCAGTCATTTCTTGAAAATCTCTAACTGTCTGAAAGTGTCGAGACTTTCTATCTTTAAGTGTCGACACTTATAGTCCAAGTGTCGACACATGCAGTGTAAGTGTCGACACAAGTCTACAAGGTGTCGACACAACTCCTTGTATGTCTCGACACAGATTCTTCTTCAGGTGTCGACACTGAAATTGAGTGTCGACACAAGTACTTGATCTTCTATCTGTACTGAATTCTTCTAAGTGTGGACACATCACCTTTGTGTCGACACAACTTATTGTGTTGAATCTGTCAAGTGTCGACACTATTTCTTGGTGTTGACACATAGTCTTCTATGTTGATACTTGGTGAGTGTCGACACAGCTCCTTGTGTCGACACACCTTCTTTTTGTTGAGACTTTAGCTGAGTGTCGACACATTCCCTTAGTGTCGACACTTGTACTTAGAATAATTTTGTTGATCTTTCTGATCTTTGCTAAGTGTCGACACAGCTCCTTGTGTCGACACTTTCTTCAAGTGTAGAGTCTTTAGCTGAGTGTCGACACATTGTGCTGGGTGTCGACACATACTTCATGTATTGACTCTTCTGGTTGTGTGTCGACACATTGTGCTGGGTGTCGACACATACTTCAAGTGCTGACTCTTCTGTTGAGTGTCGACACATTGTTCTGAGTGTCGACACTTTAACTTAGTCTCTGCAGACTTTTGCTGAGTGTCGACACATACTTCAAGTGTCGACACTTTCTGGTGTAGACACAGCTTCACTGGGTGTCGACACAGCTCCTTGTATCGACACTTTCTGTCTGCACTTTTCTTCACTGAGTGTCGACACAGCTCCAAGTGTCGACACTTTCTGTCTGGTGTCGACTCTGCATCCCAGGTGTCGACACAATGACTCCAAGTGTCGACACTGCTTGTCTGGGTGTCGACACAAGCTTTCTTAAGTGTCGATACTTTTCCTCTGGGTGTCGACACATGGACTTAGAAACTTTTTGCTTCAGTCCAGTGATTACTTAACCTGCACAAGTAAACTCAACATACATCAAATACATTATGATGTATATCATTGAGTTGGGGGAGGCTTCTTCAAATCAGGTACATTTGACCAATGTACCCAACAATCTCCCCCTATTTGGAGAAGTCATAACCCTTAGTCAATGATATACACCATTCATAATTAAAAATTACAAAATGATGTAAAGCAGGTTATATTCAGCAGGGTAAACATAAACATGTATTAATTCACACATGTATACACATTCATCATTTCAGAACAAATAAGAAATAGACACATTCACAGAACAATCATGAAATATATTGATCATATATTTTTCTTATACATTTTCAGTAGTTTACAAAAAATGTTTTACATTTAAAAGATTACAAAGTAATCTTCAAGTAAAATCTTAATCTATTTCTGATCAGGTTCCTTGATAACTATTCCCTTGCCAGCTTGGACTTGAGCTTTGACAGGGGCATCAACAGTTTCAGCATTAGCAGGCTTATTGTCTTTTAAGTCCTTCTTCTTAAGCTCTTCAGCTTTGATCTTCTGCCTCTCAAAATAGTGATATGTCTTAGGAAAGTACTTGCTAGGCTCCACTGCAGTAGGAGGTAGCTTTCCCATCTTTGCCTTCCTTCTATACTGAACTATTGCTTCCTGCCTGATCTCATGTTTTCTCCATTCTGCTTCAGAAAACCATTTATTCCTGTCATGAGTATTGTCCTTGGCAGCTTTCCAGGCAGTTAAAATTATATTCCTAGAGGTAGGGCTCCACTGTTCAAAGTCTGGCCTTTGTTCTGCTTGTTCCCTAAACCTCTTTTTGGACAACCTTGTCTCTTCCTCTTTTTGTAGTGCCTCTTGCATGGCTTCAGTAATAGGTTGAACAACCTTTTCAATATGGACATTGTTCTTGCCCTCAGGTGGGCTATACATTGTGCTCACATCTGCTTGAATCATTTCAAAGTCTGGAGGTGGATAAATGACCTGAGCTACTTCTGGTTGCTCACCTCCAAAATAAGCAGGATTTAGTCCAGATTCAGCAACCTCATTGTCATCACACAAAGGAGGATATCCAAGTGTAGCTCTGATGGAATTTGATATCCACTTAGCATGTTCAGAGCTTGCCTTGACTAGTACTCTCTCCCCTTTATGACTTCTCTAGCCATGTGATCTCTGACATCATCCTTCTGAAATCTGATTTGACTATCCAAGTATCTGATGCCATCTTTAAAGAAAGGTTTAAGCTTTTGAAGTTGTTCAGATATGACATTCTGGGAGGCTTGGATAGCAGTCTTTACAGCAGAAATTTCTTCTTGAAATACTTTATCAAAATCAGCTTTAGCAGCAGCAGTAGATGTAGAAGGGTCAGCAGCCTTGTTCTTCAATTCAGTGACTATAGCATTATGTGAGGCAGTCAAATTGTCATTCATTCTTAACTGATTTTCAAGAACATATCCTTATTTCAATGCTATATCATCCACTTGGCCTTTGATCTTCTCTTGGTGTGTTGCCAAATACACCACTGCATTTCCACCTTTGTGGAAGCATTCATTCATCTCCTTCTTATTAAGGTTCATTTCAAACCTTATAGACTTTATATCTTGGGCCAGATCAAACTGCAAAGCTTTGTTCCCTTCATCTACATAAGCCTCTATAGCTTTTCTCTGTTCATCCAGTTTTATCTGCATTGCAATCATTAATGCACTATAATCAACAGTTGGAGCTTGTTGAACTATAGGCTGTGGGGCTATAGATTGCAGAGCTTTCTTATAACTCTGACTTCTCCTTTTAAAAACATACAGTTTCTTCTTCTTTGCCCTAGCACTCTCCTCATCTTCAGAGGAAGAAGTGCTGGCTATGTCAACCCTATCCTTAGGGCTTGGAGGTCTGTCAGCTTGCACATCAGGTGCCTTCTCAGTTTCTGGCCTTAAAGGCTCTTCCAGAACTTGCACTTGCTCCCCCTCAGCAGCAGCATAATCTTTTTCAGCAGCATCCTTGTCCATGTCAAAATCTGCTTGATCTAGATTTAGAAATAAATCTTCCATGATGTATTCAGGGGGTGAAGAAGCTGGAGACATTCTTTGCTCTTCAACTACTAGATCAGGAATCTCTTCTTGTACAGCAGATGTGTCTTTTATAACAACATCTGGAGCTTGACTAGGCAGCTGAGTTTGCTGAGGAACATCAGACAAATCAGCATCTTCTTTAAGATATGCTAAAGTATTTAGGTCAGTGAGTACCTCTTGTATGATGGTGGTGGCTTGCTCACTGTCCAGTATAGAGGGTTCTTCTACAACTAGAGGCTCCCCCTGGCTTTGATCCCTGTGGATGGGGCTAGCTTATGGTAGCTCCCCTGGATCTCAGCAATCTCTTGAGCAGCAGGAGTCTTCACTACTGGCTCTTCCTCTTGATCATCAGGAGTGAAAACAACATGTTCTTCACTTCCAGAACTACTTGTGGACACTTGTTCCACAGGAGCTGTCTTCCTTTTCTTCTTTGGAGGAGTATCTTTCTTAGTAACTGTCTTCTCTGGGGTTGGCATTTCCTTGGACAACACCCTGTCCCATCTTGAAAAGATCCTTAGATCCATTTTCCTCATGTGGTTTATCTTGCTTCCTGCAGCAATACTCATTACCTCTGGTATCACACCAGCTAGGTATAGACTAATGATTCTGCCCAGATTGGGCTTCTTCAAGCTCTCCTTAATCTTCTCATAAACCACTATAGACCAGTCTGTTTTCAGAGTGAAGAATATCCTTGTCATGATTCCAAACATATAGGCAGGCACTCTGTCATGCCCTCCAGGCTTACTGAGTAAGACCTTTCCAACAATCTCAGACATGAATTTTCCTTGATGATTCATGCCTTTCCTGTTAAATACAGAACCAATCTTCATCTTTGGATCAAGTCCACACCAGGTTAGAGCTTCCCTGGTCTTGGATGCAGTAATTTCTTTTTCATCTTGAGTTTTTGGTAGCTGGAGCACCTTCCTCAGATTTTTAGGTGAAACCTTGACCTTAGTTCCATGAACTCTGGATTTGATTCTGTATCCAGATTCATCTACTGCAGCTCCATTAAGGAATTCAAACACCTCCTTCTTCCATATCTTAGTTGGTTCTGAAACTAAGTACTCTAACCCAGAATCAGTGACTAGGGTTACTACGGCCCTGATTTCTTGATCAGCATCGTCGAAGGCGCCGCGCACAAGCTCATATCCTTCGTTAACGTTCTCCTAAATCTTAGGTGCCATTAAGGTTTGTAGAATTTGTCTTTAGAAAAGAGAGGTGTCGACACAGTAGTTTTGGTCTCGAAACTTTGAAAGCGTGTCGACAAACAAAGACAGAACCCTATTTATACCTTTCTAATTTTGAAGATGAACAGGTGGGACAGCTAACTTAAAATGTGTCGACACTGGCAACAAGTGTCGACACTGACTTATAATGTCTCGACACATATGTGTCGACACAAGTTTAGTCAACAGATTTTATATGTCTACACTTGGTTATGTGTCGACACAACATAACTCGACACATTGTCGAGACTTTACTTAGAAAATTCTGAGTAAAACATAAGTGTCGACACCACATTGGATATGTCGACACCTACTTGACATGTGTCGACACTAACATGCTGAAGTGTCGACACCAACATCCTATATGTGTCGACACCTTTTTCCTGAAGTGTCGACACCTCTATTCTGTGTCGACATAGACTTGTCTATGTGTCGACACCTTTTTACTTAGCCAATTTTAATTCTGTAAACTTACTCTAAGTTTATCATTCGTAGTTCAATTTTGAATCTATTGAACTTAGCTTCTTCTAGGGGCTTAGTAAACATATCAGCTATTTGATTTTCAGTTCTAACATATTCTAATAAAATATCTTCTCTTTCTACAAGCTCCCTAAGAAAATGATATTTAATTTCAATATGTTTAGTTCTACTATGAGATAAATGGTTATTAGCTATTGAAATAGCACTTGTAGAATCACAGAAAAGTGGAGTTCTACTTACCTGAAATCCATAGTCCTCTAGCTGATGTTGAATCCACAGAAGTTGAGCACAGCAACTTCCTGCAGCCACATACTCTGACTCTGCAGTGGAGATAGCCACACTGGTTTGCTTCTTGCTACTCCATGAAATTAGTCTCCCACCTAGGAATTGACAGGTTCCAGTAGTGCTTTTTCTATCTTCTTTGCATCCTGCAAAGTCTGTATCTGAATAACCTGTTAGATCAAAAACTCCATTCCTAGGGTACCAGAGGCCTAGATAGGGAGTGCCCTTTAGATATCTCAATATTCTTTTGACTGTTGTCAAATGAGACTCTTTAGGGCAGGCTTGATACCTGACACAAACACATGTAGCATACATGATGTCAGGTCTACTAGCAGTCAAGTATAATAGGGAGCCAACTATCCCTCTATACAAGGTTTCATCTACAGGTTTCCCTGCATCATCCTTGCTAAGAGACATACTTGACCCCACAGGAGTCTTCATGGTACTGGATGAATCCATACCATACTTCCTTATGAGTTCTAGGGTGAACTTGGACTGACATATGGATAAACCACTTTCAGTCTGTTTAACTTGGAGACCCAAGAAAAACTTCAGCTCTCCCATACTACTCATCTCAAACTGACCTTACATAAGTTTTGCAAACTTTTTGCAAAGGCTGCTTTCAGTAGACCCAAATATAATGTCATCTACATATATTTGGACTAGTATAACTTTGCCTCTAGATTCCCTAAGGAATAGAGTCTTATCTATTTTCCCCCTTGAGAATTTGTTCTCAATGAGTAAACTAGATAGGGTTTCATACCAAGCCCTAGGGGCTTGCTTTAACCCATATAAAGCTTTCCTAAGTCTATAGACATGATGAGGTAGAGTTGGATCAACAAAACCTGAAGGCTGCTCCACATAGACTTCTTCCTTAAGATTACCATTTAGGAATGCTGACTTGACATCCATTTGGTATACCTTGAATCCTTGATACGTTGCATAGGCCAAGAACATCCTTATGGCTTCCAGTCTGGCTACTGGAGGAAAGGTTTGATCAAAATCAATACCTTCTTCTTGCCTATATCCTTTAGCAACCAGTCTAGCCTTATTCTTAATGATGACCCCTTGTTCATCCATCTTATTCCTGTAGATCCACTTAGTTCCTATTACATTGTGGTCTTTAGGTTTAGGAACTAATTCCCAGACCTTGCACCTTTTGAACTGATTAAGCTCTTCTTGCATTGTTTCAATCCATTGTGGATCATGTATTGCTTCTTCAAACTTCTTAGGTTCAACTTGTGACAGAAAGCTGGAGTAGATTGCTGCATTCATGTTTCTACTCCTGGTTTGAACTCCTTGTCTTGGATCTCCAATAATCAGCTCTACTGGATGATCTCTAAGATGCCTGTGGGCTGGAGGCATCTTAACTTCTGGTTGAACCACTTCAGCATCTACATCATGCTGTATACCTTGGATTTCTTCAGCAATTGGCACATGTAGTTCTCCCCCTGGACAACAGCTATTGTCTTCTACTTGCTGTCTTGCAGCAGGCACTTCTTCTATAGTAAGCTTGTCCATTTTCTTTGTCAAACCTGTGGGGCTGCATACACTACTAGACAACTCATTATTAATAAGTTTAGTCTCATCAAAAACTACATGCACAGATTCTTCTACAACTTGTGTAGTCAAGTTGTAGACTCTATAAGCCTTACTGTTATTGCTGTACCCAACAAAAATTCCCTCTTGGGACTTGGCAGCAAACTTAGTTAAGTAAGACTTCCCATTGTTAAGTATGAAGCATTTGCAACCAAAGATCCTAAAATAGGATAGGTTTGGTTTCCTGCCTTTCACAACTTCATAGGGGGTCTTGTTAAGCCTTTTAGTGATGGTAGCCCTATTTATAACATGACATGCAGTGTTAACTGCTTCAGCCCAGAAATATTCTGGCAGTGATGTATCACTTAGTAGGGTCCTACCAGCCTCTATCAAGGTTCTATTCTTCCTCTCAGCAATGCCATTTTGCTGAGGTATTCTAGGTGAAGAGAATTCTTGAAATATCCCAAAGTCTTCACACAGTTTTGTCATGCTATCAGACTGAAATTCAGTACCATGGTCACTTCTAATTTTGACCACTGTACTATTTAGTTCATTCTGAATTTGCTTGACAAAGCTATAGAAGACACTAGGTGTTTCAAATTTCTGTCTTAAGAAGAACACCCAGGAAAACCTTGTGTAGTTATCTACAACTACAAAGGTATAGACCTTCCTACCTAAGTTGTGAACTGGCATTGGACCAAAGAGATCCATATGCAAGAGGTATAAACACCTCACAGTATCTTTGTTTTCTATGCTTCTAAAGGTGGATTTAGTCTGCTTGCCCTTTTGACAAGCTGAGCAAATACCATCTTTAACACACTTAACTTGAGGACCATTCCTCACTAACTCTTTGCTAAAGAGTTTGCTAATAGTCTTGTAGTTAAGATGGGCAAGCCTCTTGTGCCATTTGACATAATGAGAGACCTTCTCATCAGCTACAAGACAAACTGGAGAACCATTGTTCTCAATCATAATGTCTAGACAGTAGACATTCCTCTTCCTATAACCTGTCAAAATGATCTCTTGATCACTTGACCTCTTGATATGACAACCATTTTTAACAAATGAGATGTCATACCCTACATCACTTAATTGACTTATACTTATTAGGTTGTGTTTCAACCCTTTAACATAAGCCACTTGAGTAATGGTAACTAAGTTTGTAGAAATGTTACCAAATCCTTTGATGATTCCTTTTTCAGAACCACCAAAGGTTACTTTTGGACCATCTTTTACTGGAATGTAGTCCTTTAGTAATCCTCTTGTTCCAGTCATATGTCTGGAACATCCACTGTCCAAGTACCATGTTGGGGTATGGCCACTTGGACTCACCTGCAAAATAGATTAATGAACCTTAGAACCCAAAGAATTCTTGGGTCCTTGGTACTTGTTAGTCTGCAATCTGACAAAGCTACCCACTGGCTTTCCAACAGGTAGTTTGGTACTCACTTTGGCACTAGCATTGTGCCAACAGTCCACTGCAAAATGGCCAACTTTGCCACAGCACCAACATTCAAACTTATTGTACCTTTGCTTAGGTACAACCTTGGCTGTCTTATCTACAGCAGGCTTGTTGAATGTTGGGGCTTTGCCCTTGGACTTAGACTTGGACTGCTCAGTCCCTGTAAGTCTAATAAAGCCCAGTCCATCCTTGCCTTTATGATGAACAAATTCATCAATTAAAGGTAACACTGACTTAGGTTTAGAAAACCTAGCAACAAGCTCTCTCTCTTTCTGAAGATTGATCTCCAGACTCTTGATTTGATCATTTTTAAATGATATAGTACCCATTTGAATCACTGTTATGTGCTTCAACCTGGCTATCTCATTCAGTTTTTGATCAAAAGACTTCTCAAAATCTGTTGCTGCAGCTTTAAGAATAGCAATTTCCTTTGCCTGACTTTTGTCTAGGGTCTTGCTTTTCTTGTAAGCCTGCAACAGCACCTTATATTCATCTATAAGCTGATAAATATCATCCTCAGACTCAGATACATTCTCATCACTTGATGAAGAAGAATCTGAATCTGAACTAGAACAAGAAACTGAACTTGAACTTGAACCTTGTACCTTACTGGGTCCTGGCTGCTCCAGGATTTTGGCACTCTCTGTCAAAGCCATTAGCCCTTGGCATTGACTGTCTTCTTGTTCATAAATAGACTCCATTAACTGCATGAATTCTTCCTATTCTTCTTCAGCAAACAGCCCTATGTAGGCTTCAGCCTCAGACTCAGTTTCTGAAGAAGAGATATCTGATAGAGTCTTCTCCTTCTTGGCAACAAAAGACTTCTCTTTCTTGACTTTGAAGTGAGCCTTTTTCCTGTCACCAGATTCCTTTCTCTTCTCTGGACAATCTGCAATAACATGGCCCTGTCTATTGCAGCAATAGCACACTATCTTAGATCCAGTTGCCTTGCTTGACTTTATCCTCTTCCTGTCTTTCTTTGAAGGCTTTTTCTCCTGATAAAAGACTTCCTTTCCCTTTGAAGTAGAAGGTCTTGACCTCCACTGTTTCTTCTTCAAGAATTTCTGAAAGTGTCTAGTGAAGGCAGCAAAGTCTTCATCACTTTCACTGCTCTCAATCTTTGTGCTGACTGACTCATCTGATTCTGATTCAACTACCTCTAGAGGTGGAGTTGATGACTTATTCCTGCACTTTCTAGGAACTTCTGTCTTGAAAGCAATTGATCTTTCCTTGTGTTCAATTCTTGTTGACTTCTCCTCCTCTTTCCTCACTATCAATTGCATTTCATAAGACAATAACTTGCCAAACAGTGTAGGAGGAGGAATTTCCCCCAACTTAGACATTTCTCTAATGACACAGATCTTTGTGTCCCAATCTTTGGTTAGGGACCTTAGGAACTTGTCATTTAGTTCATAGTTACCGAACTCTCTTCCATAAGACATGAGTTCATTAACTATTCTGTAGAACTTCTTGTAGTACTCAGTTATGCTATCACCTTTACCTTGTCTAAAACTCTCATACTCCTGATTTAGCAAGGATTTTCTATCTTGTCTGACTTCTTCAGATCCTTCCATATATACTATAAGAGTGTCCCACATCTCTTTGGCTGTCTTATAGTGTATAAGATTCTGAAAAGTTGCATCATCAATGGCACTCACTATTATGTTCTGTGCCCTCTTGTCCATTGTGGCTAGGACAATCTCATCCTTAGTCATCTCAGAGAAATCCTTTGGAGTTCTCTGATTTGCATCTAAAACTGAAATCTTCATGGGCACATAAGGCCCTTCCTTTACTGTGATGTAGATTCTAGGGTCTGAGGCCTCCATAAACAGCCTTACCCTTTCCTTCCAGATCCCAAAGATCTCTTTCCTGCATATGGGTAATTTCATGGAACCCAATTCCTTGTGATTCTCAGAGGAACCCATGTTTCTTGATTTTCTTGAATTTCTTGAATCTTTGATTTGCCTTACACTGAATCTGCCAAACAGGATCTCCTCAGACTGTTAGTCCTTTTTGAGTAACCTCGCTTTGATACCACTTGAAAGATATGGTACATAAACACCTAGAGGGGGGGGGGGGGTGAATAGGTGACCTAATACTTTTTAAACTTAAATGGCAGCAATCAGTTATATCACAGAATACTAACTATTTTATCACAGCAAACACACAGCATGCACAGCAACAATCACAGCACAGCACAACATACACAGTGGTTTATAGTGGTTCCCTAAGATATGGGTACATCCACTTTCCCCTTCGCCTATCTAGCAGTGTACTAGATTCGGCCAAACTCCTCCACTGTCTCAGAACCCAAATTGGTTCCTACACCTCAGGCCCAAAGCCTTACAACTCAGCTTTATCCCAAAGCCTACACTCAGCCAATCAAGGCCTACACTCAGCAAACCAAGGCCTACACTCAGCCAACCAAGGCCTACACTCAGAGATCTCAATCTCCTACACTCAGGCTCTCTAGCCCTACCCTCAGCCTTTATAATTATAGGCTTACAATACACTCAGGTCCAAAGGTTCCTACAAGATAAAAATGTATTACAAATATTAACTCAACAACTCAGAAATAAAAGAGGGAGTTGAGAGTTTCTTGATGAGTTCTTGGAAGAACTCAGCTGGATTCAATCTGACTTAGCTTTCTTCAAAGCTTCTTGAGTAGAACTGAATAAGACTGAATCCTCCTGTAGTTGTTCCTTGACCTCTGCCACTTAAGATCCAGAATGAATCTGAATCCTTCTTCTCAGCCTAGTTCCAGAGGCTGATTTCTTGGATGGAGCCCTCTCTCTCCAACTTCTTAGATCTGCACTTGAACTGCAAGATCTTCTTGATTTGATACTCTGTGTATCACTTTAATAACTTGTTCTTCAATAATGTGATCAACCTCAATAACTCTGTTTCTGTAAACTGTATGAGCCTATTTATAGGCCTTATTCATGGTAACCGGCTGGTCCGGTCCATAACTGACTTCTGATATCTCTGACAGGTGCTGTAGACCGACTGGAACGGCAGCTTTCAAGTCATCCAGTCATTTCTTGAAAATCTCTAACTGTCTGAAAGTGTCGAGACTTTCTGTCTTTAAGTGTCGACACTTATAGTCCAAGTGTCGACACATACTGTGTAAGTGTCGACACAAGTCTACAAGGTGTCGACACAACTCCTTGTATGTCTCGACACAGATTCTTCTTCAGGTGTCGACACTGAAATTGAGTGTCAACACAAGTACTTGATCTTCTATCTGTACTGAATTCTTCTAAGTGTGGACACATCACCTTTGTGTCGACACAACTTATTGTGTTGAATCTATCAAGTGTCGACACTATTTCTTGGTGTTGACACATAGTCTTCTATGTTGATACTTGGTGAGTGTCGACACAGCTCCTTGTGTCGACACACCTTCTTTTTGTTGAGACTTTAGCTGAGTGTCGACACATTCCCTTAGTGTCGACACTTGTACTTAGAATAATTTTGTTGATCTTTCTGATCTTTGCTAAGTGTCGACACAGCTCCTTGTGTCGACACTTTCTTCAAGTGTAGAGTCTTTAGCTGAGTGTCGACACATTGTGCTGGGTGTCGACACATACTTCATGTATTGACTCTTCTGGTTGTGTGTCGACACATTGTGCTGGGTGTCGACACATACTTCAAGTGCTGACTCTTCTGTTGAGTGTCGACACATTGTTCTGAGTGTCGACACTTTAACTTAGTCTCTGTAGACTTTTGCTGAGTGTCGACACATACTTCAAGTGTCGACACTTTCTGGTGTAGACACAGCTTCACTGGGTGTCGACACAGCTCCTTGTGTCGACACTTTCTGTCTGCACTTTTCTTCACCGAGTGTCGACACAGCTCCAAGTGTCGACACTTTCTGTCTGGTGTCGACTCTGCATCCCAGTTGTCGACACAATGACTCCAAGTGTCGACACTGCTTGTCTGGGTGTCGACACAAGCTTTCTTAAGTGTCGACACTTTCCCTCTGGGTGTCAACACATGGACTTAGAAACTTTTTGCTTCAGTCCAGTGATTACTTAACCAGCACAAGTAAACTCAACATACATCAAATACATTATGATGTATATCATTGAGTTGGGTGAGGCTTCTTCAAATCAGGTACATTTGACCAATGTACCCAACATAGACGTTGCGAAAATAGAAGTTATCGAGAAGCTGCCGCCACCTACGAACATAAAAGCTATTAGAAGTTTCTTGGGTCATGCGGGTTTCTACCGCCGCTTCATAAAGGACTTTTCCAAAATCACCAAGCCCCTTACCCATCTCTTAGAAAAAGACGCCCCATTCATCTTTGATGACCTCTGTCTAGCTGCCTTCAATTTAATAAAAGAAAAATTAGTTAATGCCCCAATCATGATAGCTCCGATGTGGGATCTTCCATTTGAGATAATGTGTGATGCGAGTAGTTATGCGGTGGGAGCCGTACTAGGTCAACGTATTTCCAAAAACTTCCACCTCATTTATTACGCTAGAAAAACACTCACATCTGCACAGGAAAATTACACCACAACCGAGAAGGAGCTCTTAGCTATAGTATTCGCTTTTGACAAATTTCGCCCTTATATTACTCTTTCGAAAATTATTGTTTTTACGGACCACTCGGCCCTCAAATATCTTCTCTCTAAAACGGATGCCAAGCCTCGCTTGATTCGCTGGGTCTTACTCCTCCAGGAGTTTGACTTAGAGATCCGTGATAAGCGAGGTGCCGACAACATGGCCGCCGACCACCTTTCGCGCCTAGACAACCCATTTATAGAACAATTAGACGAAAATTCTTTTCATTACTATTTCCCTGATGAGAAGCTGTTCATAATTAGCACATCTACTTCTCCTTGGTTTGCCTGCATCGCCAACTATCTAGTGGCCCGTGTGCTCCCAAAAGAGTTTTCATCTCAGCAAAAAAAGAAATTCTTTTCTGAGCTGAAAAACTATTTTTGGGAGGACCCACATCTTTTCAGAATTTGTGCCGACCAAGTGATCAGGAGGTGTGTTTCTTTTGATGAAGGATTAGATATTATTAAACATTTGCATGAAGGACCGACAGGTGGGCACTATCAAGCTGCTCGCACCACTCACAAAGTGTTAAGCGCGGGTTTTTACTGGCCCACCCTATTTAAAGATGCGCATGCCTTTGTGACTAGGTGTGATAGTTGCCAACGGTCGGGGAATATTTCAAATAAAAATGAAATGCCACAAAATTATTTCCTAGAGTGTGAAGTTTTCGACCTCTGGGGGATTGATTTTGTCGGCCCTTTTCCTTCTAGCTTCGGGAATAAGTACATTTTAGTTGCCGTTGATTATGTTTCTCGTTGGGCCGAAGCCCAAGCTCTTCATACGAATGACGCCCGAGTAGTAGTTAACTTCCTAAAAAAATTATTTTCTCGTTTCGGTACGCCGCGCGCTATCGTTAGTGATAGGGGTTCCCATTTTTGTAACGCACAATTTTCAAAAATCCTAACTAAATATGGCGTTACTCATAAGCTTTCCACTGCCTACAACCCCCAAACTAACGGACAAGTCGAAGTAGTCAATAGAGAAATAAAAAGAATTTTAGAAAAGACTGTTTCAACATCTAGAAAAGACTGGTCAGCCAAATTAGACGATGCTCTATGGGCCTACCGAACAGCGTACACAACCGCCCTCGGATGTATGCCATATCAGTTGGTTTACGGAAAATCGTGTCATTTACCCGTAGAGTTAGAGCACCGCACCTTTTGGGCCTTACGATTTTTAAACTTCGATCCCCACTCCGTCGGCGATTTTAGAAAATTTCAACTTAACGAACTCGACGAGTGGCGCTCTTACGCGTATGAAAATAACAGACTTTATAAAGATCGGACGAAGCGTTTACACGATCGACATCTTAGGCACCCAAAAATCTTTAAGCCGGGCGACCAAGTGCTTCTTTATAATTCTCGTTTACGTTTATTCCCGGGTAAATTAAAATCACGTTGGCCGGGGCCTTTTACTGTTTTAGAAGTCTTTTCTTATGGTACTGTTTTAATTTCCCACCCTAATAAGGGTACTTTCAAAGTGAATGGTCAGCGTCTTAAACAGTATTTCTGTGATGATGTCAGTCTCAACCCTGTTAACTCTATCTTTCCGGTCCTGACATTTGATTAATCTGAACTTTATTTTTATCATAAAGTCTGAACTTTATTCGAACTTTTTTTTAAAACAATATTTGCGTCATTCTTATTTTGATGCGTCGAGCTCAAACAACGCTTTAAACAAAGGGCGCTCTTGGGAGGCAACTCAAGTTATCTTTTTATGTTTTCTTTCTTTTACAATTTTTGCCCCGAATGGCTCCGGCAAGCTGAAACTTCTGCGATCGCCTGCTCCAACGGTTCTGATTCCATGACAAAGTCCACCGGACGACGTTTCATGACGACCCACAACACAAGCATGGCGGAGCGGCATCACTCAGCTTTCCCTGCAAAATAAAACCGGGGAAGTACCTGTTTTTCAATTCTGTCTTTTATTTCTGTACTTTATTTTTCTCTCGTTCTCCAACCTCCTTCTCCATTGAGGACAATGTAGATTTTAAGCTTGGGGGATGCGTTCCTCCTTTTTGCTTTTTGTAAATATCCAAAAAATTCCAAAAAATTCAAACAAAATAAAATAAAAAATATATATATATATAGCTGCATTTTGGTATTTCAATACGTATCCCATGTTTATGTTTTGTTTTTCTCAAACTTCTTTATAAACAACGTAGTTAATTCTAATTTTTCTAATCATTCTTTTTAATCATATTTCACAAGTAAAATGTTGGTCATGCTGTGTTTCTAATTCACAGTAGCATGTTAAGGTAAAATATATCTCTAAAACGTGCATTTCTATTATGGTTTTCCGTTCTTTATTTTCTTTACTTTCTCTAAAAATTTATCATCCATTATTTTCCTTTTCGTCTTTAGATAATTTTTGTAAGAACAAATTTTGAATAACGTAGTAGATATGAACGATCCAAGTCACATATTATTTTTATTTTCAAGATAATTTCATCAATCTTCTTTTATTATCTCGAACTTGCTTTTTGAAATTTATCGACTCTATGTTTTAAATAAATTTAAAAAAAGCGTGAAAATGATTTAGGCCATTTTTGTTTACGTTTGAGCTTTCCTGCCAACCTAAAATCTTTTACCACTAGTTAGCCGCTTTTGAGCTTTTTTTCCAAATTCATTTGATAACTCCACACAGCATTTCATTTTCACCAAAGCCCAAATTCCTACCTATCTAATCACGCTAATTTTTTGAATAATATAGTAGATATGAATGATCCAAGTCACATATTATTTTTATTTTCAAGATAATTTCATCAATCTTCTTTTATTATCTCGAACTTGCTTTTTGAATTTTATCGACTCTATGTTTTAAATAAATTTAAACAAAGCGTGAAAATGATTTAGGCCATTTTTGTTTACGTTTGAGCATTTCTGCCAACCTAAAATCTTTTACCACTAGTTAGCCGCTTTTGAGCCTTTTTTTCCAAATTCAGTTGATAACTCCACACAGCATTTCATTTTCACCAAAGCCCAAATTCCTACCTATCTAATCACGCTAATTTTTTTTGATAGGAAATTTTGTGTTATCTTTGGAGAAATTGTTGAAAAAAGTGTACTCAAAAGCAATGTATTGAAAATAAAAAAGAGAGAAAAAATGAATGAAAATAATAATAATAAAAAAAGAGATAAATAATCATAAAGAAAAAAAATAAATTTATTTATACATATTTTGTTTAAAATAAATTTTTTTTTTTTGAAACTCGTTGTTTTTGTTTAGTGTGATTTTTAAGCCTCCATGTTTATATTTGAATTCCACTCCTATTCATATTCCTAAACCAAACGTTTCGCTCCTATTAAGTCCTTTTGATTCACGCCCTTTTTTAATTTTATTTAACAACTAAGAAAAGAAGAAAAGTAAATCAGTTTTAGTTTTGGATTTAAACTTAGATTTTTGTTATTTAATTGATATAATTATAATGCGTTGCTTGAATCTAGTAATAACTCAATACGTTCTTTTCATTTTCATTACCTTGCTCAAATCTATTTAAAGAATTTCGTCAAAATTCTGGATGATTTATTTTTATTAAGTAAAGTTTATAAAGGTTAAACCATACCAAAATAATTGTTTTAGATTTACGTTTTACATTCTCCCTACCTAGAATTTCGCATAGTACTTGTGTAAGTATGATTAAAACCTTTTGAATTAGTCACTTTTTATGATTAGCTAGTCTTTATATCTTTGCTTGGGGACAAGCAAAACTTAAGCTTGGGGGAATTTGATAATACGGTTTGCAGTTAATTTTATTAGGATATTTTCGGGGTTTTAAAGCAAATCATCTCTTGTAAAGTACTTATTTTGATTCCCCTTTGTATATATTTTTGTCGCTAATGCATTTTTTCTGCTTTTTGCAGGTTTTCACGGCTTTCAGCCGAAGTTTGCTGTGACACGCCCCAAGGTCACGCCCTACCAGGGCGTGTACCTAGGGCGTGTAACCCAGAGGAATGAAGCAATTGGTCCGAAACTGCATTCCGTGGAAACTTAGTGTACACGCCCTCTGTCATGCCCGTGTCACATCCGACACGGGCGTGTTCTAGAGGCGTGTCCCCAGGTTCCAAGGAATCGCCGCAGCGCGCTCGTTTTTCCCGCTCCACCGTCGTACCGAAAGTGTCACGCCCCAGGGTCACGCCTGACCCGGGCGTGACATATGGGCGTGTACTTCAGTAATTCCGCCCGTCACCTCCAGCATTCAATTTCAGCTCAACAAAGTCACGCCGCAAAGAACACGCCCCAGGTACACGCCCTACCAGGGCGTGACTTGTGGGCGTGTACCTCAACAACTTCGTCAGAATTAAATTCCAGCCCGAAAAAGTCGCGCCAAATGTGTCACGCCCCAGGGTCACGCCCGACCAGGGCGTGACAGGGGGGCGTGACCCGACCCGAAAAATTCTATAAATAGAGCCCAACTCTAAGGGTTCAGGGACACTTTTTGGATTGAGAGGGGAGGTTCTGTCCTTTGTATTTTTGAACTTTTTAAGCATGTCTTTCCATTTTTAGTTCTTAGCTCTAGCTTTATGCTTTCCCTATATTAGTTCCTAGCTTCGTTCTGTAATATAATGTTAATGATAGTGTAGTTTACCTTTCCATGCACTTGTAATCTCTGGTTTTCAAGCTGTAAGATCCCTGTTTCCATTAATAAAAAGTGTTGTTTTCTTTTTCATTTCTGCTCTGTTTTCATTATTCTTCTTCTACTCATTCCCCCTCTTCCACCTCACCATGATTAACTAATCTTCCATGTACTCGATCTTAATGATCCGAGGTTCGAGTGATTAGGTTATGATGCTTTGAATCTTACCTTTTCTTTTTAGGGTTTAGCTTTGAATTACTCTTGATTTATCACGGGTTGGAGGTATATCATCGATATATACTCTCCACCTTTGCTTTCATTCTGGGCTAGCCGAGAGGCCGAAAGTTTGAAATGAGCACTCAAGAGTAAAGGGAGTTGTTCGCACCCCTCGAGAGAGGCAGACGTTCAAATCTCCCGGATTGGAGTAAAATCCAATAGCGGGGTTCACCGTGTAAAGCGAGTTTTAGACCTCCGATTTAGGCGAGAGTCGGTCGGACCTTCCAAATCTCAGTTAGGCACGGCCTTCGAGATAAGCGTGTCAATATTCATGGAACCTCCACGGTCAAGGACCTTTACCCTAATTAGCTTAGGTTTATTTATCGTACTTTTCTAACCACTCTTGCCGAGGTGATTTCTGATCGAGTGCATTTTCCCTTCATCGTTACTAAGCTTAAGTTAATCGCTCTTTTAGCTCTCTTTATATTTTCTTGCAAGTAGCTCTCTTTCATTGCAAGTAGTTCTCTTCCTTTAGTACGTTTAGCCTTTGTCTAAAAAACCTAATTTTTCCGTCGATAAAATAATAGATTTCGTGTGAGTAAGCTTACTCAACTGTTCCCGAATTTCAATACGACACTTGTGTCCCCTAGCTGCATTTCGATAGGTATATTTGCCTTGTTGAATTGTTAGTTTGGTTATTTTCTCCTTGTAGATATCTAAGAGACAATCATATATTAATAATTAGATAATTATATTAAAATTAAGAGTAAATACATATAATTTATAATATAAATATAATAATAATGAAGAAAATATTTTAGTCAAAATATGTGTCATCAACAGACATCACAAACGACATCTTGATGCAACAGATTTCTACAAAATCCTTAAGACTCGCTATGCAACATCACCGAGACGGACTAATAGTCGCGACTACGGCTTCACCCATAATGCCTAATCCGCTAACGGAGCGGATCTCTAATGCAATATCATGTCGGGGATGGACAGAATCGACTCGATGGTTCCTCTTGAACCATAGCGACGCAAACCCCTCTCATTTGAGAGATTTGGTGCCCAAGAGCTTGAAAAGCAAGAAAGAAAAGAGTTGCTATGCACGCATCCTAGAAACCGAGAGAAGAAATGTCATTACCTTACGACCTCTCATCCTAGCCACGGAATCCTTGCTTTGAACGGATTGACAGGAGTGCCTCCACGCCCTCTCCCCGAATCCAGTCTCGGAATGTCGATTGGAGCTTCGAAGCTTCGTCAATGGCGGTGGAAGAACTTCTTCTTCCTCCTCCTGACTCTGACCCCACCGTAAGTCAACTCTCCAAATGAGAAGAAAATGAATGGGAAGGGGCTCTCAGCCCTAATATAATCATTTCGGCGGAAGATCTTAGGCCCTTGGATCAGGTTTAAGGAATGATCAGACGGCCACGAAATAAAATGACGGACCTTCACCCGTCCGCACGATCAGTGGAGCACGACCAGTGGTCATGCGCACTGAATCCCATGATCGTGCAATCCACACTGGCAGAACTCGAGAACAGCTGGAATTAACACACACGAGCAGTGGCGCGCGACTAGTGGTCATGCGAACTAAGTCCAATGGTCGTGAGTTTGACCCAGGCAGAACTTACAAAAATGGAGAATAGAGCGCACGATCAGTGTCGCATGACCAGTGGTCGTGAGCACTGGATCCCATGATCATGCGCACCGGATCCAAAGCCGAGCTCAACGACCTACCGCTAGCGGTCTCTCTACCGCCGGGCGCTAGCTTCCAGCGATTCCAAGTCTGAAAATTGTGGTGTTACAACTTTGAACTCGGACTTTGCCACCGCCAAGTCCCTTTTTCCTTGCACACGCTTCATGTCCTTCTGCAACGCACACTCCGTATCCAACAACGCCTGAACCCCATGGTTCACCGAACTTGATTGCAGGAATCTCAACTCATCCCGCAACCCTTCGTAGAATCGATGGGTTTTTCTTTGTTCATCAGCGAAGATAGACCCAGCATAGCATCCCAATCATGTAAACTCGTGCAAGTAGGTATCAACACTACTCTCTCCTTGAGTTTGATGCTGGAACTCATTTTCCATAGTGATGCGTTGAGCCACTGACAAGTGTGTTGCCAAGAACAGTCGCGAAAACTCCTCAATCGAGACTTCTGTTAGTTGCCTGCCTGCTAAGTGGTGTAACTCTATCTCATTCCACCATATCCGAGCATCTCCTTCCAACAAGAAGGTGGCCAAGGTGATGTTCTGATTTTCCACCATCCTTATCGCAGTCAATATTCGCTTGAAGTGTGCCAACCAATCTTTCGCCAGTGCTAGGGATCCCACACCCGTAAATGTAGGAGGATTGGGGCTTATAAACTGCTTCAACTACCGTTCAGCTGCCCGAGCATCAACAGGCTCATCAGGTTCTAGCCTTACACCAACCCATTCTGGCACCAATGCCGGCTCTACCTGCCCAGTAGGCCGTGCATGAATCATTGCAAACAACCCCTCAGCAACTAAGCGTACTGTTTCCGCAGAAGGAGGAGGTGTAGGCACCTAAGCTGGTGTCGCACTCTCATCAGAACACTGGGTCTCAGACTGCCCAGCACCACTATGAGTCACCTACATGTGGACAAGACACTAATTAGCGACCTTACACAATCAATAACAATAATATAGGAACGTGCAGGTTCTTCAAATAGGTGTATTTGCATTCCTTAGTGGACATTCTTGAGTTCATTAAGGTTATAGTGGGTCGCCCTTACACGTGCTCGCCACCCCACAAAAGAATTCGACCATGAATTCGAAAGGAAAAGGCCGAGACAAGCTGATACCAAAATGTAACACCCCCCATCTGTTACATGACATATAATAGAAGGTCCGGCCGAGGCCCCACATCATATGCCACAAACAGGCGGCGAAGTTACGGGTTAATATCAAAAGCTATTTGTATCCTAACTCAGAGCATTCTAGCAGAAGCTTTTAAGTTGTTTGAACTCTTCATTTGAATGTACACAATATATAAACCAACATTTATATATAACAACACGAAAGAATGTTCTCCAAATAAACAGGAAGTCTGGCCATATGGCCTTACAGTTAAGCTTTATACATATGAATTTCATACATCGGCACGCAGGCCGACCACACATGAAAGTAACAACATATGAGCTTCTTTGGCCTTCGAGGGCCAGCATAGCAGCAGCAGCAGCACCAACAATAAGGGCTTCAGCCCCCTACTTTATGCTCTGCTCTCCTGCACCTGCACGGGAAAATCCACTGCAATGGTGGTAAACAAGGCAACGATCAATGTTCAGATGACCAATTTATAACGACCCTACCCCTTACCTGGTGCAGTGGTATTCCTTCCCTACAGACATAGAATTTCACAAGCAGATATATCATATAACATGCACTCACGTACAATCAATACATCACAAATGTCGACCACGCGGTTCGACACTCCGTGCAGTGAGGGCACATTCTTGGTGTACCGGAAATACCATGGTCCCACCGCCATTCAAGGCATATTCATGTTGTACCAGAAATACCATGGTCCCATCGCCTTTCGAAGGAAAATGCTTGGTGTACCGAAAATGCCATGGTCCCACCACCATTTGGAGGTACATGTTTGGTGTAGCAGAAATACCAGGGTCCCACCGCCATTCGAAGGTCCAGATCCCAACGATAAACTTGAGCATTTCGCTCTACGGCCTTCAGCCGGAGACTTTAGTCTTAATAGCGCGCATGCCTAAGACTCTCATTATGTGTTTCCGCCGAATGCTAATTGCCCGGGCCCTCATGGCGGACAACCATAATGCGGAGACAGTTCAGCCTTTTCCCATTGCTCAAATCGTCAGTTCTACGACCATACTGATACGGGTCGTCCTCCCCTTATCTGTTCGGCATGAAACCTATTCAAGAGCTCCCAAAGCTCACAAATTGCCACAGTGTCCCCTAAGGACTGGCTTCACAATCGCAAGTTAGCTAGGAGTCATCGCCAACGACACTCATTATCGCCCGACGTTAGCGACAGAACTCACATTCCGTCCCCAGCCCTAACCTTATCTGGATCAACCATCCAGCAATCCCTGTAGCCAACTTCAGTTCCAGAAACACTGGTCTTTCAAGCATAAAGCATAAGCACTTTGCGAGTATTTTCCTAGACTTTCACTCAAGTACTTCCTGCTACTACCCTTCACAGGCACAAACCACTAAATCCACAAGCATACTCTTTTATACACGGAGTCTTCTCCGGTGTGCAAAATAAATCATCACCAATCCAGACTAACCTGTATAGATGGGCTTCGCATAGTTTTCCTATTCCGTAATGCACATTTCCGGATCTACATGCATGACGTCTTGGGGATACCCAGAATCAACCTAAGGGGAATCCATCAATAATCCACCTTTTGGTGGGGGAAACCCATGCATATGACAAATTAAGGACGTCACATGTCAAAGGAAGAAATATCGTTACCCTTGACGATCGCATTTGAGCCATGGAAAACTAGCTAGATGAAAAGCACCACAACGGCCTTGTCTCCACGAATCTTGCCTCGGCACGCGATTCGGGGCTTTGAAGCTCCACTAGCAGCTGAATTCCTACTCCTCCTCCTTGCTCTCCCAACTCTCTACCTCTTTACAATGAGAGAGAAAGTCCTTTGCTAATGAGAGAGTTTATCCTCAACTTATAGACTTACAATAGCAGTTAGATTGCAGAACCGTTGGATCCTAGTAGAAAGGAATGAACGGTCACGAAAAGACCTGAAAACCACTTTCCTGGGCCGAACACAGCTTGTGACACACTCGTGTCATAGGCCATGTACCTTAAGCGGCAATGAACTGACTTGACCCGACCAGGATACAACCCTGTGACATGCCCGTGTCACAGGCCGTGTGCTTAGACACGGTTTCGGACACACCCTTGTCCAGCCTGTATTCATTAGTCCTCACAAACCTGACCAAGCATAGAGAAGGATATGGCCATTGACACGCCTGTGTCATAGGCCGTGTGCCCCACTCGAGGATCGTCGAGCGCATTTTGTCGAGCTAACTTGAGAAAACATCGAGCGCAAAGCAGGACATAGCCCTGGACATGCCCATGTCACAGGCCGTGTACCCAACTCAAGGATCATCGACTGCATTTCGTCGCGCTCACTCGAGAACACCCTGCTAGCACTCGAGTGCAGGACATGGCCATGGACACGCCTGTGTCCCCGACCGTGTTGCCTCACACAGAGTAGGACATGGCCTTGGAAATGCCGTGTCCCAGGCCATGTTGCCCACCTTACTCAGCCCATTCATCCTCAAGATTTGGGGCGTTACATGTGGTAAGCCTCCAAACCGCAAGAGCGAATTGCCACCAGACTGCAGTTGCGGCTAAACACCAGACCGCCACCAGAGGATCACTAGCAGACCACTGCACCAACCAGCCAGACAACCAGGCCACCTGGACAAACCACCAGGACTAACTGCCAGACCGTCAGAACTGCTAACCGTCCGACATGAGGTCAAACCGCCAATTTCTAACAGTATTTTTTGAGCTACCTCCCTCTGATACCACTTGTAAGTCTTTGATTGCAAGGGTAGCTAAACACGTAGATGCGGGAGGGGGGTAAATAGGTTTTTAGGTCTTTTTAATTTCTTTTGACCATTATCTATTTTAGGGTCTGATGTGATTAGATTAATTTTGTTTTCAAGAAGATCACACAAAACACAAAGATGGTTTATAGTGGTTCCTATCACAACCTCCATTTTCTCAACATGTCAGTTATATCTGAGTAAGATAAAATACGTGCCGTGATGCCACGGCGTGCAGGGGATAAATGTAGCTGCTCAGGCAAAACTCCAAACACTATAGTTTATATGAAATCCATAAGTTATTATGTAATAACTAGTTTAAATTGGATGGTTGTATCCCTCGGCACCCTAGATCAACTAGTCCATGAGTAAAAGTATAGTTATATGTTGCAGAAAATACTTTGGTTATGTTGATTAACACCCTACATGTGTATAAACATCCCCAAAGGGCAACTCATGGCAGTCAAGACTCTAGATTTATTATAAGTATTGAAATAGTTTTTACATTATCTAGAAAAAAAGTATTTTAGTTTTAAAAAATATGAGATGTATGAAGAACTAGTAGAAATACCTTTATAAGTGAAAATACCTAAATGCAAACTAGCATAAAACATTCTCAGAGAACAAGTAAAAATAACCACAAAAGGCAAAATTAGCAGCTTAGCAAAATATTCAGCAATTCAAAAGAAAACAACTAGTGGGCATCAACAAACTGACACGAACCCACTGGTCAGTATGTTTGTTTGTACTAACAAGAAAACAACAAAGAACTACCTCACAAGATAGAGGAAGCCTCTACAACACTGCAGTCCACTAGCAAACACAAAACCTAGCCCCTCAACCGACTATTGCCCTGAAGCTGAGGCATTCAAACAAAGAACACCTCAACGAGAAAAATACAAGTGGCAAACAAAACTATCAGTAAACAAGGGAGTAGTGAGATTACTAATCCGAACCTAAATAGTTGTAAAAAAAGACAACAAACTAACTAGAGATTATGAACGAAAGTGTTAACTTAGAAGGTTAAAAGGTAATGAAATTAGCATCAAGTGCGAATGGAGTTATACTCCGAGAACATGTGCGATAATATGCAGAAATAGCATAAATTTAATCCACAGGAAACAAAAACGAGACAAAGGCTCAATAAACACGTGAATCATTAACACCATAACGCAACCGGATCTGAGTCGGGATGAACCAATGAAACCTGAACTAACAGACCCAACATCTCAAAAATGGGACTCCGGTGGTGGCCATCTGGTCCAACACAACCCAACAGGACAAAAACAAGACCCAAACATGCCCGGGTGTATTGATTCACGAAACTAAGCAAACCAAACCAAACCCCATATCCCAAATACTCATAAAACCCAGACTCGACAAATTCAACAAAAATCTGATGATTCTAACTTGGCAAAACTAAGATTTTAGAGATACACGTCAAATCTGTGAAAGGACAAAAATCTAAGGGAAAGCGTAGAGTACACTCGACGCCGCGTCGAGTGCAGTCAACACACTCGATGCCATAACTCAGCACACTCAACGCTTAAACACAGTAGTAAGAACAGACGATGGAGTTGAGTGAGTTTAGCTCACTGAATGCTTTACCACATAACTGTTAAAATCATATGACGATGTTTAGTGAGTTTAGCTCACTCAACGCTGTCAACACTTTAACACTTAGATTGCATAGTTAAAGCGATGGCGTTGAGTGAGTTCAGCTCACTCAATGCTGCAAACACTTTTCTATAAAAGTGACGAAGCTGAGGGAGCTCAGCTTACTCAATGTTGTCAACGCTGTTCTACATAGCTTTACAAAATTAAGGGACGACGTTGAGTGAGTTCAGCTCACTCAACGCTGTCAATGCTTTCTACTTGGATTTAACAGATTTAGGAGACGGCGTTGAGTCTCAACGCTATCGACGCTTTCATACTTAACTTACCGATTAAAGTGACGACATTGAGTGAGTTAAGCTCACTTAACGCGGTCAACGCTTTCAGACTTGGCTTCTAAAATTTTATAGAATGGCATTGAGTGTGCTAAGCTCACTCAACACCGCGTTGAGTGTATACCACTCACTCAATGCTTTTTAACTTAGCTTCTCAGATCTCTCAGCAAGGCGTTGAGTGCATTCAACACAGTCAATGCATTTATACTTAGGATAAAAACTTAATTTCCACACTAACATTACACTATATATACGCTCAGCTCCACTCAAAGCTTTTTGACAGAAACCTGCCAGAGGGTTATCATCCCAATAGTCTTATACTAACAACTTTTAATTATATCTAACCTACATAAAGGATGATTTTACAGCCATGCTAAGAGTCATCTGGCCTACCAAAACAGGAAACCGAAGGGGCAAAAAGCTCGGCAAGGGTATAAACACCACTTACCTCAAGATCTACAGAAAATCATTTTTTTGACATGGAGGGAATCCTACCCTAATCGATCCCGCTATACCGGGAGGATAACAAGAAAACAAAAGTGAGAAAAAAGAACACGCAATGGATAAATCAGCACTTGCGTTAAATCACACGAAATCTAGCCAAGAAACGCCATACCACACAAATCTGGCGGCAAGAACGCATAAGCTACAAAACTTTAAACTTTTGAGGACGAAAGAGGGTCAAAAACGCAAACTTAGACCTCTAAAAATCCAATAAACTGGAAAATCTTACCATTGAAACGTAGATCTAGGTCAGATCTACCCGGATCCACTCTCCAAAGATGAAATCGAGCAACAAAGCTCCAGAAATCGGCGACCAAAAGCTTAGGAATGTTCGTCGCTCTCGTTCTTTCGCAACAGGACGACAGTTTCACGAGGGATACAATGATTGTGGTTTTGACGCGATGAGTTTCTATTTATACTTCTTTATCTGATTATTTTAATGTACGATATCATAATTAATTAAATAAAACAGCAAAACGACCCGAAAACCAAACTTACCCGAAATTCTACGAAAATCGCACCGTAGCTAAATACCGATGCTATGAACCCAACGGCGCAGTTGCAATTAAGATTCGATGAACCAAACTCGGGTAAACACCTCCAGGAGCCAAAACACAAGCATTCCCAAAGTGGCTCCAACGATTCACCAAAACAGACCCGACTCGCTAGGAAATCTTGCAAACAGGCTAAACCCAAGAGCTAAAACCCACGCTCTAACAACAACACAAGCTAATCATGCATTAACTTAACTTGCTGATGTCATAAATACTCCAAATAAAAGAATTAACTAAACATCAAAAAAAATCAGGGGCGTTACAACCGCTCCCCCTAAAAAGAAGTTTTGTCCCGAAACTTTACGCACCAAAAGATTCCACAAAAAGAATATAATCAAAGATTATATAAGGGGAAATACATACAGTAAGAAACTAGGAGAACAGATGAGGATTAGCCTCCCTCATAGCTGACTCCAACTCCCAAGTGGCACTTTCCATGTCTTTGATTCGCCGCAAAACTTTAACCATTGGTATGGTTTTCCTCTGCAACACTCAATCTTGAGTATCCAGAATGCGGACAAGCATCTTAACATAAGAAAGATTAGGCTCCAACTGGGGAACAACATCAAAAATCTGTCGGTCGCTGAGCACACATTTTCGTAACTGGCTCATGTGAAATACGCCGTGCACACCAGGAAATTTGCGGGCAAATCTAGCCTATAAGCTGATACACCAAAAGGTTCAACAACCTTAAAAGGTCCCACATACCTCGGGTCCAACTTATGATTCTTACCAAATCTTTTAACTCCAGACATCGAGGAAACTTTGAGAAATACCAACTCCCCCACAAAAAACACTAAATCAGACCTATGCCGATTTGTGTTCTTCTCATATCATTCCTGCTCTATCCGAAGCCTTTCCCGAAGAAGCTTCACAAAAATATACATTTCTTCTAACGCTTCAGGATCCAACAACGATCTCTCACCGACCACGACCCAAAACAGGGACTTCTGCATCGCCTCCCATGCAAGGCCTCAAATGGGGCCATCTGCAAACTTTCTTGATAACTATTATTATATGCAAACTCCATCAATCTGAGTCGCTCATCCCACGCTCCTCCGTGGTCCAAAATGTAACATCTGATCATATCCTTCAGGATCTGAGTCACTCTTTCCGTTTGACCGTTTGTATGCGGATGATAGGCTGTGGAATACCTCAAATCGATACCCAAACCTTCTTATAAGCTCTTCCAAAAGCGAGACGTAAACTTGGAGTATCGATCAGATACAATACTAACTGGCACTCCATGTATTCTGATGACTTTATCTAAATATAGCTTATCTATCTTCTTCCTGGGGTAATCAATCTTAAAAGGCATGAAGTGTGCACACTTCATTAGTCTATCAACAGTAACCCAGACTGAATCATGTCCTTGGGGAGATCTCGGTAAACCAACAATGAAATCCATTGAGATACTCTCCCACTTCTAACTCGGAATTTCCAAGGGCGTTAGCTTGCCACCAGGTCTTCCATGACCGGCCTTTACTCACTTGCACGTAAAATATTCTGAAATGAACTTCGCTATATCACATTTCATTCCGAACCACCAGGAGATCTGCTTCAAATCTTGGTATATCTTAGTTCAACCTGGATGGTAGGCAACACTGGAACCATGAGCCTCACTACACAACTTAACTCGAATACCTTCTACATCGGGGATACAAAATCTGTCGTGGTACTTAAAGGTACCTGCATCATTGATTGAAAAATCTAGCAACTCCTCTTTCTCAGTTCTCTTGTAAAGGTGGAACAAATCATGATCTTCCATCTGATGTAGTCTTGTGAGTGCAATCCTTGAAGGCTCAGCTACCTCCAAACTACTTGACGAGTTACAACTCCCAACAGAAATGCCCATCAAGAGAAATTCTTCTACCTGTGAATCCATAGAGAGGTTAAAAATCTTAGCTTTCTTCCTACTCAAGGCATCAACTACATCATTGGCTTTTCCCGGATGGTACTGAATCTCAACATCATAATCAGCAACATACTCTAACCATCTTCGCTGGTGCAGATTTAACTCCCTTTGAGTGAAAACGTATTTTAAACTTTTATGATCAATATAAATCCTGCATAATGCACCATATAGTAAGTGCCTCCACAACTTTAGGGCATAAATCACTGCTGCGAACTCAATATCAAGCATAGGGTAGTTCCTTTCATGTACCTTTAGCTGTCTTGACCCTTACGCAATTACCTTACCTTCTTCCATCAACATGCATCCAAGTCCAACATGTGATGCATCTACATATACGACATATTCTATTCCTTCAGTAGGTAGGCTCAACACTGGAGCAGTGCACAATCTCCTCTTTAATTCTTGAAAACCTCCTTGCACTTATCGCTCCAGATAAAAGTTGCGTTCTTCTGCGTCAGTTTAGTCAATGGCGCAGACAACATAGAGAAACCCTATACAAACCTTCTATAGTAGCCAGCCAACTCTAGGAAGCTCCTTATCTCCTTGGGTGTGGTGGGCCTATTCCAATCCATAACAATATCTATCCTCTCAGGTTCAACTGAAATTCCATCTTTATTTACCACATGACCCAAAACGAAACCTGAGGCAACCAAAACTCACACATGCTCAGCTTAGCAAACATCTTAGGTACCTCAAGGCAAACAAAACTAAACGCAAGTGCTGGGCATGATCATTAGCACTACGGGAATACACCAAAACATCATCTATAAACACGACCAAAAAATGGTCCAAAAAATCCTTGAACACACTGTTCATCATATCCATAAAGGCAGGGGGAGAATTTGTCAAACCAAAGGACATTACCAAAAACTCAAAATGTCCATGCCTGGAATGAAAAGTAGTCAGTGGGATATCCGTCTCACGAATCCTTAACTGGTGGTAGCCCGAACGAAGGTCAATCTTTGAAAATACTATGCTACCACGTAGTTGATCAAATAAATCTTATATTCTCGATAAATGATATTTGTTCTTAATGGTAACTTTATTTACCCCTTTATAATCAATACACAGCCTCATTGATCCATCCTTTTTCTTTACAAACAAGACGGGAGCACCTAAAGGCAAAGAACTCGGCCCAATAAAACCATTCAGGAGAAACTCATCCAACTGAGTACGCAACTCCTCTAACTCACACGGGGCCATCCGGTATGGCGCCTTAGCATTAGGACGGGTACCCGGCTCAAGATCTATGAAAAACTCCACGTCCCTCTCGGGCGGAAGACCATGAAGATTAGCTCGAAAAACATCCGGAAACTCATGCACCACCGGAATCTCCTCTATACCAGGAAAGCTAACAACGATTTCCAAAACTTAAGCCAAACATGCGAAACATCCAGAATTTCAATGCTTCCAAGCACATACTGTAAAAATAATTGGAGAAACCTGACGCGGATATCCATAAACACTCATTAGTTAACCGTTGTCCATCTTGAAGTCCAAGCGCTTAACCTTGAACTGGATAACAATATCATATTTGGACAGCCAGTCCATGCCCAAAATCACATCAAAATCTTCCAAGTCTATCACCTTCAAATCAGCAACTACTAGAAAATCCCCTAACAGAATCAAAAAACTCTGAATACCTTCGTCCGATATCACAGAATTACCAGAAGGAAACTTGACACAAAACATGTCACCAACCCGATCGAGAGCCAAACAATAACGCTCTATGAAATCCCTAGCCACAAACGAGTGGGTAGTACCAAAATTGAAAAGGACATGCACCCAGCGGTTCTTTAGCTTAAATTTCCCTATAAAAATCTTACATAACTAATTGAACAACATCAAAACTACATCTATGAGTTAAAAAGAAATAAAACTAGGTTAAGAACTAACCTGAAATCATTTGGGTAAAAGTCTTGTCTTCCTCCAGGGACAACACGTTCAGCATTCCCTTACCGTTGTCTACAAGATGCGGCGGTGGCAAGGCACGAAGCGGAACTGGTTGCAGCGTATGCTGAGACTGCTGGCACTTTGACTTTACGTGACCTTTCTATCCACTCTGAAAGCAGACTCTAACCTTATCCCAACAGTGACCAACATCATGCCCTTCCATTTGCATGAAGTATAAACCAAATCTCCATTAGGAGCACCCTGGATTGCATGGACCTGGTCCTGTCTCTGAGCTCCTATCCTCTTGAAACATTTCTCAAAAGGGTGGCCTGGCCGGCCACAGAAACTGCATATTTCTTTGCTCCTCTTCCTCGAAACAGCACCGGAATCCTGGGAACTCTTACTCTCACCAGTCTTCTTCTTATCCTTTCTCATTTGTTGTCCTCAGTTCTTGGCATTGTCGATTGCCTCAACCTTAAGAGCTGCTTCGACTGCTTCAGCATAACTCTCCGATCTATAAGCACTTGCCAACTGCTGGATGTCACTCTTCAGACCACCCAGAAAATGCTTGACTCTATTGGCTTCAGAAACTACTAAATCTGGGGCGAACCGGCTCAACTTGCTAAACTCCACCTCTTACTCACTCGCTGTGAGATGCCTCTGCTTTAAGTGAAGGAAATCATTTAATAAACGGTCTCACTCGATCGATGGCGAAAACTTCTTCAGCAAAGCTCCTTGAAGGCTACCCAAGAACAACCATCCTTCTAATTTTCCTTCTCCCTTAGCCACCAACTCTTTTCCAAACCTTTGAGCTGGTAGGTTGCGACCATTACTTTCTGGTCGGCTGAAAATCTGGAGTAAGAGAACATCTCCTCGATGGCTATAATCAAGTCATCCAAAGCCATGAAGTCCGCCCTATAATCATAGGTAGGGGGTGTTAATCTCTAGAAATTCGAGATGAAGTTCATCTCTGGTGGCAGCACAGCTGGGGGAACTAGAGGAGCAGGAGGAACTGGAACACCTTGACCCACGGCCGGGTCCTAAAACTCAAAGTGGCTATCCTGCAACGACAGTCCACAAGGCTTGGATCTGCGACTGCATCTCCAACATTTGCCTAGACAAAGCTCCATTGCTCTATCGCAATCCTTCTATCACGACCTCATTCTGAGCACCTGATGACTCGCCCTCTGACTGGGGAGTCGACCTCATCGTAGGACGTCTCAGTATTCTAATAATTACAACAAGCAACCAGTCAAAACCTAGCTTAACCGCTAGATCCAAACAACCCAGTACAGACAAAATATACATAAATACTTGCTCTTACTGCTAACTTGCTCTCAGAATTTTATAAATGATTAAATGCTTAAACTAGGATGATATACCATCATCCTATTAACTCTTGTGCATAGCCCATGACTGCATGAATTTGTATTCTTTTGACTCAAAACAATGTGTGTACTTATGTCATCATATAAATCTTTAGCTTGGCACGTGTGCAAATGCTATGTTATGCTATACATGTTTTGTTATGCATTCTCAAAAGGGTTTAATGTATGTTATGATGGGCGTACACATGAAATATTATGCATATCATACTACATAATATCGCATGTAACAAAAAGTAAAACATGCTAATGGGCATCCATGTGATGATGGTTATGCATCCCATAATACATAACCGTCACATGTTGCCACCTATGTTGGATCCATATACAAACACTATGCATCCCTTACTACATAATATGCCCCGTATACTTCTTATCAATCTTATGAGTGTAGTGTTCATGCTTCATCCAAGACGTACTGATGACACATTGGTGTGTGTATGAAATACACAAAACAACTAACACTAACTAGAGATGGTTTCCTGACCAATTGTCAAACAACCCATCCCTCTGATACCAACTGTCACAACATGCATTATCTGAATATTTAAGTTATATTAGAGTATGAGAAAATACATGACGTGATTCCATGTCGTGTAGGGGATAACTGCAGGCACTCAAGCAAAACTCTGAACTCAACAGTTTATATGAAATCCACAAGTTATTAAGTAAAAATCAATTTAAATTGGATGGTCGTATCCCTCGGCACAGTGGATCAACTAGTCCACGAGTAAAAGTATAGTCATACGCTGCGGAAAATACTTTGGTTATGTTGATTAACACCCTACATGAGTATAAACATCCCCAAAGGGCAACTCATGGCATGCAAGACTATAGATTTATTATAAGTATGGAAATAGTCTTTACGTTAGCTAGAAAATAGTATTTTAGTTTTAGAAAATATGAGATGTATGAAGTACTAGTAGTAATACTTGTATAATTGAAAATACCTAACATGCAACATAGTATAAAACATTCCCAGAGAGCAAGTAAAAACAACCACAAAAGGCAACTCTAGCAGCTTAGCAAAGTATTCAACAATTCAAAAGAAAACCACCAGTGGGCATCAACAAATTGACATGAACCCTCTGGTCAGTATATGTGTCTGTACTAACAAGAAAAAAACAAATAACTACCTCTCAAGGTAGAGGAAGCCTCTGCAACACTGCAGTCCACTAGCAAATACCAAACCTAGCTGCTCAACCGGCTACTGCCATGAACCTAAGGTATTCAAAGAAAGAACACCTCCGCGCGAAAAATACAAGTGGCAAACAAAACTTTCAGTAAACATAGGAGTAGCAAGATTACTAATGCAAACCTGAATAGCTGTAAAAAACACAACAAACTAACTAGAGATTATGAACGAAAGAGTCAACTTATAAAGTTAAAAGGTAATGAAATTTGCTGCAAGTGCGAACGGAGTTATACTCCAAGAACATCTGTGAGAATAGCCAGAAATAGCATAAGTCAATCGATAGGAAACAAAAATGAGACAAAGGTTCAATAAACACGTGAATCATTAACACCGTAACTCAACCAGATCTGAGTCAAGACCAACCGATGAAACCCGAACTAACAGACCCAAATGTCTCAAAAACGGGACTACGGTGGTGGTCATCTGGTCCAACACAACCCAACAGCCCAAAAATAAGACCCAAACATGCCCGGATGTAAAGATTCACAAAACTAAGCCAACCAAACCACATATCCCAAATACTCAAAAAATCCAAATTGGACAAATTCAATAGAAACCCGATGATTCTAACTTGTCAAAACTAAACCTTTAAAGATACTAGTCAAATCGGTGAAAGGACACAAATCTAAGGGAAAAACGTCGAGTACACTTGACGCCGCATCGACTGCAGTCAACGCACTTGATGCCATAACTCAACCCACTCAACGCTTAAACACAACAACAAGAACAGATGATGGCATTGAGTGAGTTCAGCTCAGTCAACGATTTACCACATAGCTGCCAAAATCAGATGATGGCATTGAGTGAGTTCAGCTCACTCAACGGTGTCAATGTTTTAACACTTAGATTTCAGAGTTAAAGAGACGACGTTGTGTGAGTTTAGCTCACTCAACGCTGTCAACGCTTTTCTATAAAAGCGACGACTTTGAGTGAGTTCAGCTCACTCAACGCTGTCAATGCTTTTCTTTAAAAGTGACGGCATTGAGTGAGTTCAGCTCACTCAATGCTGTTAATGCTTTTCAACATTGCTTTAGAGAATTAAGCGATGATGTTGAATGAGTTCAGCTCACTCAACACTGTCAACGCTTTCTACTTGGATTTAACAGATTTAGGAGACGGCGTTGTCAACACTTTCATACTTAACTTGCCGATTAAAGTGACCATGTTGAGTGAGTTAAGCTCACTTAGTGGTGTCAACGCTTTCAGACTTGGCTTCTAAAATTATACAAAATGTCGTTGAGTGCGCTAAGCTCACTCAACGCCGCGTTGAGTGTATACCACTCACCTACGCTTTTTAACTTAGCTTCTTAGACCTCTCAACAAGGTGTTGAATACATTCAACGCACTCAACGCTTTTATACTTAGGTTAAAAACTGAACTACTACACTAACATTACACTCAAATCTTTAGGTTATATAAACTCAGCTCCACTCAAAGCTTTTAGATAGAAACCTGCCAGAGGGTTATCATCACAACAGTCTTATACTAACAACTTTTAATTATATCTAACCTAGATAAAGGATGATTTTATAGTCATGCTAAGAGTCATCTGGCATACCATAATAGGAAATCGAAGGGGAAAAAGGCTCGGTAAGGGTGTAAACACCACTTGCCTCAAGATGTACCGAAAATCCTTTTTTTGACATGGGGGGAATCCTACCCTAAACTGATCCTACTGTACCAGGAGGATAACAAGAAAACAAAAGAGAGAAAAAAGAACAAGCAAGGGGGAAATCACCACTTGCCTCAAATCACTCGAAATTCGGCCAAATAATGCCCCACCACACAGATCTAGCCGCAAGAACACTTAAGCAACAAAACTTGAAACTTTTGAGGACAAAAGAGGGTCAAAACCACATACCGAGACCTCTAAAAATCCAAGAAACTGGAAAGGCTTATCGTAAAAATGTAGATCTAGGCGAGATCTACTCGGATCCACTCTCCAAAGATAAAATCGAGCACCAAAGCTCCAGAAATCGGCGGCCGAAAGCTTTGGAATGTCTGCTGCTCTTATTCTCGCAATAGGCCGACAATTTCACAAGTGAGAATATGATTAGGGTTTTGACACGATGGGTTTCTTTTTATACTTCTTTATTCGATTATTTTAATATAGGATAGCATAATTAATTAAATAAAATGTCAAAATGACCCGAAATCCAAACTTACCCGGAATTCTACGAAAATCGCAACATAGCTAAATACAGATGCTACGAACCCAACAGCGCAATCAATATTAAGATTTGATAAACCAAACTCAGGTAAACACCTCCTGAAGCCAAAACACATGAATTCCCATAGAGGCTCCACCGATTCACCAAAACAGACCCGGCTCGCTAGGAAATATTGCAAACAGGCTAAACCCAGCCACACACAGAAAACCCAAGAGATAAAACCCGCGCTCTAACAACGGCACATGCCAATCATGCGTTAACGTAATGCACTGATGTCATAAATATGCCAAATAAAAGAATTAACTAAACATCAAAATATCAGGGGCGTTACAGTTCCCCACAGTATGGGTACGTCCACAATCCCTCCCGCCTTTCTAATAGATTGTTAGACAAGGCATTTCACCAAAACCTCGACTCCTAAGAGCTTATAACATGATCCCGCAAGACCACTCAGTATCCTCCAAGACCTACATCTCAGGCACAAAGCCCTACAACTCAGTGATCAAGATATCACCTAACTAAGGCCAAAGGCCCTACCACTCAGGCTAGGAGGATATCCTAACCTCAGATCTAAAGGATCCTATAACTCAAATTCATACTAGAATCCTACCACTTAGGCCAAAGCCCTACACTCAGATTCTTAATAGAATCCTACCACTTAGATCTATACAAGATCCTACACTCGACCTTTATAAATAGACTTACAACTTAGATCTAGTAATATCTTACAAAAAGAGATAAGTTTGTTGATGATGATTTAGGCAATAAAGAGACGATCTTTGTGTCTTCCTCCTTCTGTCCTGAGAAAGCCCAGTCCAGATTCCTTCTTCATAGATCCAGAAAATTATCTCCAGGATAAGCTCTGCTTAGGCTGTGAAGTAACTGGAGCAGGGGTTGGCCTTGGCTGCTTTTCACTCAGAGAAATGTCTCTGATCTTGATGTTACCGTTGTTGATCAATGCAGCTAACATGATGACCTTTTTGGTTCAGTCGATTTTTAAGTTCTGCTTCGAACTCTGCAACAATGGCGAGGAAGAAGAAGTTGTGCTGCTTTTCGAAAAGACAAACCATAAAAGATCCCTTCTCCACCGCCGATCTCATTCCTTTTATCATCTGCCATCCAATGACTCTTTTGACTAGTGGGCCTTGAAAGTGAGAGTTAGATCAGAAATACTCTAGAGGCGGGGTGAATAAAGTATGCTTAAAAAAATTATTATGAGCTATTACAGCTTTTGTTGTAAATTAAAAGTGCAGAATTACTAAACTACAAAGCAATAAATCTAAAGCATAAGCACAGCAAGAAAAAATAAAAAGGAGGCAACCAGACGACACAAGAATTTTATAGTGGTTCCCCAACCTGGGTACATCCACTCTTCTACCACCCTTGGTAGGAATCCACTCAAGTTTTTGATCAGGTGTCTGACACCAATGAGCTTTTGATCAGGTGCTCAAAAACAAACCCAAGTCTTTTGATCAGGAGACTTGCAACCAAGGAATCACTTTTCAAGGGAGATGGCAACCCTTTACAGAGGTGGGGGTGAGAGATGATTTTGTCTTCTCTTTCTCAATATACAACTGAGAAGACTGTAGATTGATTATAGCTTATGGATCCCCCTGAGATGTAGAATGGATCAGGGAAAAATAAAAGAGCTAAGCTTCAGGGTGATATGTCTTTAAACTGAATCCTTGACCATCAATAGTATTCAGGAACATCTTTGACAGATTGAACTGAAGTTTTCCTTTTGAAGTGTCCTAGAGTACTTGAAGAAAGAAGACTCTTGATATAGGTATTGTTGTTCTTCTTCTTCAAGTGCTGATGAGCTTCTGGTCAAGAACTTCTGTGTATCAGAAAATTGCTTCTTCTTTGACAGAGCAGATTATGCAAGATTGAAGGTTTTTTCTGTAATCTCTATGTGCTTCTCTGTAACCTATGCTCTGTATGAAGCTTTCTCAATGATTTTTTGTTCTTGATTCTCTGTGTATCTGAATGTGTATATCCGTTATTATTCTTCTTCTCTGTGTTTTGAAAATTTGAATGTATCTATAATTAATGCTAACAGCCTTGAGAATAAACGGCATTGATTTATTTCCCCAACTGTCCCATGGAAAATCGGCAAGCAATAATCCTGGAGAAGACCATAATTAATGCTCCTTCTAACAGATACATTCAGAGAATGTTAAAGCATTAATTACTCAGGAATTATCGCATTAAAGTGGGGACAGAATGCCAGAAATAACTAATTCTGGAATCGCCGAACAGTTGGCAGAATTCGTCGAACTGAGTCCACAGTTCGTCGAGCAGAGATGTTGTATTCGTCGACCAGATAGCTTCTGTTCATCGAGCTGATTTCCAAAATCGTCGAGCTAGAAACTGAATTGCTATCTCTTTTGATCTTTGCCTATTCGTCGAGCAGGTAAATGTGCTCGTCGGCTGGAGTTCAGCAATTATTCTGGAGTTGTCAAATGTTCTGTGTCGACACAATTACCCCTGTGTGTCGTCACAAGTCTTCTGTGTGGTGTTATCACAACCTTTCCTCAATGTCGACTGATGATCTGGATGTCGACACAAATTCTTCTAGTGTCGACTTAGTTGATGTCGACATATACTCTGAGTGTCAACATAAGTCTTCTGGTTCCAGAATTCGTCGGGCAGAGAACTAAGCTCGTCAACCTGAGAACTATAGAACATAGTTTCGACAGAATGCTGTGATAGTCCAAAGATTCGTCGACCAAAGAATGGTGTTCGTCGAGCTAAGTTTGGAGAACCTTGAATTCGTCGAGCTGAAAATGATTCTGGACTTAGACAAAAATTGATGAACCTCTGACAATAGAGTTGAAGTGGAAATCCAGAAATCATCGAGCAAAGAATGAAGTTCGTCGACCTGAGCACTAGGTTCGTCGACCTGAGTCTAGAGAACAGTCTAGACTTAGAATGCTGAAGGTGGAATCCACGGATCGTCGATCTAAGACTGAAGTTCGTCGAGCTCAGCTCTGACAATATTTCTCTAAGATCGTCGAGCTAAGAACGACTATCGTCGACCTGAGTTCGACGAACGTCGAACTCATTTTACTTAGTCTCTTGAGAAGTCTCTGAATCTTTAGGAAAAATCTATGTGTTGAGTCTCTGGCAGTCTGATGATGGTTTGTCCATTTGATGTTGTTACTGAGGACTTGGCCTAGACTCTAGGACACAACTTTGACCCTGGATATACATGTTGGGTCACATCATGCTAAGTTAGTGAACATAGCCCAAATCAAACTAGGGATTCAACAATCTCCCCCTATTTATGTGAGGTCACTAATAGACTCAAAACAAAACTTAAAGTATACAAAACAGGAAAAAGATATATCTGGCAGTAATAATTGACACATGCAGCATATATATTTAAACAAAAGCTTTGTTCAGACAAAATGAAACAATTTAAGATAGAAATACAGAAATAAAATGATTCATATTTCACTTCTTCTGTTTCTTGCCCATGTCTCCTGGCTTGGTAAAGACAATTTCCCTGCTTGGAATTAATGCTTGTTCCAAAGTCATTGTCATGTCAGCATCCCCTATAATCTTTAGAGATATAGCTCTAGGGACCACTTCTTCAGGATGTAATTTCATATAATCATCAACATTAAAAATTTTGTCAGCCTTTTCAAGCCTTTTCAGTTCTTCTCTCATGTACTTTGACATTGTAGTGTATTCATAAGTATCTTTCCCTTCAACCTTTGCCTTGTTGATCATAGAAAGGCCTACTAGTTCCCGGAACCTGGGCATTTTAGCTGTGTTGGCTATTTCTAGATCTTCATAAGGAATAGGAGGAGAGAGTGGTCTTTTAGGACTTTCAGCTTATTGATGTTGTTGTTGCTTATGTTGTTGTTGTTGTTGATGTTATTTTCCTGAGGGTTGTTGCCTGTGCTGGCTGCTTTCATGATGAGGTCTCCCTTGATGTCTTTGATATGTTTGAATGGGGGCAGACCTTTGAGAACTAGAGCCAGAAGTACCAGCTGCAGGAGGAGGAGGTGGTGGTGGATCTTTCCTATACCTTTGAACTGATGGAGGAGAGTATCTTCTACTCTTCTTCCTTTCCTTTTGCTGATACTTAGATAGCCACATCTATACTGGCATACCCTTGTATGGAGTTATCTTTTGAATAATGTAGTAAGGGGTGTCATTGTTTGGATTAGGCTTAGAAGCAGGAGGAGGGGGAGCTTTTCTTTTCTTTGAAACTTATTTCTTCTTATTTGTATCCTCCTCGTCTGAATCCTCATCCTCATCTTCATCATCATCATTGTCAGAACCCTGAGGGTTACCATATAGATCATCCAGAGCTTTCAAAGCTTTAGCAGAAATAACAGGCTTTTCTGGAGCAGGAGCAGGAGTTTCAACAGGAGTTGGAGGAGAAGCTACACAATCATCAGAACTAACTGGGACAGAGCTTTCAGCTGCTGCCTTATTTTCATCTGTAATATCAGCCAAGATCAGTAAATCTAGATCTGGCATGGGAGAGTCATCCATTTCAAAAGTTGGTGCTGAAGACATTATTGAAGAAAAGGGAACATCCACTACTTCTGGAAGTGGAGTGACTACTGGCTGTGTAATAGCAAAACTGTCCCTAAGTTTCTTAGCAACTTCTGAAGAAATGGGGGAAGTGTATGGTATAATAGCCAAAGATGGCTTAGTGATCTCAACTGGAAGATAATGTATATGTGCACTATCAAAAATACTCAACAAATGTTCTAAATTAACTGTGGGATTAAGAATGAAATCACCAACAGTACTTCAGAGTCTGATTCATTAAAGTCCATATCAGTTTCAATAAAATCAATCAAATCTTTATCTATATATTCTTACACTCTGCTGCTGTTGCTGAATCTGGAGCATCTGCTGCTGGCTCTGGAGCTGAAGCCTCTTGAGCTATAGCTGCTGCTTCATCATCAGGCATCTCCCCCTACCTGGTTTCAGTGGGAGCTGAGGCCATGCCCCTGGCTGAGGATGGGGCAGCAGAAAGAGCAGAAATCTTATCAGAGAGAGAGGAGATTGTGGTAGCAAGAGGTGTAATGGCCCCTGCTATAAGGGACTTGAGGAGGGGAGTGATTATGGAGATGATGGAAGATATGGTGGAGTGGTCCAATGATGGAATGGTAGATTGTGTTGCAGAAGGTGTAGAAGTGGGAACTATGGGAGGGATAGAAAGTGGAGCATCTGGTATGTGAACATCTGGAGGGATGGTGGATGTTGATGGGGATGGATTGGTGGCATCTTGCATGATGGTGTCTATTGGTAGATGATAAGATGGTGTGGAAGATAGATGTGGGGGAAGAGGAGATTGTGGCGGTGTAGAAATGTAGGTGTCATGGGGGGAATCACGAGGTGTTGGTGGTTGATTATCTTGAAGAGGGGAAGATGGAATGTCAGTGATGTCAATTAGTGGAGATGGAGCTGGTGAAGCATGTTGAGATGAAGGTAGAGTAGGAATATGAGTATATTGTTGGTGTTGTGGGGTTGAAGAGATAATGGGAGAGAAAGGAATTTTTGTTACTGGAAGGGGGGCTGGATGAGATGGTGGTGTTGGATGAAGCTCTTCAGTAGGTGGGGGAGTGGCTTTAATAGCCCTGGTGCCTTTAGAAGCTGTGGTGGAAGAGGTAGAAGCCTTGGTTGGCTTGATTATTGTCCTCTCCCACCTACCTAATAAGGCACAGGTGAGACTTTTACTTACATTGATGAATATGGTTTGGGAGACCAGTGATTCAACAGCTTTATCCTTGAGGAAGATCCCTAGGATCCTTCCAAAACACAGTTCTTTCTTATTATTTTTCTTCCTTATCAGATCAAAGAGGATCTGAGCCCATTTCACTTGCTTCTTATTTATTACTACACACATGACCAAGAACTGATGCCTTGTGATGTAGTCATGGGCAGTATGCTTGCCAAGTAAGACCTTCCCAACAATGTCTGCCAGAAACTTGTATGCTGCAGACAGATGCTTTTTCAATAATTTATTTGGGTTGTCGCCAGCATAACCCATCAAATTTAGCATCATATCAAACTCTTCAGAATCAATTTATAATTCCTCTTCGCCATTTGTCAAACCAAATATTTCAGTTAAAACCGCGGGAGTTAAGGAGACAGTGTTACCCATGATTGTTCCTGTCATAGTATTGTATTCAGAAGTGGATGAAGTATAAACTCATTCTCTGATTTCTGTTCCTGCTAGCTTAATCCTTTTAGTCATCAAGTTCGTCAGATTCTGCTCTTCCAGAAGTTCCAGAATATATAGAAAGATTGGATCCGAGTGGTGGAACGAGTCGAAGTCGACATCAAATTCAGTGTCAAACTTCATAGCGGCTAGAGCTCCGACTGGAATCGCCATGGAATTACCTGCAAAGAAGAGAAACACCGATCAAGTGCAAGAGAATAGAAAGCGCGGGACGGAGGTCGAAGAAAACCTAAATATAGGGTTTTCAAGAATATGAATTGATAGACTCCGTTCCACTATGATAAAACGAATTCTTCGTGCTGAGATCGACGAAATAGTTTTGACTGAAATAATTCGTCGATCTTATCCAGAAGAATTGAAGACAGTTCCCCGAACTCTGTTCTATGAATAACTTCTGAAGCAAGTTCGTCGAACTCCGTTAGACGAAACTTGTTTCACTCACAGAGAGTTCATCGATCTCCGTTCGACGAATATCTCTCAAACTTTCCCCAGTTCGTCCAACTCCGTTCGACGAACTTTGGAAAATTCGTCGACTGTAGACAGAAATCAAATAAAGTCTTCTCCATTGATCATTCCAAGTTAATTCATAAAGAACATATGATTTCTCTCATCCAGAGGTTTGGTGAATATATCAACCCTTTGTAAATTAGTATAGATATAGACAAGCTTGATTTTATTTTTGTCTACACACTTCCTAATGAAATATTGTCTTATATCAATATGTTTTGTCTTACTATGGTGAACTGGATTCTGGGCTATGACTATATCACTTGTATTATCACAGATTAGAGTTGAATTATTTAAGTTGAACCCATAATCTAGTAGCTGATTTTGTATCCAAAGCATATGTGAACAGTAGCTGCCTGCTGCAATATATTTTGCTTCAGCAGTTGAGGTTGACACTGATGTTTGCTTTTTACAAAACCAAGATACTAATCTTATACCCAGGAACTGGAAAGTCCCTGAAGTACTTTTTCTATCTACCCTGCATCCAGCAAAATCATCATCAGAGTATCCAGTTAAATCAAATTCTGATTCAGCAGAATACAATAGGCCTAGATTAGGACAAAATCTTTATATATCTAATAGCTGATTCTTTAAGGTTCACCTGTAACCTAGCACAAAGACATGTGGCAAACATAATATTTGTCCTACTTGCTGTAAGGTATAACAGGGACCCAACAATGCCCCTATAAATTTCTGATCCACAGGTTTCCCTGGTACATCAGAGTCCACAACAGCATTGGTAGCCATGAGAGTTTTCTTTGCTGAGGCATCAGCCATCCAAAACTTCTTTAGAAGTTCTTTAGCATATTTTGCTTGAGAGATGAAGATGTCATCAGGGAGCTACTTCACTTGGAGGCCAAGGAAGTAGGAAAGCTCACCCATGCTACTCATTTCAAATTTGGAATGCATGAGGTTAGAAAACCTCTTGCATAATTTGGAATCTGTAGAGCCAAATATAATATCATCCACATAAATTTGTACTAATAAGATTTGGTCCTTATGATGTCTAGTGAAAAGAGTTTTATCTACAGTTCCTCTTGTAAATTTATGCTCTAATAGAAAACTAGCTAAGGTCTCATACCAAGTTCTTGGAGCTTGCTTTAGACCATAAAGAGCCTTATGCAATTTAAAAACATGAGAGGGATAACTTGGAGAAACAAAACCTGCAGGTTGTTCTACATAAACCTCTTCTTGTAGCACTCCATTTAGAAAAGCACTCTTCACATCCATTTGGAAGACCTTGAACCTCTTGTATGCTGCATAGGCAAGGAATATTCTTATGGCTTCCAACCTTGCAACAGGTGCAAAGGTTTGATCATAATCAATTCCTTCTTCTTGCCTATATCCTTAAGCAACAAGTCTAGCCTTATTTCTCACAATGAATCCTTGGGCATCCAGCTTCTTTCTGTAAATCCATTTGGTTCCAATAACTGGGTAGTTTTGCGGTCTTGGAACCAAATCCCAAAATCTACATCTCTCAAATTGATTTAGTTCCTCCTGCATTTCAAGGATCCAGTGGGGTTCCTGCTCAGCATCATGAATGGAAAGAGGTTCAACCTGAGAGAGAAAACAGGCATGCATCAAATCTTGGGTAAGTTGATGCCTTGTCTATACACCTGCTGATATGTCTCCAATCACTTGAGATATGGGGTGATCCCTAAGTGTGACAAAATCAATGGGTGGAGTTGGTTGTGCAATAGCATTTGGAATTAATTCCTCCTGTGGAATTGTATTTGCTATTGGTAGAGATTCATTATCTTCAACTTCTTCTTCTTCACTATCTTCAATAGCTTGTGGAGAGGCATGAGTTGGCACCTCTTGGGTGAGGTTTAGTCCATCCAAGGTCTCACACAAATGGGGTACCTGCAAGTTGCTTTTGGTAGAAACTTCTTTCTCCTTTCAATACATATTAGTCTCATCAAATGAAACATGAATAGACTCTTCAATTTTCAATGTTGATTTGTTAAAAACCCTATAGGCCTTGCTTACTTGGGAGTATCCTAGAAAGACTCCCTCTTCAGCCTTTGCCTCAAACTTTCTAATGTATTTCTTGTTGTTATTGTGTATATAACAGGTACAACCAAATACTTTAAAAGAGTTTATTTTAGGTTTCTTCCCTTTGAGCAATTCATAGGGAGTCTTGTTCTTTAGTTTGTGAATTCAGCTCCTGTTAAGGAAATAATTTGCTGTGCTTACAGCCTCTGCCCAAAAGGTTAACAGGATGTAAGCATCTACAAGCAATGTACCTGCAGCTTCAATGAGTGTCCTATTTTTCTTTTAAGCTACCCCATTTTGTTGGGGAGTTCTAGGAGCTGAGAAGCAATGCATGATACCTTCCTTCTCACAGAACTCATGCATAAGAAGAGACTCAAACTCTGTGCCATGATCACTTCTGATCAATGCAACATGAGTAGAGAACTCAATCTGTACGGTCCTGAGAAAATCTATTAGAATCTTGAATGTATCTAAATTTTATCTCAGAAAGAACACCCAACTGAACCTGGAGAATTCATCCACTATAAACAAAGTGTAGGATTTCCCTCCTAGGCTTTGTACAGTAATGGGTCCAAAGAGATCCAAACACAGCAAGTACAAAATCCTAGGTGAATCACTCTTATTAACTGATTTAAAACTAGTTTTAGTTTGCTTGCCTAATTGACAAGCCCTGCAGAGACCTTCCTTCTTGTAGGGACCAGAAGGTAGACCTCTAACAAGGTTGTGCTTAGATAGCCTAGCAATGTTTTTCAGATTTACATGACCTAGTCTTTTGTGCCATAAGTCATTCGGATTACTAGTTAAGTTAAGTAAGCAGATATCAGTTTTAGCAGAAATAAAATTTACTAAGTATATGTTGCCTTGTCTACTTCCAGTTAAAACTGTTTGGTTATTTTTATCAATAATAGAACAAGTGGATGGGTTAAAGTATACCTGATAACCATCATCACATAACTGACTTATGAAGATGAGGTTATGCTTGAGTCCACTTACATATGTCACCTTTTTGAATATGACAGCTCCTATTCTTACTTCTCCAAATCTGTCTGACTGACCACATTTGGAGTCACCAAAGATAACCTTTGGCCCCAACTTGGACTTATAATTGATTAAGATGTCCTTGCTGCCAGTCATGTGTTTGGAGAAGCCACTGTCCAGGTACCAAGTTTTATTTACTCCTGGACAACTCTTCACCTGCAATAGAAAAAAGTTAATGGTTTTTGACCCAAGTAACCTTGGGTCCTTTGTATGGCTGATAAGAAAAGCTGGAAATAATAGAGAATTCAGGTTGGGACTTATATCCTAGGGGGGGATATCTCCTAGGTGGGATGACCCAGTCAGCTAGTGGATTAAATGGTTTCTTAGAAACATGTAAGTTGCTGTTGGAATTATAGTTTTGATTAAGTCTTCCTGGGTTCGATGAATTTCTGTAAGTTCGTCGACCAGAGTTCGACGAATTGGGTTGAGATCGTCGATCTCTGCCCAGAGAATGAACATGTTCATTCTTTGTTCCCCACGTTCGTCGATCTCTGCTCGACGATCAATACAAAGTTCGTCGATCGCAGTTAGGCGAATGATTATTATTGTAGTTTGCATTCAGAGATCGTCGTTCTGAGTTCGACGATCTGTTCCTATATCGTCGATCTGGGTTCGACGATAACTACTGAACATTGTTATTTTTATCATTCTTCTGATTTTTAATTTTTTCCTTAGCTTCAATTTGTTCTAGAATTTTATTAACCTTATTTACTTGTTCAGTGTTTTTCTTTCCTTTATCAGAGATAAAATTTACAGGTTTTGAAAGATGATTCCTTTGGATTAGGGTTGGTTCACTAAATGTGGCTCCTAATCCTAATCTGCAGTTATTTGTTCTAGCATTAATTGTGCTAGTTATATCTAGCAATTTCAAACTTCTGCCATTTAATGATTCTTCTAATAACTTAGCTTTGCTAAGTTCTGATTTCAGAAAAATGATTTGTTCATTTGCAGATTTCAGTTCACTAGATAGAGTTACATTTTCAGAGGTGATTTTATCTAGATCATTCAATTTATCTCTGAGAAGTTTGATTTCCTTCTCAGAGCTTATTAAATCTAAGAATAGGTTTTTAAATTCAAATTTAAATTCATCAGATTCAAAATAATAAGATGCGATTACCTGATCTTCAGCTGACAGGTTTTCTTCATTATCAGATTCATCTGTATCCGATCTACTGCTAATTGCATCAATTGCCATGAGGCAAACCTCCTTTGCCTTGGCCTCCTCTTCTTCTTCACTGAAGCTGGAAGATGTGGATTCATCTTCTGTGTCACTCCATGTTTCAACCACAAATCCTTTGTCCTTTTTTGTGCTTGCTGGAAGAGGGCTTCCTGTAATGCTTGCTTCTTGATTCCTTATCTTTTCTTCTTTCCTTCTTTTGATTTTCAGGACATTCAGACATGAAATGTCCTGGTTTCCTGCGCCCATAACACAATACCTCTTTAGTGGGGGGTTTTGTTATACCTTGGCTGGCTGTCATTTCTGGATGACTTCCTTCTAAAGTATTTTCATGAAAGTTTGAAGAATCTCTTGGCAAAGAGACTCATTAGCTCTTCATTGACTATTGGGGCTTCAGTTTCTTCAGTAGCCTTGAATGCAATGGATTGTTCTTTCCTTACTAGAGGAGGAGTCCCGTGTTCCACTGCCTCTCTGGACTTGATTAGCTGCTCATATGACTTCAGTTTGCCTAATAGAGATTCAGTTGAAATCTCATTCAGGCATCTGGCCTCCTTGATGGGCCAGATCCTGGTGTCCCATGAGCTTGTGAATAACATTAGGATCTTGTCATTAACTTCAGTCAAGGTGATTTCTTTATCTAAGGTCCTTTGCTCTCTGATGATGGAGCTAAGCCTGTTATACATCACTTCAACTATTTCTGCCTCATCCTTCTTGAAGTTTTCATATTGTGTGATGAGGTTTGATCTTCTTTCGTTCCTCTCATCTGCTGAGCCAGCAACCATTTGATTGAGTGAATCTCATATTGCTTTTGCAGAGGTGCACTTAGCCACTTTCTGAAAGATGTCATCTGACATAGTCTGATCTAATATGTTCATGGATTTAGCATCAGCAATCTTTGCTTTCTTCTAAGCTTCAGTCCACTCAGGTGGTGGGACTGCATTGTTACTGGAAGATGTTGTGGTTTTAGATGCCTGTGGGGGACCTGTCAAAATGGAATTGTAGATGTCTTCATCAATGGAATTCGTGTATAACCTAATTCTTGTCTTCCAGATGGCAAACCTATTAAGGTTTCAAACTGGAGGTCTAGTGCTTGCATAATCCTTGTTCTATGCAATGTCTGCGTTTCTAATTTAAATAAGAATAAGGTGATGTGTAGATCTAACAAAGGATCTTTTGGTTCAAGATTTAACATGTATAACCAAAGAAACCTCCTCTGATACCAATTGAAAGTGAGAGTTAGATCAAAAATACTCTAGAGGGGGGGGGGGGGGTGAATAGAGTATGCTTAAAAAAATATTAAGAGCTATTACAACTTTTGCTGTAAATTAAAAGTACAGAATTACTAAACTACCAATCAATAAATCTAAAGCATAAGCACATCAAGAACAAATGAAAAGGAGGCAATCAGACGACACAAAAATTTTATAGTGATTTCCAAACCTGGGTACATCCACTCTTCTACCACCCTTGGTAGGAATCCACTCAGGTTTTTGATCAGGTGCCTGACACCAATGAGCTTTTGATCAGGTGCTCAAAAACCAACCCAAGTCTTTTGATCAGGAGACTTGCAACTAAGGAATCACTTTTGAAGGGAGATGACAACCCTTTATAGAGGTGGGGGTGAGAGATGATTTTGTCTTCTCTTTGTCAATATACAACTGAGAATACTGTGGATTGATTATATCTTATGGCTCCCCCTGAGATGTAGAATGGATCAGGGAAAAATAATAGAGCTAAGCTTCAGGGTGATAGGTCTTCAAACTGAATCCTTGACCAGCAATAGTATTCAGGAACTTCTTTGATAGATTGAACTGAAGTTGTCCTTTTGAAGTGTCCTGGAGTACTTGAAGAAAGAAGACTCTTGATATAGATATTGTTGTTCTTCTTCTTCATGTGCTGATGAGTTTCTGGTCAAGAACTTCTGTGTATCAGAAAATTACTTCTTCTTTGAAAGAGCAGATTATGCAAGATTGAATGTTTTTTATGTAATCTCTATGTGCTTCTCTGTAAGCTATGCTCTGTGTGAAGCTTTCTCAATGATTTTCTGTTCTTGATTCTCTGTGTATCTGAATGTGTATATTAGTTATTATTCTTCTTCTCCGTGTTTCAAAAATTTGAATGCATCTGCAATTAATGCTAACTGCCATGAGAATAATCGGCATTGATTTATTTCCTCAACTGTCCCATGGAAAAACGGCAAGCAATAATCCTGGAGAAGACCATAATTAATGCTTCTTCTAACGGATATATTCAGAGAATGTTAGAGCATTAATTACTCGGGAATTATCGCATTAGAGTTGGGACAAAAGGCCGGAAATAACTAAGTCTGGAATCGTCGAGCAGTTGGCAGAATTCGTCGAACTGAGTCCACAGTTTGTCGAGCTGAGATGTTGTATTCGTCGACCATACGGCTTCTGTTCGTCGAGCTGAGTACCATGATCGTCGAGCTGGAAACTGAACTGTTGTCTCTTTTGATCTCTACCTATTTGTCGAGCTGGTAAATGTGTTCATCGACTGGAGTTCATCAATTATTCTGGAGTTGTCAAATATTCTGTGTAGACACAATTACTCCTGTGTGTCGACACAAGTCTTCTGTGTGGTGTCGACACAACCTTTCCTCAATGCCGACTGATGATCTGGATGTCAACAAAAATTCTTTTAGTGTTGACTTAGTTGATGTCGACATATACTGTGAGTGTCGACATAAGTCTTTTGGTTCCAGAATTCGTCGGGCAGAGAACTGAGCTCGTCGACCTGAGAACTATAGAACATAGTTTCGACAGAATGCTGTGATAGTCTAAAGATTCGTCGACCAAAGAATGGTGTTCGTCGATCTAAGTCTGGAGAACCTTGAATTCGTCGAGCTAAAAATGATTCTAGACTTAGAGAAAAATTGATGAACCTCTGGTAATAGAGTTGAAGTGGAAATCCAGAAATCGTCGAGCAAAGAATGAAGTTCGTCGACCTGAGAACTAGGTTCGTCGACCTGAGTCTAGAGAACAGTCTGGACTTAGAATGCTGAAGGTGGAATCGAAGGATCGTCGATCTGAGACTGAAGTTCGTCGAGCTCAGCTCTGATAATAATTCTCTAAGATCGTCGAGCTGAGAACGACTATCGTCGACCTAAGTTCGACGAACGTCGAACTCATTTTACTTAGTCTCTTGAGAAGTCTCTGAATCTTTAGGAAAACTCTAGGTCTTGAGTCTATGGCAATCTAATGATGGCTTGTCCATGTGATGTTGTTACTGAGGACTTGGCCTAGACTCTAGGACACAACTTTGACCCTGACTATACATGTTGGGTCACATCGTCCTAAGTTAGTCAACCTAGCCCAAATCAAACTAGGGATCCAACAGGCCTAGCTTTAATTACAAATATATGGCCTTCATTTTACATAAAGATCTTACAGCTGGCTGTCGGCACAATTAATGGTTAATTCCAGTTTTTCCGCAATGAATTTGAATTCCGTTGACTTTGGTTGACTTTTGCTGATGTCAGCATCTATGGACTTAGCCAAATTTTTAGATTCAATCCAGACATTGAGTGCGTTGAGTGAATGGGCTTCACTCAACAAATTTTGACTTACCCAATTCCTCTGCATCTTAGGCATTGGGAGCATTGAGTGAATGAACTTCACTCAACGCTTTTTGACTTGGACAAACTTTCTGCATTGTTAGACATTGAGTGTGTTGAGTGAGCCTTTATAACTCAATGGCCCTGGACTTAGCCGCTTCATTGACTGTTAGTCTACATCTTGAGGTGTTGAGTGATCTAGCTTCTCTCAACGCATATGTACTTAGATGCAACTCTGAAATCTACCAGCTTGCTGAGGCCTTGAGTGCATTGAGTGAACTGGCTTCACTCAATGCCTCTGAACTTAGACAGACTTTTCTGTCTAACTTCATTAAGCTTTAAGTGACTATAGCTCTATCGACACTTTTCTCTTTGGGCGTTGAGTGAGCTGACCTCACTCAATGCTTCTAGACTTAGTCAATTTTTCTGTCTCCTTCTTCTTTGGCTTTGACAGAATTAGCATGGCATTGAGTGAACTTGCTTCACTCAATGCTTCTGTACTTAGCCAAATTTCTTTGATAGATTCTCTGTGGATTTGACTGAAGTAGCTTGATTCAATGCTTCTGGTTGTATGGTGTTGGGTGAGTTGACATCACTCAACGCCTGTGGACTTAGTCTATTTTCTGCTTGCCACTCCTGAAGCTTTGACAGACTCAGCTATACTCGACACCTCTTATTATATGACATTGAGTGAACTACCTTCATTAAATGCCTGCGGACTTAGTCATATTTCTGTCTTACAAACTTCTGGGCCTAAACTGTCCACACCTTACTCAGCGCTTTTTGGCATTTTGCATTGGCCTCACTCAATGAATGTAGCCTTAGACAAATTTTTGTCTCTCCACTCCTCTACCTCAGAACCACCAATCACAACCATTTGAAATACCTGTCCAACCTGCATGCATGAACTTAAACATACATCAAATACAACTATGTGTATACCATTGACTTGTTTGACTTCCACAAATCTGGGACATTATGAGCAATGGACCCAACACAATCTTAATATGCCTAGAGCAAAAGTTAGTCTTCCTATCTGAAAATTTGCAGGAAGACATGTACATTTTCAGGCTAATCAGAACCTAGGACCGAATAAATATTGGGGTCCTAAGGTAAATTACATCATATTTTGCAGGTTAGTCCGAATGCCCATACTAATATATGGTACTTATACAGTGGTTATTCTAGGCACATGACTGGAAAAAGGATCTACTTGAAGGAGTACACTCTAGTGAAGGATGGACCCAAAGTAATCATTTGTGGGTCAGATAGAGGAGTCACCAGATGCTATGGTAAGATTACCAATGACATAGTCACCATCTCAAAAGTGGCTTATATTGAATGGTTGCAACATAACCTGATATGCATAAGCCAACTTTGTCATCTTGCCTATGTCATTGCATTCCAAAAGGATGAGTGCTAAATTAAGAGTTCAAGTGACCAAGAGGTCATCTTGACAGGCACTAGATGTGGAAATGTTTATTGCTTAAACTTTCTATGTCTAAATATAGACTCCCTTATATGTTTAGTTGCAAATGAGAAAGTCTATACTATGTACGATAGCACAAGAGACTAGCTCATTTGAACTATAAGACCATTGACAAGCACTTTAGTGAAGAGCTAGTTAGGAATGGTCCCAAGATGAAATGCACCAAGGAAGGTATTTGTTCTACATGACAAAAGGGCAAGCAGACCAAAGCTTCCTTCAAAAGCATTGGGACTAAAGACTCTATGATGTGTTTATACCTCCTGCATATGGCCTTGTTTGGTTGTATGTCAGTTCATAGTCTAGGTAGTAAATTCTACACCCTTGTGGTTGTTGATGACTTCTCTAGGTTTGCTTGGGTTTTCTTTCTTAAGAAAAATCTGAAACCCTTGATATCTTCAAGACTTTTGTCAAGCAGATTCAGAATGAGCTAGACAGTACCGTGGTCAAAATCAGAAGTGACCATGAGACTAAATTCCAGTTTTAAGGCATGACAAAATTCTGTGAAGAGCAAGGGATTCATCAAGAAGTTTCGTCTCCAAGAACACTCCAGCAAAATGGGATTGCTGAGAGGAAGAATAGAACTCTCATAGAAGATGGTAGGACCTTGCTAATTGTTACATCTCTCCTAGAATATTTATGGGATGAGGCAGTAAATACTGCATGTCATGTCCTAAACAGAGCTTCTAGCACCAAGAGCCATAAGAAGACTCCCTATGAGATTATGAAGGGCAGAAAACAAAACCTGACATATCTCAGGATCTTTGGTAGCAAGTGCTATATGCTAAATAATGGGAATTTCTATGTGACTAAGTTTGCTGCCAAGTCCTATGATGGGATTTTTTTGGGTACAATAATCATAGTAAGGACTATAGGATCTACAACTTGAAAAGTCAAGTTGTAGAAGAGTCTGTTAATATAGTATTTGCTAAGTCAACTATGATTAAAAGTGCTACCAGGCTCCTCATCTAGACCTACATGTATAGAGCTGATGATGGACAAGCTAACCATCAAGAAAGCTGCACCAAATTCCAAAGATAAAGATGAAGGAGTGTGCAATCCAAAAGAAGGGCAAAGCTCATATAATGTGGATAAAGATCAGCAAGCTCGAGGCAAAGGAAGCTTAGAATGCTGAAGAAAGATTGCCTCCACCTGTCAGACCTCTAAGGGATCATCCAAGACACCAAGGAGTGATAACCAGGAGTAGAAGTCTCAACATAGCTTTGTACTCAAGCTTCCTGTCACAAGTTGAGCCCAAAAGATTTGAAGAGGCCAACATAGGTAGTTCTGCATTATAGTAATATAAGAGAACTGAATCAGTTTAAGAGGTGTAAGGTTTAGAAGCTGGTTCCCATACTAAAAGGACATAATGTCATTGGAACCAAGTGGATCTACACGAATAAGCTTGATTAAAATGGCATTATAATCAAGAACAAGGCTAGGCTGGTAGCTAAGGGGTACACATGAGAAGAAGGTATTGACTTTGATAAAACCTTTTCCCATGTAGCAAGATTGGAAGCCATCAGACTATTCCTTGCATATGCTATACACAAAGGATTTAAAGTCTACGAAATGGATGTGAAGTCAGCCTTCTTGAATGGTGACTTAAGGGAAGAAGTCTATGTTGAACATCCTTCATGTTTTGTTGATTCTAACTCTCCTAATTTTGTTTATAGACTTATGAAAGCTCTATATGGGTTGAACCAAGCCCTTACAGCATGATATGAGACCCTGTCTAGCTTCCTCATTGAGAACGTATTCTCAAGGGAGAAGATAGACAAGACTATATTCCTAAGGGAATCTAAGGGCAAGATCATCCCAGTCCAAATTTATGTAGATGACATAATTTTTGGGAATACTGATGACAACCTTTGCAGGAAATTTGCCAAACTTATGCAAGAAAAGTTTGAGTTGATAGTATGGGTGATCTTAAGTAATTATTGGGCCGACAAGTAAGGCAAACTGAAGTTGGATTGTCCATTTCACAGTCTAAGTTCACCAGAGAGTTAATTAAAAAGTTTTGAATGAAGAATGCCTCCACCATGAAAACCCCCATGGGGTCAAGTATGCCTATAGACAAAGATAAGGCAGGGAAACCTGTTGATGAAACTTTGTATAGAGGGATAATTGTATCCCTTCTATATTTTACTGCAAATCTGCCAGACATAATGTATTCTACATGTGTTTGTGCTAGATATTAGGCTAGCCCTAAAGAGTCTCACTACTCTACTGCTAAGAGGATTTTAAGATATCCTAAGGCACAATAGATCTTGGCCTATGGTACCCTAGAAATAAGGATTTTGAACTAATCGGTTATTCAGATCTAGATTTTTCAGGCTATAAATAGGACAAGGAGAGCACCTCAGGTACATGTCAGTTCTTGGGAGGAAGACTTATGTATTGGTGTAGTAAGAAGTAGACCTATGTTGCAATCTCAACAGCTGAGTTAGAGTATATCTCAGCAAGAAGTGGCTGTACACAGTTGTTTTGGATCCAACATTAGTTTCAGGACTACAACATTAAGATAAGTAATACCCCCATGTATTGTGATTCAACTAGTGCAATCTCCATTGCTAGGAATCCTGTCTCACACAACAGCACTAAGCACATTGAGATTAGGAATCATTTTATTGGAGAGCATTTGGAGAAGGAAGACATTAATCATGAGTTTTTCCCTACAGACAAGCAAGTGGCTGACATCTTCACTTAGCCACTAGATGAAGTCAAGTTCAACACTTTCATGTTTGAGTTGGGTATGTTGAACTTGGTATAGCTTTAGTAGCTCCATATATTGTTTTTGTTCCAGTAATCACTCTTCTTTCAGGTTGATAAGTCTCTCAAGTGGTATCAAGACTTTCAAGTCTTTCAATTGGTATCAAGACTTAAATGTACTCAAGTGTTCAGTAGAGAGAATGACAGAATTTGCTCCTGTTGAGGGGGAGCAAGTCAAGATGCTCTTGTTGAGGGAGAGTAAGTCCAGCAGTTCCAGGAACAGTTACAGCTTCATAATTGAGAGGGAGCAAGCAGCTGCAACAGTGGATAAAAGATCAACACTGTTGATCTATATACCCTCGGGGAAATACACATACTGAAGGGAAGATCAACACTAGTGGAATGCTGCTGTTGAGAAGGTAAAGCTACTGTAGGAAAAGAGGAAAAGCCAGCACCTACCTGACTATAGCTGCTTCTACAGAAGTCATAAAGGGGGAGGAGTGATAATAGCTCAAGTGGATCAACGATAGCAATTAGCTCAAATAGATCAATGGACCACTCAAGTTTCAAGTGGTTGCCTTGAAGTGTTGTATCAGTGGTATCAACACAAGAGGTTTGATCTCTAGTCAAGTATTTTGATCTATAGTATAGTGGAATCAGGCTAGGATAAATTCTCCAATGATGCTTTCACCTCCCTCATTAGAAAAATGCCTTTTTGAAGAAGCCAGAAAGGGGGAGGTGTGGGGAATACTTGACATGACCAGGTCATGTTGAGTCAGTGCATATTACTTTGAAACATTCAAGTAGTATGAGGAGTGTAATGACTACATGTTGAGCCATTGCAAATTACTTTCCCACCTCTAAGTGGTATGAGGAAAGTGCTTCAAGTGGTATGAGGAAAGTGCTCCATTTAATTAGTGTGAGGAAAGTGCATATTACATGCGCAAATGTTCAAGTGGTATGAGAACGCAATGACTTGACATGTTGAGTCAATGCATTAAAATGGAGAACATTAAATTAATATGCTGGAGAGACAGAAATTTAATTGGTATGAGAAAGCAACATCTGCTAGCTTACAACTACATTGAATTAATATGCTTTATATGATAATGCTTCTTAGTATTATTGTGTGTTCTGCCTTCTTCCAATAGGGGGAGATTATTGAGAATATTGCCCTCAATGTTCCCTATATTTGAAAAGGAATCACCATCAGTACTAAGAGCATAATTATATTTGAGGTTTGTTAAAGTTCAATATGTGCAGGATGTTCCTTATAACAAGTTTTGACAGGATGTCTAAGAGTTTGTGACAGGTGGTCACAATGTAATGTTGGAGAGAAAAAATTTATCTAAGTCCACAGGCGTTGAGTGAAGCCAGTTCACTCAACGCCAGATGTCAAGTAAGGATGATGAAAGACAGAAATTTGTCCAAGTCAATAGGTGTTGAGTGATGCCAGTTCACTTAATTCCAGATGCCAAAAAGTGCTGAGTAAAGCATGGGCATTTAAATACCAACAGTTTGCAATGCAGATTTATGGCTAAATCCACAGGTGTTGAGTGAAGGCAGTTCACTTAACGCCATAAAACAAGAGGCATCGAGGAAGGCTCCGACAATCAAAGCTTCAGCAATGCCAAGTAAGAAATCTGGCTAAGTCCAGAAGCATTGAGTGAGGACAGCTCACTCAACGCCCAAAGAAGAAAGCGTCGAGAGAGCAGTGTTTAGTCAAAGCTTAAGAAGATATAGACAGAAAAATCTGTCTAAGTGCAGATGCGTTGAGTGAGGACAACTCACTCAACGCAAGTTCATCAAGAAGATTACCTAAGTATTGAAGCATTGCATGAAGGTAGTTCACTCAATGCCTCATCAAGAGGGCAAGCAAAGACAGAAGCATTGAGTGATGAAGGTTCACTCAATACATTCATAAAGATGAAATCAGCTAAGCACAAAAGCGTTGAGTGAAGGGAGTTCACTCAATGCCTCAACAAGATGGCAGATATTCAGAGAAGTGGCCAAGTCGAGAAGTGTTGAGTGGTGAAGGCTCACTCAACTCACTCAAAGCCTAGCATTGTAGAAGTATTGGCTAAATCCAAATTCGTTGAGTGATGAAGGTTCACTCAATACACTCAAAGCATGACAATGCAGATTATCTGGATAAGGGTTTTGCGCTGAGTGTAGGCTATTCTCTCAATGAACTCAATGCCTGGGATGAATTATCTGAATTTGGCTAAGTCCACTGATGCTGACGTAAGCAAAAGTTAGTAGAATTTCAAATTGTTGTGGGAGGTCTAAAGTACATGACAAATGGCACCGCAAGCCTACTGTATGACTTTTCCTGTAAAAGCTAAGTTGCAGCCAACAACTATTGGTGGTCCCGAGGCTCAAAGAGCCGTTGGACGGCGGTAGATAAAAGAGATTTGGATTGGCGGAAGCAAATTAACTTTTAGAGTCTTTATCGTTTCACAAAGAGACGAAACTTCATCTTCTTCCTCACACCATTATTGTAGAGCTTGATGCTAAAGTTCAACCCACTGATCTAAATTTTAAGGAGTTAGCTGTAGCAATTTTCAGCGACAACAACAAGTTCAAAAAATATTCTGAGAAGGAAGAGAAGTAGAGCAAGTCTGGTATCTGTAGTTAAGGTTAGTTGAGTGAAGAATACATAAAGCTGATGTTAGAAACGAACAAAAACAAACCGGAAGTGGTTTAACAGAAACTTTATTATCCCAAAAAGATATCAATTACAATGGTATAGCCTCCATTTTATAGAATGGAGGAGATGAGAGAGATTATAAATAAGTAATGTGGGACTAAAGAAATACAAGTATATGCGGCTTTACAAAAAGACAAACCGGACAAGCCGTGCGGTTAGACAAACCGGCTAACCGCTCGACCACAACCAGGATGAGAGAACAAGCACACTAGAGAGCAAGTCGTCATAGGAGACCGCTAGACCTCCCGGTCTCCAAGTCGTCTGAGACAAGCCGCCTGACCGCTGGGACACAAAACTACAACAGCTCAACACACAGACCGGCTAGGAGAATCCGCCAGACCGCCCGGTCTCCGAACAGCAACAGACTGCCCGGTCTCCATCCTGCAACACTCCCCCTCAAGCTGGAGCATAGATATCAATCATGCCCAGCTTGCCACAGATGTGGAAAAAGTAAGCGGAGACCGGCTTGGTGAAGACGTCTGCCAACTCATTGTCGGAAGTGACAAACGAAGTGCAAATCTGCTTCTTCAATATCTCTTCCCGAATAAAATGACTGTCGACTTCTATGTGTTTTGTTCTCTCATGAAAGACTGGATTTTTGGAAATGTATATCGCGGCCTTGTTATCACAGAACATAGGAAGTGGATAGTTGTAAACCTCTCTTAAGTTAAGCATGAATCCCGCAACCATTTCAACTCACATGTAGTCGACGCCATACTGCGATATTCCGCCTCTGCACTAGACCTGGAGACCACAGAGTGTTTCTTGCTCTTCCAACCCACAAGATTGTCTCCAACAAACGTGCAGAAACCTGATGTCGATTTGCTGTCCCCTTTGTCATCAGCATAACTTGAATTAGAGTACGCTTCAACCCTTTGGTGACCATTATTCTGAAAGAGGAGTCCTTTCCTTGGTGCTGCTTTAATATACTCTAATATCTTCAGGGCAGATTGTAGATGACACTCCCTAGGAGCTTGCATGAACTAGCTCACCTTGCCACCAACATAAGCGATGTCGGGCCTGGTTACCGTGAGATAAATGAGCTTGCCCACCAGACGCTATTACCTTGTAAGATCGAATAGAAGAGGCGAGTCATCTGTCCAAGTTTTGTCTTCTCCAGCAGCCATAGGACAATGGGCAGGTTTAGAACCAGTCAATCCTGCCTCCTTTAAAAGATCAAGAGCATACTTTCGTTAGGAAAGGACCATGGAGTTGGGCTTCCTAGAGATTTCAATCCCCAGAAAGTATTTCGGGGACCCCATATCCTTTGTGACTAGGTGTTGACGAAGGTGTTTCTTTGTCAGCAATACCCCAACCTGATCATCGCCAGTAAGAAGAATGTCATCAACATATACCGCAACAACAACCAGACTAGAAGCGGTTTTCCGAACAAACAAGGAGTGATCTGCTGAGCTTCTAATAAAACCAATGGCCGCAACAATGCCACTGAACTTGTCAAACCAGGCACGAGGACTCTGCTTGAGTCCATAGATAGCCTTCTTTAGTCGGCATACTTGTGTCTCCCCTTGAGCAACATACCCAGGAGGTTGCTCCATGTAAACATCTTCCTGCAGATCACCGTAGAGGAAAGAATTCTTAACATCCAGCTGCGAAATGAGCCAATCCCTGTTGACAGCGACAGAGAGAAGGACCCGAATGGTGCTGAGACGAGCCACAGGAGAGAAAGTATCAAAGTAATCAACACCATATGTCTCAGTGAAACCTTTGGCCACCAGGAGGGCCTTGTAGCGATCCACGCTACCATCAGGACAGAATTTCACAACAAAGACCCAACTGCAACCAACAACAACTTTGCCCAAAGGTGGGGGAACCAGGGTCCAGGTCCCCCGTTCAGTTAGGGAAGCCATTTCCTCATCCATAATAGTCGTCCAATGAGGAATAGTGAGAGCCTCCTGGTAGGTGCGGGGAGTGGCGGTCTTAGAGATAGCAAATGCAAATGTCCTGTGAGAAGGAGTCAGACGATCATATGAAACAACAGCAGCCAGCGAGTGCTGGGTACACGTCTGCACCCCTTTGCAAAGAGCTATGGGTAGATCCAGGTCGGCATGTTCCTCAGCAACCAGAGCATCTATAGACGAGAGAGCTTGCCCGGGAGGAGAGAGCGACAGCGGCGAAGAGGAGGCAGATGGGGGAGAAGAGGCAGGAGAGGGTGGATATAGTGGAGATGGTGGAGGTGGCGGAACAGTAGTAGGAGCAGAGGAAATTGTGGTGTTGTGGTGAGAGGTAGGATCAACAGGAGTAGAGGAGGAAGAGGAATAGAAGTAAGTTGCATTTTCAAAGAAGGTGACATCCGTAAAGACAAATTGCTTGCGGGTAACGGGGTCAAAGCAATAATAACCTTTCTGAGTGGGAGAGTACCCCAGAAAGAAACATTTAGTGGACCGCGGGGAGAGTTTGTCGTGGGTGGCAGAGGGAGCATGCACAAAGGCTGTGCAACCAAAGATACGTAGAGGAAGAGGAAAGGGTTCTTTGCCCGGATAGAGAATGGAGAAAGGAGTCTCACCACGGAGAACGGTGGAGGGAATGCAATTGATGAGATAACAAGCGATGAGAACATCATAGCCCCAGTAGGAGCGAGGGACATGCATTTGCGTGAGCAGAGTGCGAGCGACATCAAGGAGGTGACGGTTTTTGCGTTCCGCAACACCATTTTATTGGGAGGAGTAAACACAACTAGTTTGATGAATAATCCCATGTTGCGTGCAGAAAGAGGAAAAAGCGTGACTGAGATATTCTTTTGCATTATCCGAGCGTCAGATTTTAATGGAGACATCAAACTGAGTTTGAGTGGAATGGTAAAAGGATGTCCATACATCAAAAAGTTCAGAGCGGTCGCGTAAGAGATATACCCAAGTAGAGCGAGAAAAGTCATGAATGAAAGTAACAAAATAGGAACTACCCCAACCAATGTTAAGGGTAGGAGCAGAACCCCAGATGTCGGAGTGAACAAGATCAAACGGACGGGTAGAACCATGATCTTGCATTGGAGGAAAGGAGTGAATGTGACGGAGCACTGTAGTTGCTTGCATAAAGAAGTAATCGAAAATAATTTGCAAGGAAATTGGGGCATATAGAGGGTGTCTGCCAGGCACAGAGAGGGAGTGACTTGAACCATGCCCGCCCCATTAATTGGGGAGGGAGATCCATCAGCAACTATGACCGGGGGCAACCACTCATGTGTTTCAGATGAGAGAAAAACTGATGATTGCCTGTCATATTCTTTGTAGCACCAGAGTCGATCAACCATCGTCCACGAGTAACAGCATGGGCACTACCAGAAGAGGTGACCACCAAGGCGGACAACTTGGAGGTGGACTCCATTGAAGAGAGACAATGAGAGAACATGAAGCATTGGCGATAACAACAAGTCGCAAGCCGGGTGAACAGAAGCAGACCGCGCGAACAGAGAAGCGGTCAGAAGAGAAGGCAAGCCGCGAAGACAGTCGCGGAAAGCAGAAACAAGCCGCGCGAACAGGGCAACGGTCAGAGGAGGAATCAATCCGTGAAGACAGGTCGCGGGAAGAAGAATCAAGCCGCGAGAATCAGAGAGCGCACACAATCAGGAGGAAAAGACTGGTGCCTCTGATACCATGTTAGAAACGAACAAAAACAAACCGGAAGTGGTTTAACAGAAACTTTATTATCCCAAAAAGGTATCAATTACAATGGTATAACATCCCTTTTATAGAATGGAAGAGATGAGAAAGATTACAAATAAGCAATGTGGGACTAAAAAAATACAAGTATATGCGGCTTTACAAAAAGACAAACCGGACAAGCCGTGCGGTTAGACAAACTGGCTAACCGCCCGACCACAACCAGGATGAGAGAACAAGCACCCCAGAGAGCAAGTCGTCACATGAGACCACTAGACCGCCCGATCTCCAAGTCATCTGAGACAAGCCGCCTGATCGCTGGGACACCAAACTGCAACAGCTCAGCACACAGACTGGCTAGGAGAAACCTCCAGACCGCCCGGTCTCCGAATAGCAATAGACCGCCCGGTCTCTATCCTGCAATAACTGATAACACTTTGTCGTCATCAGCAAGTTCAGAAACCCGTGTTTCTGAGATACTTCCAGCATAAGTTGTAGTTTCCTGAAGATCATCTTCCTTGTTGTTGTGAAGAAGTTAGGGTTGAGTTCATCTCAGCTCAGGAAGCAGAAGAATCGGAGAATATTTCTCTGGAGTCAAATCAACATCAACAAACCTTTTCTTTATGTCGGATCCTTTGGATTTGAGTGTAGGACTAATTATAAAGGCTGAGTGTAGGATCATTTGTTGATCCGAGGTAGTATCATGTGTAGATCTGAGGTAGGGCCTGTGTGCCTGAGGTAGGAGAGTCATTCTCTATGAGTGATAGAGCCTTTATGCCGAAGTTGTAGGATCCTTCTGTGGATCTGAGGTAGGGCCTTTTATACCTGAGCTGTAGGAGAGTCATCCTCTCTAAGTTGTAGGGTTATCCATCTAGCCTGAGTTGTAGAACTATTAATTTAGTCTGATGTAGGGGATCTTTGGTTCACCGAGTTGTAGGAGCAATAGTTCTCTGAGGTAATGCCTTATGCTTGAGGTGGGTCTTGGAGGAGATTGAGAGATCTTGATGTATCTGAGTTGTAAGCTCTTTGGAACCAAGTTTTGGAGAAGTGCCTTATCTAACACACTATTAGAAAGGTGGAAGGGGCAGTGGATGTACTCATAATTTGGGGAAACACTATAAATCATGTGTGTACTTTTGTGGTTTTCCTTGAAAGCAGAAAAAAACTAACTCATAACACACTTAAAAAAGGAAAAATAAAAAGAGACTGAAAAACCTATTCACCCCCTCTAGGTGTCTAGCTATACTTGAAACTAAAGATTTCCACCCTCCCCTCCTATTTGTAGACAAACTCAAGGGGGGGGGGGGGGGGGTAGAACGCCTTCGCAACCATAGTAGGCACATCACGGGCCGCCCGTTGAGAGAAGAAGTCTGCCTTACGCATTTGACACGACTCATATACTTGTCATTAGGGAAAAGTGGGACTAGCGACCTCAGACAAACATAGTGACTAACATATACATACTGACAAACACAATAGTGTACCAAGTCTATTATAACATGTTATATAATTAAAATGACAAAACATCAAATTATGTGCGCACTGAGACAAGCTTATTATAAATAAAATAAAGAGTACGAACAATTAATTATTACAAACAAAGGTAAAAATAACTAGGTAGAATGGTAAAAGAAAATTAAGGCATATAGAGGTTTACGGACCAATATACGGGTTGGACATGTTGCTCCGAGCATCCTTGCTCGCGCTCCCGCCGAAGGGACTTGTTCGCCATATCCAACTATTCCTCGCACTGTCAGATGTCGTTATCCATCCTCGCTAGACGCCCGACAGAACCAATGATCTCCTGGATACCATGGAGTTCGTTTTCTAGGAGGTCCTATCGATGCTCCCCCATACACAACACTAATCTATGCGGTTTATCGTATAAAAGAGAGACTTAATGAGGTTCAGACACTCCTCAAATTCTTCTAGCGTGGAGACACGAGTCTCTAGCCAACCCAGTTGTCGGGATGACACGTAAATTGCCAGTTGATCGAACTTTATCTCTAGGTCAAGGTATGTCGAGGTGAACATTTCCCAATACTCACTAAGTAGGAGACGAATGACGTCGATTAACACTTCCACAGTCATGGAGGGGTGAGCTACAAAAAAACTCTCTTATATTTATACAGGATGCTTGAAGGGCTCCAGAGTGGAGAGATTGTAACCAATGCGCGACATCTGTGATCTTGGATCCCGCGTTTCAGGAGACCGTTCTCAGGTGGGGGACTCACGCCGGGGAGAAGGGCAATCCCAACAAGGTGGGGTCCACCTGGGAAGGAGCGTGGCTGGTCTGGAGAAGTACACTGATGGTGCAATTCCTGGCACCCGAAAAAGTGACCACTGTTATGTCCCTTATGAAACTACTAGTTGTTATGATGCGAGGAGTGTTTGGCATAAAGCTCAACTGGCCCCTTCCCCCGAAGGTCCGGTGTTCAATGGTCACTATGGGTCGATAGGCTAGAAGGTTGTGGCCTCCCATTCCCTCCACTCTGTGAGAAGGGAGAGGTAACACTCTTCCAGAAACCACATAGGGGGAAAAGCGTCCGTAGGAGGATGTGACGGTGGAGGAAGACTCCCCGTCGGAGTACTGGCCAATGAGTTTTATGTGGGAGGAGGAGTCGATCTGTGAATTTGCCACCTATTACATAGGTTCAATCACATTGTATGGTGAGTTTTAGGACTTGGGCGACAGACGAAGTAGTCAGCGGGTTGCTTTTGCTCTACGAGGTGTTGCTCGGCCCGCAAGGGTTCACCGATGGCATTCTCTTATAATAAGAATGAATCTCATCAAAATAAGTGACTAGGAATGGGAATCATAGAGGAAAACTTCAACCACATACTCCATACATCGTGGTGGTGGTCAGCACCTCAGAAGAACGACTGACTTCAGATGGCACAAACAAGGGGGCGAATATATAAGTGGAAGGGACATCATCAGTTGGAGCAGACGGAGTGGAGAGCACCATGCTAGGATGATCTGCCTTTGTTTGTAGTGGAGGATTGGTTGCAGGATTGCCTGATAGATGACTTGGTGAGTAAAATCTCTTTCCAGGGCATCAACATCCTTGTCTAAGCCCATTTGGTTTAGCTCCTCCTGAGTGGTGACCAAGATTTTTGAGGGCTCGACATGGATAGTTTGACTCTCATCGGGGATGGAGGACCCATCCCCTACAAGAGCGGGCATTTTTTACAAATTCTTCTTCTTCTGCTTCCGATGAATGGCTTCCTCATTGTTGCCATCACACTGATGTTTTTTGGCGGATGAGGGCAATGGGCCTAGAACCTCCCCCAGGAATAGGAATTTCTTGGCAATGTCCTTGGCTGTGAATGGCATTTCATAATGATCCGGAAAGGGTTCTTGGGCATCAACTCCTCCTCCTCTATTTATAGAGATCTGAAGGGGGGGGGGGGGTGTGGGCAGTTGCGCCGAGCACTATATATAGGTTCAATCTCGCTAGAAGCCCTTGCCAGATAGTATGTTGGATGTTTCTTTCCAAGCTCCAAGATTGCTCTAAAAACATGGTGATTGTGTGTAAGACCCCCCCCCCCCTTCTCGGAAAATAGAACACGATCGAGGGGAGCTTTTTTACCAGAATAGTATCCATGTGATAGTATCAGCACACGAGCGAATCTGTATCACATGATGCCTATTCTACCGACTATTTGCAATATCACATTGCTAACTCATCAATAAAATAAAACAAAGACGCCATGATCCATAATGAGTAAGAAAGTCCATATATAATAAAAGGCAAAAAACTACACAAAAGCTCATGCAAATATCAGTGTACAAAAATTTCCCTAAGGGATACATCAAAAACTCTCACTCACATCCGTCATAGAGGGAAATGAAAGAATCATAATATTAGGCCCTGTCTCCATGGCCTTGTTGCCCTCATATATGGGGTGTTGTTGTTGCTCCATCTGTGGGGTATCCTCCTAAAAAGTAGGAATAACAATAGTTAGTCTTAAATACTAAGTGGCTTCACATCCTCTCTCCCGACGACTCTTAGGCACTGGGTAGAAGATGGGAAAAAGGAATGCCAAAGTATAAGCAGTAATTACAATAGAAGCAGATGGTAAATACATAAGCTAGTAGTTTAATATATCTCAACAATGACAAAAGAGCACAAGTAATAGCTAAGAGTACCAAGAGCACTAGCAGTGTAATAAGTAGAGTATAAGAGCTATATCAAACGTAACTTATAAAGATGTCCATGCAAATTTATAAGTTAAGGATCTCATACATAAACAAGAACTAATCATATAAAAGGTTCAGTACTAATTTATATGATGAGGGTCTTCTGAAATGCAATGCAATATAATGCAACACTTCTAGACCCCCTAAATTTAGTGTTAGGGCATGAGTGGTGCATGAGGCCTTAGTGTGACCCTAGCTCTGCTTGAATTTAAGGAAAATTGCTATGTGCACCCCCAATATGCACAAGTCAACATAGGCCAATTCACACTCACATGAACTCACCACCTCAAGGTAAGCTCAATAACACTTTCCAAGCACTAAGAGAAAGGCAACAGAGCAATGGACTCAAGGCTAGGTCAATCAAATGGGCCAAATTGATCAAAGTCAACTTTAGGTTAATATAGGTCAATCCTTCACTCAAGAGGTCTAATTGGCCTTAAAACCTAAAACTGACCTTGCCCCTAGTCTTGGGACATCAATGGAGACTTAGGAGTGCCAAAAGCCTGATGGCGATGCTGTCCCGCCACTGGTTCATGATGACATTAACGATGCGGCCGTTGACCCCCGACATAGAGAGATCGTTGATTGGGACGAACGTTGCCGCAAACTTCAATATGGGAGAATACCACGACATGTTCTTCGCTGACGCCATTACATGTTCTACACGATATTCACTAATGCCACTCCATGTTCTTCGCCAATATCGCTGCATATTTTGCACGACGTCCGCCATTACCATCAAATTAAAATATATAATTATAAACTGAACATTTAAATTATATATTGTTAAGCAATTTATTTATTCCAAGAATTTTATGTATTTTAATTTCATGCATTTGATTATTGATTTTTCATTTTATATTATGATGGGTGCATATAACCATCATATGTTTATTTTATTTTGAATTGAGGAGATTGAGCGGTGTAGGCTATATAAGGCCATGGTTATGAAGAGTTTTGTATTGAAGCTGAATGAAAAGAAAACCTAGAGTTTTGTTCGACGATTTTGCCTGAGATCGTCGATCTGTGTTCGGCGATCGTCGTGCTCCGTTCGACGATTTCTGCTGGAACTTGGTTTTCTTAGGCAGATCAGAATTTTTCCTAGCTACCTCTACAACTACCTTCCCTTTATCATAAATAATCTTAATTGGGGTTGTTTGAACTATAGGTTGGCTGGATGAAGCACCCAAGCCCAGTATACTATTGAATCTAGAGTTCACTGTGCTTGTGATGTCCATTAGCTTGATGCTTCTCCCATTAAGGGATTCCTCAAGCTTTTTGGCCTCTGACAGCTTTCTTTTCAGTGAAGCTACATGCTCCCTACAACACTCCAACTCCTCAGAGAGTTTGAGGTTTTCTGATTTTAAGGAACTGTGTTCAGACAATTGATTTCTGAGAGAGATAATTTCCTTCTTAGATTTTAATAAGTTTAAACACAGTGCTTTAAATTCATACTTAAAGTCCTCAGAATTGAAATCAAAGGAACTAATTACCTGGTGCTCTTCAAGTTGAGTCTCTGAGTTTGACTCTGAGTCTTCTGCATCAGAATTGTATTGAGAGGCATTGATTGCCATCATGTAGAACTCCTACTCTTCAGCATCATCTTCATCATCACTTGAGCTGGATGAAGCTTCTGATTTCTCTTCAGTCTCACTCCAAGATTCAGCAACAAATCCCTTCCTTGTGTGTTTGTTCTTGCTTGAGGAGGGTTTGCCATTGCAACTCTTCTTGAAGTCCTTATCTTTTCTTCTTTCTCTCTTATCCTTTCTGTCCTTGTTTTTGTTCTCTGGACAGTCAGGCACAATGTGCCCTGGTTTCCTGCAACCAAAGCAAACAATTTCTTTATTATTTGATCTATCATACCTTGGCTTGTCATTCTCTTTGTATGATCTCTTCCTGAAGTCCTTCCTGGCCATCTTGTAGAATCTTTTAGCCAGTAGACTAAGTAGCTCATCATTTCCTGGGATTTTATCTTCAGGCTGATCTTCAGTGGCTTTGAAAGCTATTGTCTTTTCCTTTCTAGTGGCTGGTGAGGCAGCCTTTTGCTCTTTTTCTCTATTTTTGATAAGCAGCTCATAATATTTGAGCTTGCCCAAGAGTGCTTCTGTGGTGATCTCATTCAGACTTCTGGCATCCTTGATTGGCCAGATTCTTGAGTCCCAAGTGCTTGGGAAGCACATTAGGATTTTGTCATTTAGCTCAGTCAATGAGATCTCCTTATCCAGAGTCTTCAGTTCATTGACTATCAGATTGAGCCTGTTATACATTTCAGCTACTGGCTCAGCTTCTCCTTTCTTGAAATTCTCATATTGGGATATGAGGTGGGATCTCCTGTCCTTTCTTTCATCAGCTAATCCTGAGACTATTTCAGAGATCTTATCCCAGATTTCCTTTGCTAAATTACATTCAGCCACCTTTTGGAAAATGTCATCAGACATAGTCTGGGCTAAGATATTCATAGCCTTTGCATCTGCTACTTTCCACTACTTGATAGCAGCATTTGTTCCTGATGGAGGTGGAACAGCTTTTGTGCTTGTGTTCTCTGGAGGTCTTGGACAAACTGTCAAAACAGAATTAAAAATATCCTCATCAATAGAATTCATGTAGAGTCTAATCCTTACTTTCCAAAGTGCAAACTTAAACAGATTGCACACTAGAGGTCTGGTGCTAGCATAATTTTTGTTTTGGGCCATGATTTGTGAGGAAATACTTCTAATAACAAAATCTACAATAGGTAGATCTAACTAGGAATCTTTGGGTTCAGGTGTTAGCCTGTGCAACCACCAAGGTGTAGTATGATTAACCAACCTCGCTTTGATACCAATTGAAAGTGTGAGTTAGATCTGATATACTCTAGAGGGGGGGGGGTGAATAGAGTATGGTGTTTGCTACAAACTTTTATAACAGTTGTAGTATTCTAAATGTGAACAGGGAAGCAAATAGTAAATCTAATCACAGAAACTATCTAATCAAAGAGCAACCTAGTCACAAAACAATCACAGCCAGAAACAAAAATAAAGACAAGCTGACAGAAGACACAAGGAGCTATAGTGGTTCCCCTAAACTTGGGTACATCCACTCTTCTACCACCCTAGGTAGGAATCCACTGCAGGATGAGTTGATCAGGTGTCCTGGGCACCAATGAGATTTTGATAAGGTGCTCAAAAACCAAACTAGATTTTTTGATCAGGTGTCTTGCCACCAATGAGATTTTGATAAGGTGCTCAAAAACCAAGCACAAACTTTTGAAGGGAGTTTGAAAAACCCTTTACAGAGGTGGAGATGAGAGAGTGATGGAAGTCTTCTCTTTCTCAAAGCAGATGAGGAAACTATGTGGATATGATGTTGTCAAAGCTCCCCCTGAGATCTGTAGTTGTTCAGGAAATGAAGCTTTGCAGTAGGGTAATAGGCCTTCAGAAAATGATCTCCAGCAAATGATGATTTCAGCAACAGCTGAAATGTGAGATGTCTGGAGTCTTGAATGATGATGGCCTTGAACACTTGAATCAAAAAGAGATCTGAAGATTTCAGATGGTTGATCTCTTTTAGTGATGGTGTTCTTGTATGAATCCTTTTAGACAGAGAATGTTTGCAACTCTTTTTCTTTCTCTTGTGTGATTGTGGTTGTGAGAGTTGTTGCAGAAGAAGATTTGCAGAGAATGAATATTGCAGAATATGTGTCTCTCCCTTATTCTTCTCTTTGTGTTCTGAAAAATCTAATCTTTTATTCTCTTGTTGATTGAATAGAAATGATCCACTGTCAAGATAGTCGTTGGTCTATCATAAATGACTTCCTTAATTGCTTTTGTCTTCTGGGGGAAAGTCCAATGAAACATTCCTTGATAATTCCTTGAAACTTTCTCCAGAATAAATGAAAACGGCTACAAAATCTTCTGAATTAATTGCTGAGAATAACTCCTTAACTGTTCTGAATTTGAATCTTGAAAGTCGTTGAACTCTTCAGAAAAACTTCGAACTGAGCTCTACTATCGTCGAACTAAGCTCAGCGATTTGGACTTATACAGCAAAAAAGATCGTCGATCTGAGCTCAACTATCGTCGAACTGAGCTCAGAGATAGCAGAACAAACTGGAGTCAAGATCGTCAAACTGAGCTCGAAGATCGTCGAATGGAGTTTGACGATTTGTTGAAGTTGAGCTCAGCGATCGTCGAATGGAGTTCGACGATCCGTCGAAGTTGAGCTAAACGATCGTCGATAGGAGTTCGACGATTCGTCGTACTGAGCTCGACGAAATGACTTAGTCTACAAACTGAAAAACCTTGGTCTTGGGGGCAGCTTCCAAACCTAACTACTAACTCTTAGACTCAATTCTAATTGACCTTTAGATCTATACAATGAGGTCAAAAACAGGTTTCTTGAAGACATAGTGATCCTGACCCAAATTAGTAATAGGGTGTTCCAACAATCTCCCCCTATTTGGGTTATGATGACTATTTACAGAAGTTGGAGAAATAAAAAAAAACATACAAAGCAACAATGTAACAAACAACATCATTGCAGAATCACAGATATAATATCTTAGACAGATCAGAAATCAGAATAATTGTCACATTACAGAATTACTCTTTCTCCTTGCTCTTTATAAGTTTAATTTCTCTATTTGGATTAAGAGCTTCCTTCTTTGATCTTCTGTCATCAGCTGCACCTAGAGATATTTGTTGTTTAGGCCTTGGTACTACATCTTCAGGGTGCAGCTCCATGCATCTTTCAGAATCAAAAAACTTGCTGGAGGCATATCTTTCAAGTTCCTTCTTTCTTTGTTCTGATAAGGTAGTAATGCTGGAGGTGTCCTTGCCTTGCTCTCTGGCTTTCATAATCTGATCCAAGCCAGCTAATTCTTTCATCCTAGCAGTCCATTCAGTAGGATTATTCTTTGGATCCTCAAAAGGCACTGGAGGCTTATATCTGTTGGAAGGATTATCTAAAGGAGCTCTGGATGAGACTAATTCTTTCAGTTTGTAAGGGAATGGACCTGAAGTAGTATAAGATGAACATGGTCCTTCCCTTGAGTAAGGATGTTACCTGGAGTAACCTTTAGAATAAACTTGAAGTTCTCTTTGGTTTCCTCTATAATTTCCTCTCCTAGATTGAGAGCCTCTGGATTGGCTTCCCCTATATTGAGATCTTCCATGAGGCTGATAGGGGGTTTGGCTTCTGGCAGAAGGATGAATAGAAGAGCTACCACCTACACCTGCATCAGGAGGAGGAGGTGGAGGAGGATGATGGAACTGAGAGGAACCTTTCTCATATTTTCTGTACTTCTTCATAGCCTTTAGTTGATTCTTGGAATATTGCATCCAGTGTTCAGTTATAGGGCAGTCATGAAGAATGTAGTAAGGAATATCATTGGTATCTTTTACTTTAGCTAGAGGAACTCTTTTCATTGTCTTGCTTCTTGCTTTTCTTTTCCTTGTTATAGTAGCTGAGGAATCATCAGAGTCAGTTCTGAACTGATCACTTTCAGAGCTTTGTTCATCATATAGAGCATCAATCCTTTTCAGATAATCTTTCTGTTGTTGGGTTGGAGCAGAGGTAACAGTAATGAAAGCAATTATAGTAGCAGTAGTAGAAGTGGATACAGAACTTTCAGGAGCAATACTCTCAGAAGATATAGCAGCAGTAGTAATAGCAGCAACTGGGGCAACAACAGATTTAGAGAAAATAGTTTCAGATATAAAAACATCAGCAGGGGCAACATCAGCAGTGACAGCAGGCTCAAAGTCATATGCCTCTGTCATATGTATATCCTTAGAGATTAAATCATCAGAATTGTTAGCAATATCAGCAATATCAGCAGCAGCAACAGAAATAGCAACATAATTGTCAGCAGGAGTAGCAGCAGTAAGATCAATGGAAACAGAAGGCTCAGCAGTATATAGGGAATTTATACAGGAGCTAATTAAGCTGGTATCACAGCTTGAGAAGGGCACAATGGCCTTGGATAGATCTTCAGATGGCTGGACTACATTCTGCTCTTGAAGACAGCTGAAGTATATATAATGAAACTCTGATAAAAGTGACCTGAGGTCTACTAAGAAAATTGCAACCTGAGGTGGTGTTGAAGCTTGAGCTTGAGTTGAAGTAACAGTAGCAATAGCATCAGGCAATGTAACATCTTCATGAGGCATCTCCTCCTGCCTAGATTCAGAGACAGCTGGATCAAGGCACCCAAAGGAAGGGATTGCCTGAGGAAAGAGAGAAGATAGCCTGACAGAAAGGGCTGCAACTGACTGTAGAAGTGGAGCCAAGGAGGTCTCCAACAAGAGTGAGAGCCTGGGAGCTATCAGCTCATACAATTTGTCAGCTAAGGCTGGAATATCTACATGCTCAGTAGGGACTTCAGCAGAGGTAGAGGATGAAGGTGGAGAAACGGGTGATGTTGGAGGAGAGTTGGTGTATGGGGGAAAGGAAGGTTGAGGTGTGGGGATTGTGGAAATGGAAGAATGAGGAATGGAGATAGAAGGTGTGAAGGAGGGTTGAGCAATGATGTCTTGCAGTAGCTGTTGATATGATGTGGATGAAGAGGGTAGATCAGGAGGGGATGAAGGTTAATCATCCATAAAGGAATCATCTAGAATATTGAATGATGAAATGTTGGATGATGTGTCAAGATCTGGTTGAGGGTAGTGATGTAAAGGATGGAAGATTTCTTCTATGAGAGTAGGGATTGGAGATGGAATTGAAGTAGGAGATGGGCTGGAAATCATGATGGTGGTTGAAATTTGAATGGTGGAGGTGACTGGTGGAGATGAAATAAGAGGTGGAGGAGGAGAAGCAATAGGCAAGTCTTCTGCAGGGGCAGAGAATTGAGGGGAAGAGACTGTTACAGTCCTTGTGCCTGAAGTAGTGCTTGCAGAGGGCCTACTGGGCTTCACTATCTGTCTATCCCACTTGCCAAAGAGGGCACAGGAGAGCCACTTAGAGGCATTGATATGTATTCCATTTGATACAAGCAGGACAGGGCATCGGTTATGAAGAAACAGCCCTAGTATCCTTCCATAATTCACAAAGTTCTTATCGATCTTCTTCTTAATCAGATCAAAAAAGATCTCTCCCCAGTTTAATTGTTTCTTATCCACTAAAGCACCCATCAAGCACAGCTGATACCTGGAGATGGTATCATAGGCTGAATGCTTGGCCAAAAGCACTTTTCCCACTACATCAGCTAAAAACCTATATTCAACAGTTAAATTCTTTTTCAGCAGCTTGCTAGGGTTTGCATCAGAATGACCCATTCTATCAAGCATAGTAGTAAATTCTTCTCCAGACATTTCAATATAATCTCTTCCAGAATTTAATTGAAAAACTTCTGTCAAAATAGCAGGTGTAATAGGTACCTGGGTTCCTAAAATTGATCCAACAACTGTCTTTTGGTCTTGGTTGTGGGCAGTATACACCCACTCATTGATTTCATCTGCAGGTAGTTTGATTCTGGTGGACATGATAGTAGCTAATTTTTGCTCCTTGAATAGTTCTAGAATGTCTTGAAAGACCTGATTACTGGTGCTGAAGGAATCCATGTCAATATCGAATCCTGCATCGAATTTCATGGCGGCCAGAACGGCGACAGAGACGGCCATGGTTTCCTGCAAATAATAAACAACCAAACGACCAAGTGTAGTGATGTTTGGAGGAAAAGAGAATATTTGTAGAGAGATTGAAAGCGCAAAAGGAGAATGACGGCCGAAAAATAAATTTTATATTAGGGTTCGACGCAGAAAAGGAAAGATCGTTGAACTCAGTTCGATGATCGGGGCTTCTAAAGGAATCTAAAAGGTCTTCAATATCGTCGATCTCCGTTCGACGATATTGGAGAGCGTCGAGCTCTGTTCGACGATAGTTCAGAAAACAAAATCGTCGAGCGTCGTTCGACGATCGTTGACCTGGAGAGATAGTTGAACACTATCTGAGAAGCGCTGAACTCAGGTCGACGATTTCGGAAAGCGTCGATCTCCGTTCGACGATCTGGGGGAAAATCGTCGAGCGCAGTTCTGAGACCAGAAACACTCTAGACACTAGAAAAATCAAGATGTTTGCCTAGTCTTGGTGAATTTTACGAGTTTTAAAATCTTGGAACTTATTTTAAACTTCCTCCATCTAACATTCCTAACTGATTCAGGAAGAATGTGTGTTTCTTTTCATCCAAGGGTTTGGTGAAAATATCTCCCCTTTGCAAATCAGTTGGGATATATTGAAGTTCAATTTTATTCTTCTCAACATTATCCCTTAAGAAGTGATGTCTAATTTCTATGTGTTTTGTCCTACTATCGAGGACTGGATTTTGAGCTATAGAAATAGCACTGGTATTATCACAAAAGATTTTAGACTTCTCTAAGTTGTAGCCATAGTCCAGGAGTTGGTTTTGAATCCATAATATTTGTGAACAACAACTACCTACAGCCATATATTCAGCTTCAGCAGTTGAAGTTGACACAGATGTTTGTTTCTTGCAAAACCAAGAGACAAGTCTGTCACCATGAAACTGACAAGTTCCACTGGTGCTCTTCCTATCAATTCTGCATCCAGCATAATTAGCATCAGAAAATCCAGTTAAGTCAAATGCTGAATCTTTTGGATACCAGAGACCTAGATTTGGACAACTTTTAACATACCTGAGAATCCTTTTTACTAATGTTAGGTGTGACTCTCTAGGGCTCACTTGGAATCTTGCACAGATGCATGTAGCAACATTATGTTAGGTCTACTAGCTGTAAGGTACAGTAAGGAGCCAATCATTGCTCTATATGTTGTCTGATCAACAGGTTTCCCATGTTCATCAGCATCTAATATAGCATTGGTAGGCATAGGTGTTTTCATACCAGATGCTTCAGACATACCAAATTTCTTAACCAATTCTTTAGCATACTTGGTTTGAGAAATGAATATACCTTCAGCATGTTGTTTGACTTGCAATCCTAGAAATAAGGATCGCTCACCCATGCTACTCATTTCAAATTTAGAATGCATTAGGTTGGAGAACCTTCTGCACAAATTTGAATCAGTAGAACCAAAGATAATATCATCTACATAAATCTGTACTAGTAGGGTATGGGACTTATGGGTTCTAATAAAAATAGTTTGGTCTACTCTACCCCTTATAAATTCATTTTCCAGAAGGAAGCATGCTAGGGTCTCATACCATGCTCTAGGAGCTTGCTTGAGACCATATAATGCTTTGTTCAGCTTAAAAACATAATCAGGATGGGTTGGAGAGATAAAACCTGGAGGTTGTCTGACATAGACTTCTTCTTTGATGTCTCCATTTAGAAAATCACTCTTTACATCCATCTGATATACTTTGAAACCTTTGTGTGCTGCATATGCTAAGAAGATTCTAATAGCCTCCAACTTTGCAACTGGTGCAAAAGTCTGGTCATAATCTATGCCTTCTTCTTGTGAGTACCCTTGAGCAACTAGTCATGCCTAGTTCCTTACAATTACTCCTTGATCATCCAATTTGTTTCTGAACACCCACTTTGTTCTAACAATGGAGTGATCCTTAGGCTTTGGAACTAGTTCCCAATCTTTGTTCCTTTCAAATTGATGCAACTCTTCTTACATTGCAATGATCCAATGTGGATCTTGCTCTGCATCTTGAATGGATTGAGGTTCAATTTGAGATAGGAAGCAAGTGTGCAACAGGTTTTGGTTGACCTGATTTCTGGTTTGTACACCAGCTGAGATGTCTCTAATTACTTGGGAAATTGGATGGTCTCTTGATGTTACTAAATCAACAGGGGGTGTTGATTGTTCACCAACCTGTGTTGTTGTTTCCTCTTGTGGTACAACAATTGGCTCTTCAAGAAGTTTTTCTTCATGATGTTGAATGTCTTCTTCATCTTCACTGCTTTCCTCTTTTTGAATGATTTGTAATCTGTCCAAGTCTTCAGTAAGAGAATGTACTTACAAAGGTTCTATGGTAGAAGTGTTCTTCTCCTTGAAAGACATGTTAGTTTCATCAAAAGTTATGTGAACAGATTCTTCAATTTTAAGAGATGATTTATTATATACCCTATAAGCCTTACTGATCATGGAGTATCCCAGAAACACTCCTTCATCAGCTTTAGCTTGAAATTTTATTAAATACTTCTTGTCATTATTATGTATTTAAAAAATACAACCAAAAATTCTAAAATAATCTATTTTAGGTTTCTTCCATTTGAGTAATTCATTGGGAGTCTTGCCATTTAGTTTATGTATTAAACTTCTGTTCAACACATAGTTGGAGGTGTTCACTGCCTCTGCCCAAAAAGATAGAGGAAGGTGAGCATCTGACAACAATGTAGTGGCAGATTCAATAAGGGTTCTATTTTTCCTTTCAGCTACCCAATTTTGTTGAGGAGTTCTAGGAGCTGAGAAAGTGTGCCTGATCCCTTCACTCTGACAGAACTCTTGCATAAGAAGAGAATCAAACTCCGTCCCATGATCACTTCTGATCAGGGCAATGTGAGTATTGAACTCAATCTGTATGCATTTGAGAAACTCTGTCAAACACTTAAAGTTATCAGACTTCTTCTTCAGAAAGAACACCCATGTAAATCTAGAGAAGTTATCTACAACTACTAAAGTGTAAGATTTCCCTCCTAAGCTTTGTACTGTAATGGGTCCAAAAAGATCCATGTGTAACAGATACAAAATCCTAGGTGAATCACTCTTATTAAGTGACTTGAAACTATTTTTAGTTTGCTTGCCTAATTGACAAGACCTGCAGAGTCCTTCCTTCTTGTAGGGGTCAGAAGGTAGTCCTCTAATAAGGTTGTCCTTGGATAGCCTAGCAATGGTTCTAAGGTTTAAATGTCCTAGTCTCTTATGTCATAAAACATTAGGTCTACTAACAAAATTAAACAGGTAAATATCTACTTCTGTTGAAAGAAAGTCTACTAAATAAATGTTACCTTTCCTTTTACATGTCAACACAGTTGTGTTATCCTCTGACTTGATCTTGCATAAGGCTTTGCTGAAAGTCACCTGGTAGCCTTCATCACATAGCTGACTGATACTGATCAAATTGTGCTTCAGTCCTTCCACATAGGCTATCTTCTTGAATGTGACTGTGCCAATCTGGACTGCACTATATCCTTTAGTTTGTCCAAAGTTTGAATCACCAACTATGACTTTGGGTCCAAGCTTGGCTTTAAAGGATGTGAGGTTGTCCTTGTTTCCTGTCATGTACTTTGAGCACCCACTATCCAAATACCATTGTTGGTTTGATGTTGGATAGGTCTTCACCTGCACATAAAATAATTCATTTTTTTTTGACCCAGTTTACCTTGGGCCTAGGTTGATAACCTTTAAACTCAGAAATAAATGACATCCCTGGTTGACACTTATAACCTTCAGGATGATATCTCCTTGGAGGTATTATTCATTCAGTATAAGGGTTAAAGCTTTGGGATGAAGGACCCCTAGGATTGGATTTTGATTTACCCTTGAAAGAATTTCCAAAGATCTGATCTCTGTTCGACGATCGTGGAGCTGCGTTCGACGATCTTGGGTCAGATCGTCGAGCTCCGTTCGACGGTCGACTATGGTAGAGTTCAGGAACTAGAGATCGTCGACCTGAGTTCGACGATTTTGCCTGAGATCGTCGATTTGTGTTCGGCGATCGTCGAGCTCTGTTCGATGATTTCTGCTGGAACTTAGTTTTCTTAGGCAGATCAGAATTTTTCCTAGCTACCTCTACAACTCCCTTCCCTTTATCAGAAATAAACTTAATTGGGGTTGTTAGAACTATAGGTTGGCTGGATGAAGCACCCAAGCCCAGTGTACTATTGAATCTAGAGTTCACTATGCTTGTGATGTCCATTAGCTTGATGCTTCTCCCATTAAGGGATTCCTCAAGCTTTTTGGCCTCTGACAGCTTACTTTTCAGTGAAGTTACCTGCTCCCTACAACACTCCAACTCCTCAGAGAGTTTGAGATTTTCTTATTTCAAGGAACTGTATTCAGACAATTGATTTCTGAGAGAGATAATTTCCTTCTCAGATTTTAATAAGTCTAAGCACAGTGCTTTAAATTCATACTTAAAGTCCTCAGAATTGAAATCAAAGGAACTAATTACCTGGTCCTCTTCAAGTTGAGTCTCTGAGTCTGACTCTGAGTCTTCTGCATATGAATTGTGTTGAGACGCATTGATTTCCATCATGTAGAACTCCTTCTCTTCAGCATCATCTTCATCATGACTTGAGCTGGATGAAGCTTTTGATTCCTCTTTAGTCTCACTCCAAGATTCAGCAACAAATCCCTTCCTTGTGTGTTTGTTCTTGCTTGAGGAGGGTTTTCCATTGCTACTCTTCTTGAAGTCCTTATCTTTTCTTCTTTCTCTCTTATCCTTTCTGTCCTTATTTTTGTTCTCTGGACAGTCGGGCACAATGTGCCCTGGTTTCCTACAATCAAAGCAAACAATTTCTTTATTATTTGATCTATCATACCTTGGCTTGTCATGCTCTTTGTATGATCTCTTCCTGAAGTCCTTCCTGGCCATCTTGTAGAATCTTTTATCCAGTAGACTAAGTAGCTCATCATTGCCTGGGATTTTATCTTCAGGCTGATCTTCAGTGGCTTTGAAAGCTATTGTCTTTTCCTTTCTAGTGGCTGGTGAGGCAGCCTTCTGCTCTTCTTCTCTATTTTTGATGAGCAGCTCATAAGATTTGAGCTTGCCCAAGAGAGCTTCTGTGGTGATCTCATTCAGACTTCTGGCATCCTTGATTGGCCAGATTCTTGAGTCCCATGTGCTTGGGAAGCACATTAGGATTTTGTTATTTAGCTCAGTCAATGAGATCTCCTTGTCCAGAGTGTTCAGTTCATTGACTATCAGACTGAGCCTGTTATACATTTCAACTACTGCCGCAGCTTCTCCTTTCTTGAAATTCTCATATTGGGATATGAGGTGGGATCTCTTGTCCTTTCTTTCATGAGCTGATCCTGAGACTATTTCAGAGAGCTTATCCCAGATTTCTTTTGCTGAATTACATTCAGCCACCTTTTGGAAAATGTCATCAGACATAGTCTGGGCTAAGATATTCATAGCCTTTGCATCTGCTACTTTCCACTTCTTGATATCAGCATCTGTTCCTGATGGAGGTGGAACAACATTTGTGCTTGTGTTCTCTGGAGGTCTTGGACAAACTGTCAAAACAGAATTAAAAATGTCCTCATCAATAGAATTCATGTAGAGTCTAATACTTGCTTTCCAAAGTGCAAACTTAGACAGATTGCACACTGGAGGTCTGGTGCTAGCATAATCTTTGTTTTGGGCCACGATTTGTGAGGAAATACTTCTAATAACAAAATCTACAATAGGTAGATCTAACTAGGAATCTTTGGGTTCAGGTGTTAGCCTGTGCAACCACCAAGGTGTGGTATGATTAACCAACCTCGCTTTGATACCAATTGAAAGTGTGAGTTAGATCTGATATACTCTAGAGGGGGGGTGAATAGAGTATGGTGCTTGCTAAAAACGTTTACAACAGTTGTTGGATTCTAAATGTGAACAGGGAAGCAAATAGTAAATCTAATCACAGAAGCTATCTAATCACGGAGCAACCTAGTCACAAAACAATCACAGCCAGAAACAAAAATAAAGACAAGCAGCCAGAAGACACAAGGAGCTATAGTGGTTCCCCTAAACTTAGGTACATCCACTCTTCTACCACCCTAGGTAGGAATCCACTGCAGGATGAGTTGATCAGGTGTCCTGGGCATCAATGAGCTTTTGATAAGGTGCTCAAAAACCAAACCAGATTTTTTGATCAGGTGTCTTGCCACCAATGAGCTTTTGATAAGGTGCTCAAAAACCAAGCACAAACTTTTGAAGGGAGTTTGAAAAACCCTTTATAGAGGTGGAGATGAGAGAGTGATGGAAGTCTTCTCTTTCTCAAAGCAGCTGAGAAGACTGTGTGTATATGATGTTGTCAAAGCTCCCCCTGAGATCTGTAGTTGTTCAGGAAATGAAGCTTTGCAGTAGGGTGATAGGCCTTCAGAAAATGATCTCCAGCAAATGATGATTTCAGCAACAGCTGAAATGTGAGATGTCTGGAGTCTTGAATGATGATGGCCTTGAACACTTGAATCAAAAAGAGATCTGAAGATTTCAGATGGTTGATCTCTTTTAGTGATGGTGTTCTTGTATAAATCCTTTTAGACAGAGAATGTATGCAACTCTTTTTCTTTCTCTTGTGTGATTGTGGTTGTGAGAGTTGTTGCAGAAGAAGATTTTCAGAGAATGAATATTGCAGAATATGTGTCTCTCCCTTGTTCTTCTCTTTGTGTTCTGAAAAATCTAATCTTTTATTCTCTTGTTGATTGAACATAAATGATCCACTGTCAAGATAGTCGTTGGTCTGTCATAAATGACTTCCTTAATTACTTTTGTCTTCTGGGGGAAAGTCTAATGAAACATTTCTTGATAATTCCTTGAAACTTGCTCAAAAATAAATGAAAACGACTACAAAATCTTCTGAATTAATTGCTGAGAATAACTCCTTAACTGTTCTGAATTTGAATCTTGAAAGTCGTTGAACTCTTCAAAAAAACGTCGAACTGAGCTCAACTATCATCGAACTGAGCTCAGCAATTTGGACTTATACAGCAACAAAGATCGTCGATCTGATCTCAACTATCGTCGAACTAAGCTCAAAGATAACGGAACAAACTGGAGTCAAGATCGTGGAACTGAGCTCGAAGATCGTCGAATGGAGTTCGACGATTTGTTGAAGTTGAGCTCAGCGATCATCGAATGGAGTTCGACGATCCGTCGAAGTTGAGCTAAATGATCGTCGATAGGAGTTCGACGATTCGTCGTACTGAGCTCGACGAAATGACTTAGTCTCCAAACTGAAAAACCTTGGTCTTGGGGGCAACTTCCAAACCTAACTACTAACCCTTAGACTCAATTCTAATTGACCTTTAGATCTATACAACGAGGTCAAAAACAGGTTTCCTAAAGACATAGTGATCCTGACCCAAATTAGTAATAGGGTGTTCCAACATTTTCTTCTATAATATTGTGAGATTTTGCTGGATTAGAAGGCTAGTAATTTATCCTGATTTATATTGATATTAATGCTTAATTAAATCTGATTTTAAGCATGTTTCTTCCGAATATTTTTGTATAAATCAGATCGGGTAGATCTCGTGAACGCTAGTAGAAATCAGATTTATTATCCTTGATTTCCCCTCGAGTTCCTGCGATTTGGCCTACATCATTTTAAATTAATTTGGGTTTGAATTTGGACTTTTGTTTAAATCGCTATTTTATCTCAGATCCTCTCATGTTGGTTTTGTGAATGCTTGTAGATAGATTTAATTTGAATTGCTAATTGTCCGGATTAGGTAGGTCCTATTCGCTTGAGCGAACATTGGCATATAGCCCTTGTTCAATCTATAAAAAGGGGTAGCCTCCCTTTGATTTGTGTGTTGTTAAATTGGTTGAATTATCGATAGAATTTTAGAGAGATCCCGCAGGCCACGAATCTATTTTAATTGACGAACCCAATAGTGTATAGTTTAATCCGTCGGAACCATTGGCCTGCATCAATTTGGTATCAGAGGGAGGTTCATGTCAATTTCCTAATTGACACCCTCTCTCTTTTCTTAGGACGTCGACAAGCACTTATCTTGCACGTTTATTTGTCAAAAATTACAAAAACAAATTTCTTCTGGTCTGCCAATAGAGGCCTAAATTTTTATTTTTCTGCAAAACAATTCAAAAAAATTTATTTAATAATCTCCCATTTATTTTCAGCAAGAAAATCAACATTACTTATTTATTGCCTTAGTTAGTTAGCGGGTACAAATCCATTTTCTATTACTTTATTGGGTCAGAATAAATTTTCATTGTATGTGCACAAGATTCGAGTACGTTTTTTCTGTCCCGTCACCACTAAAATGGCCTATGACGTTAACATTTCCCGATTAAAATCTTCTGTAATAATGTCAAATGTTAGAAAACCAATTCATTCACCTATAATGAATGATATTAGGGACTTGCTTATGCAACTAACGGCTAACCAAGTGACAACACCATCCCCTTGGCAACCCCACCATCATCAGGACCATCGCCCTGAGCGAGAGGTTGATGTATCTAGGTCATCTAGGAGCGTTGCTCCCACCTACGAACGGGTTGGGAGGTCCTCAGATCTTCCTTAATTGGGTTGTTGGGATAGAACGTTATTTCAGTGTCTTTGTCTGTAGGACCTCCACAAGGTCCCAGTAGCGAGCAAGCTATTCGTGGGTTGAGCCCATACCTTCTGGTTCATTGGGGAAAGTCGTATTGGGTCCCCTATAGATTGGCCGCTCATGAAGAGCCTCCTCACCGATCTGTATGCTCCCGCGTGGATGTTCGATGAAGTGGGTACATTATGCCAGGGCACTCGACCCGAATTTGACCATAGGAGTGATAGATCGGTGAGGAGGCTCTTCATGAGCGGCCAATCTATAGACCCTCGGGATAGACCCTTTCCCTAGGTTGGTAGAGCTACCCATAGCATACCTGAAACCACTTATTGATGAAAGTAAAAGGTGATGTCCCCTATCCTGAGTTCTGTACAAGTGACTACTAGGACTGCCATGAGCCAACGGGGTGAGAGTAGTCCAATCTGTTGGGGCAGACAAATGATTATGACTCGTGAGTCTAGTGGCACATCTAATCTTGTTTCTATTGTGCGTCGTATTCTGAATACGCCTGTAGTCTCTTTTGAGTTTCCCCCTGAGATGCTAGATGTAGTCGTTGAATCTTCTGATGAGTCTGAGGCAGTGTCTAGGACTAAGCCTGTCACTGAGGGTTAGGACGATTTAACTGACGATTTTGGTGACGATGAGGAGCTTGGATATCCTAGTGACCTGGATGAGGAATTCTACTATGAGGTATCACCCTATGGGATTCTTCCACTTCCCTTCGACTATATTTCTGAGCCGTCTCCCTTGATTGTCATGGAGTCTTCTGATGAACATGAGTTGGAAGACATTTCTGCTGAGTTGGTAGAGACACCTTGTGATGAAAGTTTACCCAAAAGTAATTTAGGTGATGACTTGTCAGGACACGAGTTGGTTCCATCTAGTCCGAGACATTTTGGGGCACCCTTTTATTTAGCTTTCCCGTTGGACTTATCTAGTCGGTTTTGTGTTTATGAGGTATTAGTTGACGTGTTCGGTCTTTCCACCACCATCCGTAGATTTGACTACGCTTTTTTGGGGATAGAATGTTCATCTGATCGCACGATATTGGGCAAAACCTCGCTTAAGACCGCTTGTGATTCCTTGGCTATTGTGCCTCTGGATGTGTTGTCTCCTACACACACTTATATACCACACCCGGTTGTACACATTTACCCACCGCCTTTTGATGACCCTCATGTCCATACGTTTGTGACTATAGTTGGGCCTCTTGAGTTATATTGCTCGCACATCCTTTCACATCCGGGAGCGTACAACTCTATTGTTTATGATGAATGGTTCTCCTTGGCATATTTTCATGCCAAGCGTGCGTATATTAATGTTAGCATTAAACCTGAGGATTTGGAGCCCATTGAAATCATTTTTGATTATAAGGCTCTCATGCCACCTCACTTAACCCCCTTATCCTCCTCATTTGGGTCTAGTTATGTAGCATATGGTTTCATTCCTCACGATCGTAAGTTACTTATGCGCACTTTTTAAAATTTAATCAATTAATTTGCATCTTATTACTTATATACCTTACATGAATATAGGACGTTAGCGTTTCATTTTAATTTATGTCACACGCACTTCCGCTCCCTTTTGAGACCTTCCTACGCTAGAATAAGTGATTTGGGTTTAGTCTGGTCAGTTCCCCGAGCGGTTGCTTTCTGGCTCCGTTAATAATTTAATACGTAGGAACGCCGACCCATCCATGGATATGGAGAACTTTGGATTTCATGCTTTTCTTTCGGATTTTTATAATGGACAGGATGTTTCACTTTATTTCAAGTTTCTGGACTTTTTACTGTACGTCTCTTTTCCACTTGAGTGGCTTTCTTAGTCGTTTCTTCTTTCTACTAAATGTTCTCTTGGATTGGGGAGTGTTAGTTTGACCGTATCTATTTTCGACATGGATTCCTTGGCTCTTGAACCAGTTGGTAAGATTCAAGTTATATTTCATTTGCTTGACACCTTTTCGAGTTTTGTTGTTCCTTTGCCTAACAGGTCCTCATTGCTTTGGGTTGATCACATTTCTGTGACTACTACTGCTGCTGCTTTCGGCTATTTTCCCCTCATAGGCCACTCATCGGTGATGAGTAATTTTGAGCGGGGGAAGATTGATGGCGATGTTGTCCCTCCACTGGTTCATGATGATATTGACGATGCGGTCATTGACCCCCGACATAGAGAGTTCGTTGATTGGGATGAACGCTGCCGCAAACTTGAAGATGGGAGTCTACCACGCATGTTCTTCGCCAACGCCGCTACATGTTCTGCACGTTATTCGCCAACACCGCTACATGTCCTTTGCTAAAGCCGCTACATGTTTTGCACGACGTCCGCCATTACCATCAAATTAAAATATTGACAGAAGGCCCTACTGATAGAACAATACGTCCCTACGTACCATCGAATGCAGATGTTCAATGATTTGGCTACCCTTAAACAAGGGAATAAATCGGTCTATGAGAATATGAGTCTTCTTAAGGAAATGATGGTTAGGTATTGTGTGAATGAGGAGCCAGAGCTCACCCTCTCTAGCTTTCATAAGGGGTTAAACCCCTACATCCAGGGTAAATTATTGCGTTATGATCACACCCACCTAAACACCACTTTTAAAGCTGCAGTAGATATTGAGAACCAAAATGTTACTACTAGGGTGTTGCCTCCGTTAGCCTCGACGACTGAGCCTCCTAAGAATGTGATTGAAAAAATGAGGATTCTGATGTAGAAGTAGTATCTCCTGACTCTGAGTATTACCCCGTAGGTGAGAGTATTCCGACATGTACATTAGTGCCCGACGATTCTGATGAGTCTGAAATTGAAGGAATACCTAGTGATTTATAAGACGATATATGAGATGATTATGTTTCGATTTGTGAGAGTATTACATTTCCCATTATGTGCCCTACTAGAGTTGTGTTTGATCACCCTAGTATTGAGTGCCCTCTCTAGGATACGATCCCCATCATGATAGAGCCTACGATTACACCCACTGAGATAGTATCTTAGTTATCTGAGGAGACTAAGAGTCATGATGACCCAAATGATATTGTGGATGATTTACCATCTGAGGGAAGGGTACTTTTGGACCATTATTTTGTACGCCCGGCTGAGAGTTCTTTGATGATATCATCGTTGTGTGAAAATTATATAGATTTGGATGTTATTCTTGGTTTGATTTTGCCAACCCTTCCTCCCATTCATTTGCCCACATTGGATGACTTTTTAGGACGTGAAACCGGTATTCCTACTCTGAGTTGTTGTGTGACGCCAACTTTATTAGTTCCTACATTGGCATTATCTCAGCGTATAGATATTACTAGGTTGAGTGCAAGAGTACTTCGTCTATTCATCGCACCTCGTAGATCCTACTACGCGTCACATTTGACTGTTTATTTTTCTGCATGTCCGTCTACGTTTCTGTCCTCGACTGCTTCTGACTCTTTGTCTATTGTGCCACTGGATGTAGTATGCCCTAAATATACTTATATACAACACCCGGTTCCACACATTTACCGACCGCCTTATGATGACCCTCATTTCCACACGTTAGTGACCACAGTCAGGCCTCTTAAGTTGTACCGCTCACATATCTTTTCACATCAGGGAGCGTCCAACTCTATTATTTATGATGAGCAGCTCTCTTGGCATATCTTCATGCCAAGCATGAAAATATTAAATATAAAATTAGAACTGTGAATTTGGATCCTATGAAAATCATCCTTTATTATAAGGCTCTCGTGCCCCCCGACTTAACCCCCTTATCCTCCGTATTTGGGTTGAGTCATGTAGCACATGGGTTCACTCCTCACGGTAGTAAGATACTTAGGCTCACATTTAAAAAATTAATCACTCAATTTGCGTCCTATTTCTTACATGCAAGCTTATCACCGAATGAGATCGTGCACGGATATAAAACAACAGTTCATGTTGACTTGATTTCATGATTTCATTATCGCCATAGTATAGGTGAAGTCAATTCGCACAAGATTTTGCCTCTCATATTCAAAATTTATATAAGCACATTAGTGAAGCGCTAGCCACACATTATACATCTTATCAATTTCATGCTAACATACATAAAAGAGCGTCTCACTTTAAGGTTGGCGATTTAGTTTTGGTGTGTCTCGTCCCTGAAAAGATGCCTTCAGGCACTATAGAAAAGTTGGCAAATCGGCGTGCTAGACCTCTTCGAATATTAAATAAATTAGGAGAAAACACAAATCTTTTGAAGTTACCCACTGATTGGGGTATTTCCCCAATTTTAATGTTTCTGATTTAACGCCATATGTTTCTCCATCACTTGAAATATCTGTCTGTCTGTTTAGTTCTACATCATTTTCTAATTAGTTGGGGGGTGAGTATATTTTTGAATCGCTCTCTTCATCGGTCTTACTGGAGGTACGTTGGTTGTTGATGTAGAAAATTTTCCTCATTTATTGCCTAATGCTTTTCCAAGGTTCCCCATGACCACCTTTTTGTATGACACGATACTCCAAGATGAAGTGATCTCCTCAGCACGTGGTGATGTTAGCCACTACTTAATTCGATGGCGTGATCGTCCGGCCTCCGAAGACTCTTGGTTTCTTATTCCGAGGTGGCTCTTATGTATGATGCTCTCCCGCACCGGTACATTCAAATCAACTCATCAGAGATGAGTACTTTTGAGCGGGGGAGGATTGATGGAGTCGTTGCTGTTGCGGCCGCCACTGATCCCCGTCTGAGAGATTGATGAATGAAAATTGAACCATAAAATTTATTGAGATTCTTCTGCTCCTTCCTCTCTCAAATTCGACCACCCTCTCCCTCTCCCCGTCTCTTAGCCGCCGGCCATCACCTCCTCCCTCTCTCTATTTCCTTTTCCCCTCCACCTCCCTCCTCAAGTTCTCCTCCAAAATAGCCTTTCCTCTTTCTCCTCGCCAAAACGAGCTCTCAATCCCTCCCAAAAACCTAGCCTCCCACCCTCTAGCCGGCCACCTATCCCCCTCCTTTCACTTTCTCGGCCATCCACCTCCACCACCCAAACCAACCCCCCTTCTCCATCTACACCAT
>CM077166.1:175586814-175896857 GCA_039583875.1 Platanthera guangdongensis | reverse complement strand
TCCACTAGGGGCCAACATCCTCTCCCAGGGCTCTCCACGGTCCACAATACATAGTCCTCATCAGGTCCTCCAGTGTCCGGTTTGTGCGCTCTGTTTGCCCATCTGTCTGTGGGTGAAAGGCTGTACTGAAAACCCAGTCGAGTACCCAAGTATGCATGTACTGTCCTCCACTCCTTGGACGTGAATCATCCATCTCGATCTGACACGATCATCTTGCACCCCATGATATCGCACAACTGCTCTATGAACTTTGTGCCAGTACTCCGATAGCATCCTCCTTCCAGATCGGGATGAACCTAGCCACCTTCGTCAGTCGGTCAACGATTACCCAGATAGAATCGTTTCCGCACGTGATCGAGGGAGGCCATGATAAGTCCATCGCGATATCCTCAAATTTCCACTCCGGCACCGGGAGTGGCTGCAATAAACCAGCGGGATGTTTGTACTCTGCTTTCATTAACTGGCACGCCTCGCAGTGAGTCACAAAGTAGGCGATGTCCTTCTTCATGCCCAGCCAGTATAGAGTATTCTTCAAATCCGCCGTCATCTTAGTGATCCCGGGATGTATAGAATATCTAATATGATGAGCCTCGACCATGATGTCCTCCTGAATTTGGCCTCCATCCGGTATGTAAGTCCGACCTCTGAAACATTTCAGATCATCTCGTATCGAGTAGTCTCCAGCTGAGCCTGCCTCCAAGGCCCGGAAAATCGGCTCTAGTTTGGCATCCTGCCTCTGCCAATCTCTGACTCTGTCATGTATATCATAGGTGGTGCTCGTAGAGGCCAGGTACTCCTTGTACAGGTCAGGGTCATCTGATGATACCATAGTGATATGCATCTCTTCAAAACTCCGTAATAGCTCCATGGACATAAGTTGGGGCCCTGATCCAAAAGTGGAAGCTCTCCGGCTCAGTGCATAGGCCACCACGTTGGCCTTACCCAGATGGTAGTGCATCTCGTTGATGAGTCCACTTTATATACCTATTTTCGGACTCATCTCGGTTAGTTTTCACGCGTTTGCACTTCACTTTTAGTTCTTTATCGTTCATATCTCATCTTATCTTTATTTCCATAGGAAGTGCACATTTATGCCCGTGGTTGTATATTTTGTTACTTTTATTGTTTGTACTCCCTTTTGTGATTGTCTGGAATGTCTGCACAGAATAGTGATTGGTTTTTCCTTTCGGTACAGGGGTCGTGTGCATGTTCCGGGATGGTTGTGAAACAGGAATACTGCGCACGATCATGGGATATAATGCGCACGACCACTGGTCGTGCGCCCCGAATCATGCGCACTACTCTACGTTTTCCAGAATCAGTCTGGGGTAAGCGCACGACCTCTGGACATATTGCGCACGACCACTGGTCGTGTGCCACTGATCGTGTGCATTGATTCCTCTTTTTTTGGAGTCCTGTCAGGGTAATCGCACGATCATTGGACTTAGTGCGCACGACCAGTCTACTCGTGCGCATTATCCCAGTTCTTATTCCTGATATTCCATGCCAGTGCGCACGAGCATAGGACATAGTGCGCACGACCACTGGTCATGCGCCTGTGATCGTGCACATTGTTCATTTATGCTTTTGTATAAATAGTGCAGGTTCCGCCCTAATAGAGGATCCGGAGCTCGACATTTCTCCGCCGTTTTCCGCCTTCTCCGTCGTTCCCCTTCATCTTCCACCCTAGGGAGGTGCTCCGGGCAAGCTTTCACTGACAAATCCGAGCCGGAGCTTCCTCTCGGCCTTCTCCTTCATCCGTGAGCTTCAAGTAGGGTTTGACACCATAGCTGTTAGAAAGTAGAGAACAAGAAGCGAAAAGTAGAGAACAAGCGAACAAACTTTTGAATAATTGAAATTTTATTATCCAAAAAAGATATCATTTACAAAGGTATGGCCTCCCTTATATAGAATGGAGGAGATAAGAAAGAGAGTATACAAACAATGTGGGACTAAACATTTACAGTACTGAGCGGCTAGAATAATGGAGACCGCATAGGCCGCGCGGTTAGACAGATGGGCTAACCGCCCGGCAACTCCAGCAGGATAGAACAGGCCGTAGAGGTAGACCGACAGACCGCCCGGTCTACAAACCGCTGGATCAGACCGCTAAGCCGCTCGGTCAACAAACCGCTGGATCAGACTGCCAAGCCGCCCGGTCTAATACTTCAACACTCCCCCTCAAGCTGGAGCATAGATATCAATCATGTCCAGCTTGTCACAAATGCGGAAGAAGGAAGTAGAAACCGGCTTGGTGAAGATATCTGCAAACTCCTGTCAGAGGTGACAAAAGGAGTACAAATCTGATTCTTCAAATCTCCTCCCGAATGAAGTGACAGTCAACCTCTATATGCTTTGTTCTCTCATGGAAGACCGGATTTCTGGATATGTGTATAGCGCCTTGTTGTCACAGAACATAGGGAGGACAATCATATACCTCGCCCAGGTCAAGCATGAGAGCCCGCAACCATTTTAACTCACACGTAGTTGACGCCATACTCCGGTATTCTGCTTCGGCACTGGATCTGGAAACAACAGACTGTTTCTTGCTCTTCCAACTCACGAGATTACCTCCAACAAAGGTACAAAAACCTGACGTGGATTTACGATCGCCTTTGTCATCCGCGTAACTTGAGTCTGAGTAGGCCTCAACCCTCAGATGGCCATTTTTCTGGAAGAGTAACCCTCTGCCCGGTGCTGCTTTGATATACTCTAAAATCTTCAGGGCGGACTGAAGATGACACTCCCTGGGAGCTTGCATAAACTGACTGACCTTTCCTACAGCGTAGGCGATGTCGGGTCTAGTAACCGTGAGATAGATGAGTTTCCCTACCAAACGTCTGTACCGTGTGACATCAGATAGAGGAGGTGATTCATCCGTCCACGTTTTGTCTTCTCTAACAGCCATGGGAAGATGAGCTGGTTTGGCACCTGTCAAGCCTGCTTCTCGAAGAAGATCAAGGGCATACTTCCGTTGAGAGAGAACCAAGGAGTCAGGTTTCCGAGAGATTTCTATCCCCAAAAAGTATTTTGGGGAGCCCATATCCTTCGTGACCAAGTGCTGACGGAGGTGCTTCTTCGTCAAGTCCACCCCATCTCGGTCATCACCAGTAAGGAGAATATCATCCACATATACGGCCAAAACCACCAGTCCCGAGGCCGTTTTGCGAATGAATAAGGAGTGATCGGCCGAACTCCTTTGAAAGCCGATGGTTGCCACAATACCACTGAATTTTTCGAACCATGCCCGAGGGCTCTGCTTTAGGCCATAAATGGCCTTCTTCAAATGACAGACACGTGTCTCCCCCTGAGCAACATACCCAGGAGGTTGCTCCATATAGACGTCCTCCTGAAGATCGCCATAGAGAAAGGCATTCTTCACATCAAGCTGGGAAATAGCCCAAGCCCGGTTAACAGCCACAGAAAAGAGAACCCGGATGGTGCTGAGGCGAGCAACCGGAGAGAAGGTATCAAAGTAATCAACGCCATAAGTCTGAGTAAAGCCCTTGGCCACCAGCCGGCTTTGTAGCGATCCACAGTGCCGTCGGGGCGAAACTTCACAACAAAGACCCAGCGACAGCCAACCACATCAGTGCCCACGGGAGGAGGAACCAGGGTCCAGGTACCCCGTTCAGTAAGAGTAACCATCTCCTCATCCATGGCAGACTTCCAATGAGGGAGAGCGAGAGCCTCCTGGTAGGTACGAGGAGTAGAAGTAGCAGAGATAGCCAAGGCAAAACACCTGCGAGAAGGAGAAAGCTGATCATAAGAAACAACAGCCGTGAGCGGGTGTTGAGTACACGCCCGCACCCCTTTGCGAAGGGCAATGGGAACATCCAGATCATCGGGAGCGTCGGCGACGGGAGCGTCAGCGACCGGAGCGTCCGTGGCGGAGAAGGCTGGCCCGGGACTAGGGAGAGACGGCAGCGGAGAGGAGGTGGAGGGTGGGTGGGGAGACGGACTGGGAAGGAGTGGGTGGAGGAGGAGACGAAGGTGGGAAAACGTGGAGAGGTGTGGAAGGAACGGAGATATCAGAAGGAAGAGAAGGAAGAGAAGGAAGAGAAGAGGAAGGAGAGAAATAGGAAGCATTTTCGAAAAAAGTCACATCTGCGGAGACAAACTGCTTGTGGAGAAGGGGGGTCAAAGCAGCAATAGCCTTTTTGAGTGGTAGAGTACCCCAAAAAGACACATTTGGTGGAACAGGGGGAAAGCTTGTCGCGGGTAGCGGAGGGAGCGTGAACAAAGGCCGTACAGCCAAAGACACGGGGAGGAAGAGGAAAAGGTTCCTGGTGGGGGTAGAGAAGGGAGAAGGGAGTCCGGTCGTGGAGGACCGTGGAGGGAATGCGATTGATAAGATAGCAAGCGAGGAGTACAGCGTAGCCCCAATAGGAGCGAGGGACGTGCATCTGCGCCATGAGAGTACGCGCAACATCAAGCAGGTGACGGTTTTTACGCTCCGCCACCCCATTCTGTTGGGAGGTGTAAACACAAGTCGTTTGATGAATGAGGCCGTGTTGGTGAAAGAACGTGGAGAACTCATGAGACAGATATTCCTTGGCATTATCAGAACGTAAGACTTTAATAGAAATAGCAAATTGAGTCTGAATCATAAAGTAAAAGATTGCCAAACAGAAAATAGTTCAGAGCGATCCTTTAAGAGATACACCCAGGTACATCGAGTAAAATCATCGATAAAAGTGACAAAATAGGAACTGCCCCGACCAACTGTGAGGGTAGGAGCAGGACCCCATACATCAGAATGAATAAGATCAAAAATGCGAGAGGAGCCACGGCCTTGCTTCGGTGGGAAGGAGGAGCGATGATGTTTGCCAAGCTGACACGCATCACAGTTGAGCGGAGAACTGGTGGGAGGTAAGTGGGGCAGAAGCTGACGAATAAGCGAGGAGGAGGATGTCCAAGACGAAGATGCCATTGAAGGAGATCGGTGGAGGAGGAGTAGGCAGAAAGAGCGGAAACATCGTCGAGGAAGTAGAGGCCGCCGCTCTCAGTCCCAGTAGCAATCGTCCGCTGGGTCCTCGGGTCCTGAAAAGAATAAGTAGTGGGAGTGAATAAAACGGAGCACTGAAGTTGCCGGCATAAAGTAGTAACAGATAACAAATTACACGGGAACTTCGGGACATAGAGGGTATCCTCCAAGCAAAGCGATGGAGTGAGTTGAACCATGCCCGTCCCATGAACCGGAGACGGGGAACCATCCGCCACACGAACTGGGGGTAAGCGGTCATGAGTCTCAAGACGGGAGAAGCAATGAGGGTTGCCCGTCATATGATTGGTGGCACCGGAGTCAATCAGCCATTTACCCTGGGTAACGACGTGGGCACTACCTGACGTCGTGGCCACAGAGGCAGACGGTCTAGAAGAGGCGGAGGTCGAAGGAGCTACAGGAGTAGTGGTGAGACCGGAGGTAGTCATAGAACCCGGAAGCAGAAGAAGCCGCACGAACAGGAGCGGTTAGAAAACAGAGGAAGCCGCGCGAACAGGAGCGGCTAGAAAGAGGCACTGCGGGGAAGAGGTCGCGCGGACTGAAAAGGCCGAGCGAACAGAAGAGAGGAGAAGAGCAGGTGACCGCGACCAAGATGCGGGTAAGAAAGAGACAACCCGCACGGTCAGGCAGATCACAGCAGCGGCTAGAAGGCGGTCAAAGGCTCGGCGGGGAATAATTCGCACGAACTGAGAAGCCCGAGCGAACAGAAAAGAGGAGAAGAGCTGGCGACCGCGACCAAGATGCGGGTGAGAAAGGAACAACCCGCACGGTCAGGCAGATCACAGCAGCAAATCGCGAGTAGAGAGACAATACACACGCGGACAGGGACAGACCGCAACGACTAGGAAGTCGGAGAGGCAAGAAAGAACAAGGAGCGCGGCGACAACGAAACAGGTCGCTGCGACAACAAGGAGAAGGAGAAGAGAACCAAGAAGGAGCAAGCCGCGCGAACAGGTTGGCGGACAAAAACAGGCCGCGCGGATAGAAACAGGCCGCGCGGAAAGAAGAGAGGGCAAGCCGCGAATCAAGTCACAGAGCGCGGAAAAGAAGTCGCGAACAACCGAGGGCGCACAGAATCAAGAGGAAATGATCGTGTCCTCTGATACCATGTTAGAAAGTAGAGAACAAGAAGCGAAAAGTAGAGAACAAGCGAACAAACTTTTGAATAATTGAAATTTTATTATCCAAAAAAGATATCATTTACAAAGGTATGGCCTCCCTTATATAGAATGGAGGAGATAAGAAAGAGAGTATACAAACAATGTGGGACTAAACATTTACAGTACTGAGCGGCTAGAATAATGGAGACCGCATAGGCCGCGCGGTTTGACAGATGGGCTAACCGCCCGGCAACTCCAGCAGGATAGAACAGGCCGCAGAGGTAGACCGACAGACCGCCCGGTCTACAAACCGCTGGATCAGACCGCTAAGCCGCTCGGTCAACAAACCGCTGGATCAGACCGCCAAGCCGCCCGGTCTAATACTTCAACAATAGCCATCAAGCAAAGGAAAGCTAGCAAACTTCGTCCGCTATCGTGAGACTAAGAAGACGGGCCATTGGAAGGTGGTGACAACCCTTCTCTACCCCGGACATAGTTGAGGACCGAGCTTGGACGCAGAATGACAACCCGACGATTCCAACCGTGAATCCTCAGCAACGCTTCGGATTCGGTCGATCTCTTGACTTGTTCTTGCTTTATTGTTGAATATTGGTGTTTAAATTTATTTATATTGATGAAGTATGCTTAGTTTGTAAACTGTTTTATACAATTATGTCTATGTGATTGTATGTTTTCGTTATTTACTTGAGTTGCGCCATATTCCATCCATCCACCCTTGCCGCACTAGCAATTGCTAGTGGCGTGCGTTGCGAAGAGGTGCTCACAACCCTCATTCCGCCATTCTCACCACCTCATCCGCTAGCCTTCTCGTCCATCCGCTTAGTGATCCGGTGCATAGCGGCCCGACTAGTCTTCCATCCCGCCTGGCGAAGCATCGCATAGCGGCGTTGCATAGGAGTAGTTGATAGTATTTTATTTCCTTTATCCGCAATATCAAAATCCCCCTTAGTTAGCTCCGAACTGAGGACTTCAATCTCAAGTCCTCCTCAAAATTAACTCCACCTTACTGTGTTCCTTGTGAGATCGATACTTGGGAAAACCCCCATTTTATATTACTTGTGCGACTGGTTCACTGCCGTGATCTTAAGCATCAAGTTTTTGGCGCCGTTGCCGGGGAACACAGTCGTGTGAGTTTTTGGAGAGGGAGACGTGAGATTGCTTTCCTTTTCCTTTGTAAATCACTTTTGTTTTGTTCTATTTCTGTTTTGCCTGCCTTTTTCTTGTTTCTTTAGGCAATTGTAGTAATATATTGTTGGATTTAGTAATTTGCACAATTTATTTTGAATCTGCTGTTTCGACACCATGTGGGGATATTCGTATGCCCAATGTCGTTGGTGTGGGAAGCCTTCCCACGTTAGTCATGAATGCCCTACGAGAGATATTGAGCATAAGCCTCAGCGCACAATGCATGAGATGTTGTATTCGTACAGCCTTTCGAACACTATGCCCCGAGCTTATGGTCAATCGTCCTCGCCACATACACCGTTCTCCTATTCCTCTCCGGCCCCACAAGGACCGCAGCGTAATGGGAGAAAGTGTTTGTATTGTCGTAGAACAGATCATGTCCTGAAGTATTGTGTCGAGTACCTCCGTGTTATGGAAGAGGATGATGAGCCGGACATCCGGATCATCCCGAATCCTACCCTTGGTGGCACACTTTCATCATCTGGTTATGTGTCCCTGTCACCTTCATTTGTTGAAGGGAATGATATGGACACAACCACCAGATGTGTGACTGATCTATGCTTCGACATGGCTGAGCCCATCTCTCCTGTGCATACATCTCCAAGCGTGGAGCCGATTCTTTGTGAGGAACCTGCGCTTGACTTTTATCCAAGCAAAGTTCTTCCACCTTTTGTGCATTCTACTTCAGTCGCCTCTGGCAACATTTTGAAGATGCAACACAAGTTGAGGCTTGTGATACATGGGTTGTTTCCACTCCCATGGAGGAGGACAACCTTCCTTGTGTCGATGATTCTCCCTCGATACCAAAGGATGAAGTCCAAGTCTTGGTGGAGGAATCTATGGATCCGGGCGAGCCTTGTAGCATTGTCGACATTGCCGACGATATTTTTCTACCTCAGCCTTTGGGGAGTGAAACCGGGATCACTCCCCTGATTATTTCTTAATGTTCTTCGTCTCTTTTATTTCTTGACCCCCCTTCCTTATCTGAGCCTATGCAGGTTGAATCTCCGCGGGTAAGTTGGGTTGACGTTGAGGCTTGCGCTCAGGATGTCGACGAGTGCATCCTCTTGTGTGAGGAGGTTCCTACCTCCTTCACAGTGGAAGCCCCTGTCGTCACCTTCGCCCCCAACAAACTTGTGGTGGACGAAACCTTGCTAGGCAAGGATTTGTTTTGTTATGAGAAGAGTGAGGACCAGCGCTCCTTCTCTTCTTACTTCCTATTTCCTCTACCTGTGTTTGGCAGGTATTACTATTTAGGTAGATGGGTAACTGTTCTATCTCCGTATCGGTACCCGTTACCGAAACGGATATTGGAACAGTTACATGTGCACTTTTCTTTTCATAGGCCCATTAGCTAGAACTGTAGGGAATTTAATAAGTCGTGTTGGGATGACAATAACCCCAGTACTTATCTTTTTTTTCCTGCATTTTTATTTTCATGTCTATTTTATTTTAGCATTTCTTTTTGTATATTTTTCTTTTGTTTTTGCGGAGCTCATCCCTGCAGGTATTCATGGCAAATCGCATTGGCGGGGTTGTGATTCTTCGTATGGCGGACCTGCTTCTGTTTTTCACGCGTCTTCTGGTATGTTCACTAGCTGAGCATTGGGTAACCTCTCCCCTTGTTTCTATCTGATTTTAATTTTTATATCATATCCTTTATTGCTTAGCTTAAGTCTGGGGGAGAGCCATTATTTGTTACCTATTGCACGTGCACATCTCATGTGCATACTAGAAGCTTTTATAGTTTTATTTTGATTAGTTCATTGCACTGCACACCACTGCACCCATCTGAGCATGTGCTTAGCTATTATTGTGCCGCGAGTTAAACTCATTTCTTCGTTAGACTTGGGAAAATTATGGTGCTGACATAGGATTGTGAGACGGAGTAAAATGTTGGCCTTGTTGTGTTTCTAGTCAACTGCTCTCGTCTCGTGTAGAAATTTGAGTAGATTTAATTTTTCTGTATGCTTTTAGTTTTATATTTTTCTAATTGCGTAAATCCTTTTTATTCTACTCAAAAGTTGGTGAATCCGGTGTGAATCCGACGGTAGCTTAGGGATGTGTGTAGACGGCCGTTAGGTTCGTATTGCTCGAGTCGAGAGGATGGATAGTCTTTCTCGTTGGCTAAGAACTTGCCCCAAGCTATTCTTGAAGCATGGGTATAGGTTAGTCATGCATGAGTGTGATGTAGGCCATCATTTTGGCCCGGTTGAGCTTTGTACCATTCCTAACATAATATCCTCGCTAGCCCAGTTGTGCCTACCCATTCTTTTGATTCAGCTCCACCTTTATTTCACCAAAGCCTCAAAGCCAATCCTAGTCGCACTCCCAAGTTGAGCTTTAGAGTTTTACATTTTAATGTTGGGATGTGATGTGGTCATTTTATTTGTGAAAATGTGGAAGTGCTCCCAAGGTTATATCTGCTGAATTGTGAAAATAAAATGAAGAAATATATATATATATATATATATATATATATATATATATATATATAATATATATATATATATATATATATATAAAGAAAAAAAAATATGAATGAAAAGAACAAGTTTAAATTGAAAATCTTTTTGGGAAATATGATTACATTTGGAGTAGGCGGTGCACACACCCATATGTTAAAAGTTAAGTCTGGGGGTGTGGTGTACCCGCGTGTATTTTGCTTAGTAGAGGGATTCACTCCATACTAGCTCATTTGGGTTAGGTGCATAGCCTTCTTGTTTATCCTTGTTTACCTCACCGAAACCAAAGCCCCATCTCTTCACATAAAGTCCTACTGATTCGTGTGTGAACCAAACCAGTGCCGTGGAGAGAATGCGAAAGGGCAAGCATATGGTCACCGACATTGGTGGATTCCTTTGGAGGTTATCCGGATCCCCGATCTTTGGCAATGCTCGCCTAGCGATTAGTCTACTTTCTCCCTACGCGTGACCGAATGATTCACCGTGATTCCATTTTTGAGTAATAATAAAATTTTGATACCCATTGTGAAAAATATAAACTATTCTGCTTACTTAGAAATTTTCCCTATTGTATTTTTATGCACGCGAGCATGCGACTTCGCATGGTACTTTGTTTTTCAATTTCTATGTTAGCTAATAATTTTCCCTCTCTGCTTAGATTTTGTTTGCTCGGGACGCGCAAACAGTTAAGTCTGGGGGTGTGATGAGTCCACTTTATATACCTATTTTCGGACTCATCTGGGTTAGTTTTCACGCGTTTGCACTTCACTTTTAGTTCTTTATCGTTCATATCTCATCTTATCTTTCTTTCCATAGGAAGTGCACATTTATGCCCGTGGTTGTGTATTTTGTTACTTTTATTGTTTGTACTCCCTTTTGTGATTGTCTGGAATGTCTGCACAGATTAGTGATTGGTTTTTCCTTTCGGTACAGGGGTCGTGTGCGTGTTCCGGGATGGTTGTGAAACAGGAATACTGCGCACGATCATGGGATATAATGCGCACGACCACTGGTCGTGAGCCCCGGATCGTGCGCACTACTCTACGTTTTCCAAAATCAGTCTGGGGTAAGCGCACGACCATTGGACATATTGCGCACGACCACTGGTCGTGCGCCACTGATCGTGTGCATTGATTCCTCTTTTCTGGAGTCCTGTCTGGGTAATCGCACGATCATTGGACTTAGTGCGCACGACCACTGGTCGTGCGCCACTACTCGTGCGCATTATCCCAGTTCTTCTTCCTGATATTCCATGCCAGTGCGCACGAGAACAGGACATAGTGCGCACGACCACTAGTCGTGCGCCTGTGATCGTGCGCATTGTTCATTTTTGCTTTTGTATAAATAGTGCAGGTTCCGCACTAATAGAGGATCCAGAGCTCGACGTTTCTCCGCCGCTTTCCGCCTTCTCCGTCGTTCTCCTTCATCTTCCACCCTAGGGAGGTGCTCCGGGCAAGCTTTCACCGCCAAATCCGAGCCGAAGCTTCCTCTCGGCCTTCTCCTTCATCCGTGAGCTTCAAGTAGGGTTTGACGCCATAGCCATCAAGCAAAGGAAAGCTAGCAAGCTTCGTCCGCTATCGTGAGACGAAGAAGACGGGCCATTGGAAGGTGGTGACAGCCCTACTCTACCCCTGACGTAGTTGAGGACCGAGCTTGGACGCAGAATGACAACCCGACGATTCCAACCGTGAATCCTCAGCAAGGCTTCGGATTCAGTCGATCTCTTGACTTGTTTTTGCTTTATTGTTGAATATTGGTGTTTAACTTTATTTATATTGATGAAGTATGCTTAGTTTGTAAAATGTTTTATACAATTATGTCTATGTGATTGTATGTTTTCGTTATTTACTCTAGTTGCGCCATATTCCATCCATCCACCCTTGCCGCACTCGCAATTGCTAGTGGCGTGCGTTGCGAAGAGGTGCTCACGACCCTCATTCCGCCATTCTCACCACCTTATCCGCTAGCCTTCTCGTCCATCCGCCTAGTGATCTGGTGCATAGCGGCCCGACTAGTCTTCCATCCCGCCTGGCGAAGCATCGCATAGCGGCGTTGCATAGGAGTAGTTGATAGAGTTTTATTTTCTTTATCCGCAATATCAAAATCCCCCTTAGTTAGCTCCGACCTGAGGACTTCAATCTCAAGTCCTCCTCAAAATTAACTCTACCTTACTGTGTTCCTTGTGAGATCGATACTTGGGAAAACCCCCATTTTATATTACTTGTGCGACCGGTTCACTGCCGTGATCTTATGCATCACTCGTATTGATAGTCCGCTAGAAACTCCACCCTTCTGCGTTGCTGGTTTATTGCAGCCACTCCCAGTGCCGGAGTGGAAATTTGAGGATATCGCGATGGACTTCATCCATGGTCTCCCTCGATCACGAGCGGGAAACGATTCTTTCTGGGTAATTGTTGACCAACTGACGAAGGTGGCTAGGTTCATCCCGATCAAGAAGGAGGATACTGTCAGAGTATTGGCACGGAGGTTCATAGAGCAGTTTGTGCGATATCATGGGGTGCCCAAGACGAACGTGTCAGATCGAGATGGACGATTCACGTCCAAGGAGTGGAGGACAGTACAGGCATACTTGGGTACTCAACTGGTTTTCAGTACGGCCTTCCACCCCCAGACAGGTGGGCAAATAGAGCGCACAAACCGGACACTGGAGGACCTGCTGAGACTGTGTATTGTGGACCGTGGAGAGCCCTGGGAGAAGATGTTGCCCCTAGTGGAGTTTTCGTACAATAACAGTCATTAGTCTAGTATACAGATGGCTCCATATGAGGCGTTGTATGGGCGGAAATGTAGGACTCCGTTGTCTTTGATACAAGACGAGGGTCCAAAGATTGTGGGCATGGACTTTATCGAGGATACTGAGGTACAGGTACGGCTGATACGGGATAGAATGCTGGAGACGCAGAGCAGGCAGGCGAAATATTATGACGCTCGGCATCGTCTAGTGGAGTTTCAGGCAGGGGATCGGGTGTTCTTCAAGATCCAGCCGATGCATGGGGTTTCACGAGTACGTGGTCGGCGGAAGAAGCATATCCCGAGGCACATGGGCCGTTCAGGATCCTGGAGTGGATCAGTCCCCTAGCTTACCGGCTGGAGCTGTCACCGGAGTTGGCCGGCTTGCATGACGTCTTTCACGTGTCTTCACTCAGGAGGGCTCTACTACGCCCGGAGTTGCAGATTACGGCCACTGATGGGTTGGTAGCTTCGGATCGATCTGTACATTTGGAGCCGATACGGATCGACGACCGGGGGATACGAGTCTTGCTCCGCAAGAAGATCCCGCTAGTCAAGGTCCTGTGGAGGAACCACGGACGAGAGGAGCATACTTGGGAGCCACAGGACCTGATGCAGGAAAGATATCCGGAGCTATTTAGTCAGGTATACCTCACAACCTCTCAACATGTTCATTTTACTTTCCTGTTTTTTTTAAACTAGTAAGGCTGCTGGAGGAAGAGTAGAGGCTAATCTTTTGTTTATTGGGAGCTTGGCTTTGCCAATTGGGAGAATTGGTCGTATATTTAGGTTTTTCCCTTTGAACCCCGCTTAGCAACCATGGCATCGAAATATAATCTTCCACTTCTTATGGGATGTTACAAGTTTCTTTTCTTCGGTAGAAATTCCCGTAGGCCTAACCTGGATTTCGGGGACGAAATCTTTGTTTTGTTTATTGGGATTTGTAACATCTCATTTCCAACTAGACCCCTAAGTGTGGTTTTTTTGGCCATGACTAGGTCATGACCAAACCCTAGGAAGCCCAAGAAGACCAAGGAAACCTAAGAATGTGGGTGAGACCACTATGTCTGCAAATAGTAAATTCCTGAACCTTTGTTTAAGATAACCATGGGGCTTCACCAAGACTTCAATACCCCACCATGGTCTCATCAAACCGTGATAAGATCCATTAGATCAATAAGGACCCATGGAGGGCAGTCAAAAGGGTTAAGTTGACCCAAGTCAACCCTAACCCTAGATGGGTCAAACTAACCTACTTAAGGTCAATTGACCATCCCCAAGCCAAGTGGACCGCACCCAAGCCCACCTAACCCTAGAGTCAGGTCAAGGGGTCACCTAGGACCCATTGGGGTCCACCCAAGAGGCTAAGTTGACCAAAGTCAACTCTAACCCTAAATGGGTCAACCTAGTCTACATTGGGTCAAACTGGCCTGCACAAGGGCCAATTGAAGTTCCTTTAGCAAAGTGTACCCCACACATACCTTCATAACTCTAGTGAGAGGCCAATGGGTCACCAAGGACCCATTGGAGCCAACCAAAAAGGCTAAGTTGACCAAAGTCAACTCTAGCCCTAAAGTAGTCAAGGTACCCTACTTAGGGGTCAAGTGACCTCCAAAGGGTCAATACAACCCTACCTAGGCCTCAGGGGAGGCCAATGGGTCACCATGGATCCATTTGGGCCAACCTCAAAGACCAAATTGACATAAGTCAACCCTAGCCTAGGTTTGGGTCAAGCTAGCCCAAATGAGCTAACCCAAGCTCAAGCCCAACTCACTTGGGCTAACCATATATTGGTGGATGAAATAAACTTGTGGGCTGCCAATAGGAGATTGACCAGCCAACTTAGTGACTAGGAGAGAGAGAGAGAGAATTTCAAAAATTAAAGAATAATTAGGAGAGAGAAAGGGGTATATTTAAGGGTATTTAGTGGAATAAGCCACTTGGACCCATGCCATCAGCCCCCACATGGGCTGGCCGACCCTTGGAGACATGGAGAAGGAATTGGATGGAGTGGGGCCCACCCATGCATTCATGGTGACAATAACAAAGAAATCCCTCCACCTTGCACATAGGAATTATCACCCCCTTTCTTTTACTTCATCTCCCCACTTTTCCCCCTCACTTCATCATCCTCAGGACAAGGAGAGCAGCAGACATAAATGATTTAATTCACGAATATTGTATTTTCCTCAATTAATCTTCTATTTAAATAATTTATTACAGGAGCCAATTATAGTCAAGTTGATCATGAAGTATACATTTTAGACATCATTAATGTTCCATAAATTCATGATAAAATTCCATATATCCAAAAGTGATAATTTCCCAATTTGACATTTTCTACAAACATTTGTGAGGCCTAAAATTATTTTAGCTGTAAATTCCCATATTCCAAGATTTGTAAAGCAACTAATTGAAATTATCATCCAAATAATTTGAGAAAATTATATTACACTACTAGAGTCCTAAAATTATCATAGCCAAACTTTCATGATTTTTCACAGAATATTTAATTCTAAATAAATTCAATACCAAAATCAACAAAGATCATAATTGTGAATCAAGCACTATAAATATACTTCAAAAATTCCTAATTAAATTCCTAATAGTAGATGTCATCCTAAAATCATTAGTGGCCCAACTTCACATTTTTACATGTTAAATTATTCTTTAAATGATTTATTTATCAAATATGGCCTTTACAACATTTATGAAGGAAGCAACATATAAACTCCTTTAAAAATTATAATAAAAATTCAGAGACCTCTATTTAGGTCAAAAACCGCTACTGCCCAAATTTTACTAAATTCCATTTAAACCAAATGATCAAATTAAATCAAATACTAAATTGTAGATTTTGATAATTAACAAAGGAACTACCATGAATATAATCCATAAATTCCACTAAAAATATCTAGGTGTTCAACTCACCCTAAGATTCATTCTACCCTATTTTCACAATTTTTAGATGAGGTTAAGTTACCATTTTGACCTAAATGTACTTCTACCCTAAAACTAGGGTTTGACTTTGGAGTTACTTAACTACTTCAAAATTCCCTAATATTTCAACCAGAGGCTTAAATATGTCTAAACTAACTCTCTACTAATTTATAAGGCAATACAAGGGCATTTGCCCCTATGTCCTTCACAACCCCCTAAAGGTCCATCCTAAGGGTGTGAACTTGGGTCCAAGGGTAAGTCAACCCTAATTCATCTATTTTCCCCAAAGAGGGGAGGGTACTTAAAGTAATACTAAGTCAGTGGTCTAAAAAGGGCTGTGCCTTCAATATTTCATTTTTTCTTCTTTTGGCTATAAGCACACCAAATCCTTTACAAGCCATCACATGCAAGGGGTTTCCCTAACTTGCTGTGATCCATATGGGCTGAACCTTTACCCATGCCCTAATAATGTCCTCATGGACATGCCACCAAAAATTGGGGCCTTTTGGAGTTGAGCTACTCCAAGAATCACGTAAACAAGCCTAAGGGTAATTTGGTAATTTCCACCTAGTTTTAATTCCAATCAATCTCATTTTTGGGCAGGACATATATAGGCCCTAAACCAGTTACGTCCCAAAATCTCAGGTCAATTGGGACTCTGGATGGGCTTGGGCATCCCTTTCAAATTTCTGCATTTTGCTATTTGCAGCCCAAGGCCATTTAATTTTTCAGATCTTGCAAGTGAGATATCTCAACATGCAGAGGGCTAAATTGTCTAATTTTTCTACCATAGGTCTAATATACTCCTAAGGACAGGCCACCCAAATTTGGGGCATTTTGGAGTTGATATGCTCCAAGAATCACCTAAACAAGCCTAGGGGTAATTTGGTAATTCCACCCTAATTTTAATTCCAACTACTCCCATTCTTGGGCAGGACCTAACTATGCCCTAAACCAGTTACTTCCCAAAATCGCAGGTCATGTGGGCATCTGGATGAGCTTGGGCATCCCTTTCAAATTTCTATATTTTGCTATTTGCAGCCCAAGGCCATTCAATTTTTCAGATCTTGCAAGTGAGATATCTCAACATGCAGAGGGCTAAATTGTCTAATGTTTCTACCATAGGTCTAATATACTCCTAAGGGCATGCCACCAAAATGTTAGGCATTTTGGAGTTGATATGCTCCAAATATCAACAAAATGTAATTTATCATATTTGGACTAAAACTATAGAATTATGTTTCCCAAAAATTCCCATTTTTGGGGAGTGCCTAGATATTCCTCATAAAGCCACATGCCCAAAGTGTCAGCCCATTTGGGATTAGGGTTTGGGCAGGGCACTCGTTTTACTTTCTGACCTATCCTAGGACCAGCCCTAGGAAAATGACTCTATAGGGCAGTAGACGTAACCAAAATTATGTGTAGCATATCAAATTAAAGGTGACTCCAAGACCTACAATTTTCATGTTGAGAACATTTTATGGCAAAGGCTGTAAGGGCCCTAAAATTTGACATGCAAAAGTCGGATATAAAAGGACATAAAATACAGTATCCATTTACTTAAATAAATCGTGGATATATGTATATGCATGGCACGGATCTTGACGCAGATCGGACGGCAGCTGCTCATCTTCTCCGATCCGCCTAGTTCCCAGCCCGAATTTCATCGGGCTTATCCCGGCCGCCTTCGGCGGCGCCTCCACCGGCCAACTTCTCCTCTCCCCTCACGGTGGTCGGGGCGAGCTTTTCCGGCGGCTAGGGCGGCCGGAGGTGGCGGCGCCACCTCACCCGAGAGCTTCAAAACCGCCATTAATGGATGAAAAAAAACTGGGTTCGGGCTCATTCGAGCCCGAACCCTAACCTAAACAATTCCAAAGATCTAGGCAAGAAGAGATAGGTGAGGGAGGACCTTCCCGGCGGCCTTGCGACGTGAGGAGCGGCGGGGAACCATGGCAACGGCGGCGGCGCTTCTCTCTTGGGTTTCACGGCTCCAATTCGGGTCCAGCTCCAAGCTCGGTGTCTCTATCTCTCTCTGCTGCTCTCCTTGTCCTGAGGATGAAGAAGTGAGGGGGAAAAGTGGGGAGATGAAGTAAAAGAAAGGGGGTGATAATTCCTATGTGCAAGGTGGAGGGATTTCTTTGTTATTGTCACCATGCATGCATGGGTGGGCCCCACTCCATCCAATTCCTTCTCCATGTCTCCAAGGGTCGGCCAGCCCATGTGGGGGCTGATGGCATGGGTCCAAGTGGCTTATTCCACTAAATACCCTTAAATATACCCCTTTCTCTCTCCTAATTATTCTTTAATTTTTGAAATTCTCTCTCTCTCTCTCTCCTAGTCACTAAGTTGGCTGGTCAATCTCCTATTGGCAGCCCACAAGTTTATTTCATCCACCAAAATATGGTTAGCCCAAGTGAGTTGGGCTTGAGCTTGAGTTAGCTCATTTGGGCTAGCTTGACCCAAACCTAAGCTAGGGTTGACTTATGTCAATTTGGTCTTTGAGGTTGGCCCAAATGGATCCTTGGTGACCCATTGCCCTCCCCTGAGGCCTAGGTAGGGTTGTATTGGCCCTTTGGAGGTCACTTAACCCTTAAGTAGGGTACCTTGACTACTTTATGGCTAGAGTTGACTTTGGTCAACTTAGCCTTTTTGGTTGGCTCCAATGGATCCTTGGTGACCCATTGGCCTCTCACTAGGGTTATGAAGGTATGTGTGGGGTCCACTTGGCTAAGGGAACTTCAATTGGCCCTTGTGCAGACCAGTTTGACCCAATGTAGGCTAGGTTGACCCATTTAGGGTTAGAGTTGACTTTGGTCAACTTAGCCTCTTGGGTGGACCCCAATGGGTCCTAGGTGACCCATTGACCTCACTCTAGGGTTAGGTGGGCTTGGGTGGGGTCCACTTGGCTTGGGGATGGTCAATTGAACCTAAGTAGGTTAGTTTGAACCATTTAGGGTTAGGGTTGACTTGGGTCAACTTAACCCTTTTGATTGCCCTCCATGGGTCCTTATTGATCTAATGGATCTTACCACTGTTTGATGAGACCATGGTGGGGTCTTGAAGTCTTGTTGAAGCCCCATGGTTATCTTAAACAAAGGTTCAGGAATTTACTATTTGCAGACCATAGTGGTTTCACCCACATTCTTAGGTTTCCTTGGTATTCTTGGGCTTCCTAGGGTTTGGTCATGACCTAGTCATGTCCAGAAAAACCACACTTATGGGTCTAGTTGGAAATGGGATGTTACAAATCCCAATAAACAAAATAAAGATTTCGTCCCCGAAATCCAGGTTAGGCCTACGAGAATTTCTACCGAAGAAAAGAAACTTGTAACATCCCATAAGAAGTGGAAGATTACATTTCGACGCCATGGTTGCTAAGCGGGGTTCAAAGGGAAAAATCTAAATATACGACCAATTCGCCCAATTGGCAAAGCCAAGATCCCAATAAACAAAAGATTAGCCCGTACTCTTCCTACAGCAGCCTTAATAGTTTAAACAAAAAATAGGAAAGTAAAATGAACATGTTGAAACATTAGACAATTTAGCCCTCTGCATGTTGAGATATCTCACTTGCAAGATCTGAAAAATTGAATGGCCTTGGGCTGCAAATAGCAAAATGCAGAAATTTGAAAGTGATGCACAAGCCCATCCAGAGGCCCAAATGACCTGAGATTTTGAGAAGTAACTGTTTTAGGGCTTATTTAGGTCCTGCCCAAAAATGAGATTACTTGGAATTAAAATCAGGTGGAAATTACCAAATTACCCCTAGTCTTGTTTAGGTGATTCTTGGAGTAGTTCAACTCCAAAAGGCCCCAATTTTGGTGTCATGTCCATGAGGACATTATTAGGGCATGGTTAAATTTTCAGCCCATATGGATCAGAGCAAGTTAGGGAAACCCATTGCTCGTGTTGGCTTGTAAAGGACTTGGTGTGCTTATAGCCAAAAGAAGAAAAAAAATGAAATATTGAAGACACAGCCCTTTTTAGACCACTGACTTAGTATTACTTTAAGTACCCTCCCCTCTTTGGGGAAAATAGATGAATTAGGGTTGACTTACCCTTGGACCCAAGTTCACACCCTAAGGATGGACCTTTAGGGGGTTGTGAAGGACATAGGGGCAAATGCCCTTGTATGGCCTTGTTAATCAGTAGAGAGTTAGTTTAGATATATTTAAGCCTCTGGTTGAAATATTAGGGGATTTTGAAGCAGTTAAGTACCTCAAAAGTCAAACCCTAGTTTTAGGGTAGAAGCACTATTATGTCAAATGGTAACTTAACCTCATTTAAAAATAGTGAAAATGGGGTAGAATGAATCTTAGGGTGAGTTGAACCCCTAGATATTTTTGGTGGAATTTTACAGATTATATTCATGGTAGCCCCTTTGTTAATTATCAAAATGTCCAATTTAGTATTTGATTTAACTTGATCATTTGGTTTAATTAGAATCTAGTAGAACTTGGCCAGTAGAGGTTTTGATCTAAATAAAGGTCTCTGAATTTTGTTACAATTTTTGAAGGATTTTATATATTGCTTCCTTCATAAATTTTATAAGGGCCATACTTGGTAAATAAATTATTTAAAGAATAATTTAACTTATAAAAAGGTGAATTTTGGCCATTGATGACTTTAGGATGATATCTACTGTTAGGAATTTAATTAGGAATTTTTGAAGTATATTCATAGTACTTGATTCACAATTATGCCATTTGTAGATTTTTGTATTGAATTCATTCAGAATTAAATATTCTGTGAAAAATCATGAAAGTTTGGCCAGTGCTAATTTTAGGACTGTAGTAGTGTACTATATTTATCTCAAATTATTTGGATGATAATTTCAAGTATTTGATTTATAAATCTTGGAATATGGGAATTTACTGCTAAAATAATTTTAGGCCCCTTAAATGTTTATAGAAAATGTCAAATTTAGAAATTGTCACTTTTAGATATATGGAATTTTATCTTGAATTTATGGAACATTAATCATGTCTAAAATATACAGTTCATGATCAACTTGACAATAATTGGATCTTGTAAGAAATTATTTAAATAGAAGATTAATTGAGGAAAATACAACATTCTGGAATTAAATCATTTTTGTCATGATAGGTCTCCAGTAACAATCCTAGGTCGTTCGGATGAAAACTTGAAGGACATCCTATCATGAACATCATTTAGTATAGGTTGGTCTGCAAATAGTAATTTGGGGAAAAGTTGTATTAGAATAAGAGTTGGAATAGGGTGGAGTTAGTCGTGTTGAATTGTTTGAATAAAAGTGGATGAGTCACCTAGAAATTTCTAAGGAGTGGTGGGAATCGAGTGGATGTGTGTTAGAAGGTAAGAGAGTTCGACGAAAGATCGTCGTTCCCGCAAGAGTGAAAGGTCTAAATTATCTTAGGATTAGCCTATCGCAATATGAGAAGGTAAGGGGTAAGGGAAATCAACCAATAATAATAAGTACCTTGCGAAATGGAACGTTGGGCGTAATCCCAACACAGTTCCTAGTGCCCCTTGAGAGCCCTTCGCAGGGAATACCAGCGGCAGTCCTGGGTTAACGTAAACCTTAAAGAACAAATCGAAAGTGTAATTTAGTAAATAGGGTTTCACACTGCACTCACTAGTTGGACAAGTATTGGAAATGGTTACGTCGTCCCGAGGTGTTCAAAGGGGCGCCATCCCGCGGTGTTCAAAGGGATGAGGTTTGGAATAAGAGACGGACGTTTCGATCCGGCGAGCTTTGGCTCGGTTGATACTTGTGACGGACGGGATGGTCCGGGGAGCTTTGGCTCGGTTCTGATACGATAAATTTGCATGTGCATGAAAGGAAAGAAAGTTAAGGTGGTCGGTGTTCGGTATGGGTTAGTCGATGCACCGATGCCTATACGATGACTCGGCAAGTGTGGTTTTACATTTCGCCAAACTTAAGTCCGGCGGTCTTGTCGGCAAGAGTATGCGGTAGTCCGCTTAGTGAACCAAGCGTTGAGGCGTACGATAGGTCAGACTGGTAGTGCTTTTACTGGTTTTGAGGTGGGCGAGGCCCAACCCACCGCTTCCGTCTGCCACTACGGAGGTATCCTGGGAGGTAACGGCTCCGAAAGGGGGAACTAAAGGTCTGTGTGCACAGAGTCGGGTGTGTGTGTTGCACTTGCATGTCCATCATACCCACTTGCATGTCATAGCATAATCGATTCATTTAACCCTGACACCTAAAGTATAAGTGGTATGGGATGCTTATACATTAGGCCCTGCAAAATGACCCCTTGGTCTATAAGCTTGTGTGGGCAAGTTTATAAATTAAGGTTATTTCAATATTTATATGCTGTTTGTGATAACCGACACCCCAACGTATAAAGTGGTATGGGACATTTTATATGATGGGAGCCTTGCAGAAGATCCCTTGGCTTATGTGTACTCACATAAGTGAAGGTTAAATTCCTTTCTTACTTTACTTGTTATAACCTGATTATAAATTTCTAGCTAGGTCCCCCGGTCAACTGTTTTCGATTTCTCTCCTCTTTCGTCCTTTCTTTCTTCCTCCCCGCTCGGTGCCTAGGAGCATGGAGGAAGGGGTGGGGGACGATAGGGATTAGTCTTTTAGACTAATGGTTTTCAAACCACATCATATTAGGGGATCGTGGAGCCGAGTATGGAGGAGCAGCCCAGGAGACCGGTGCAATTGGAGATAGGGCAGTCTAGCTCAGGAGTACAGCCAGCTGGGACCGTGAGTTCCGACTTCTAGTAGTTGTTTTGTTTTGCTTCCGCATGAGAGATCTGTAGTGAGGATATTGATGTACCGGGCTTCAGCCCTTTTATTTTTGTACACTTTACTATTCTGTGGACACTCCCTTCGTGGAGATTTATATATATATGTGATATGGTGTGGACTTGTATTCTCTTGCACTGCTACTTTTGCTTCAGCTGCGATCGATTCGGCCGGCAGGATCAGCGTCTTATAGTGACGACCTTCCCGGGTGTGAAGGTTGCACCGCAAGGCAGCGGTTCTGGGCCTAAGACCCCGGGGTTTTAAATTGAAAAAAGGGGGTCCTACCAGGGCATGGGAGCAGTTTTGATGCAAAAGGGACACGTGATCGCTTATGCCTCCCGCCAGCTAAAGAAACATGAGAAGAACTACCCAGATCACGATTTGGATATGGGAGCGGTTATATTTGCATTGAAGGTCTGGCGGCACTACCTCTATGGTGTCCACTGCGATATATTTTCAGATCATAAAAATCTGAAATATGTGGATATGTAGAAGGAACTGAATATCCGACAACGTAGATGGGTGGAGTTTCTAGCAGACTATCAGTACGAGATGCACTACCATCCGGGTAAGGCCAACGTGGTGGCCGATGCACTGAGCCGGAGAGCTTCCACTTTTGGAGCAGGGCCCCAGCTTATGTCCATGGAGCTATTACGGAGTTTTGAAGAGATGCATATCACTCTGGTATCATCTGATGACCCTGAGCGGTACAAGGAGTACCTGGTCGCTACTAGCACCACCTATGATATACATGAGAGAGTCAGAGATTGGCAGAGGCGGGATGCCAAACTAGAGCCGATTTTTCGGGCCTTGGAGGCAGGCTCAGCTGGAGACTACTCGATACGAGATGATCTGATATGTTTCAGAGGTCGGACTTACATACCGGATGGAGGCCAAATTCGGGAGGCCAATATGGCTGAGGCTCATCATAGCAGATATTCTATACATCACGGGATCACTAAGATGATGGCGGATTTGAAGAAGACTCTATATTGGCCGGGCATGAAGAAGGACATCGCCTACTTTGTGACTCACTGCGAGGCGTGCCAGTTAGTGAAAGCAGAATGCAGACATCCCGCTGGTTTATTGTAGCCACTCCCGGTGCCGGAGTGGAAATTTGAGGATATCGCGATGGACTTCATCTATGGTCTCCCTCGATCACGAGCGGGAAACGATTCTATCTGGGTAATTGTTGACCGACTGACGAAGGTGGCTAGGTTCATCCCGATAAGGAAGGAGGATGCTGTCGGAGTATTGGCACGGAGGTTCATAGAGCAGTTTGTGCGATATCATGGGGTGCCCAAGATGATCGTGTCAGATCGAGATGGACGATTCACGTCCAATGAGTGGAGGACAGTACAGGCATACTTGGGTACTCGACTGGTTTTCAGTACGGCCTTCCACCCCCAGACAGATGGGCAAACAGAGCGCACAAACCGGACACTGGAGGACCTGCTGAGACTGTGTATTGTGGACTGTGGAGAGCCCTGGGAGAGGATGTTGCCCCTAGTGGAGTTTTCGTACAATAACAGTCATCAGTCTAGTATATGGATGGCTCCATATGAGGCGTTGTATGGGCGGAAATGTAGGACTCCGTTGTCTTGGATACAAGACGAGGGTCCAAATATTATGGGCACAGACTTTATCGAGGATACTGAGGTACAGGTACGGCTGATACGGGATAGAATGCTGGAGGCGCAGAGCAGGCAGGCGAAATATTATGACGCTCGACATCGTCTAGTGGAGTTTCAGGCAGGGGATTGGGTGTTCTTGAAGATTCAGCTGATGCATGGGGTTTCACGAGTACGTGGTCGGCGGAAGAAGCTTAGCCCGAGGTACATGGGGCCGTTCAGGATCCTGGAGAGGATCGGACCCCTAGCTTACCGGCTGGAGTTGTCATCGGAGTTGGTCGGCTTGCATGACGTCTTTCACGTGTCTTCACTCAGGAGGGCTCTACTATGCCCGGAGTTGCAGATTACGGCCACTGATGGGCCGGTAGCTTCAGATCGATCTGTACATTTGGAGCCGATACGGATCGACGACCAGGGGATACGAGTCTTGCGCCGCAAGAAGATCCCGCTAGTCAAGGTCCTATGGAGGAACCACGGACGAGAGGAGCATACTTGGGAGCCATAGGACCTGATGCAGGAATGATATCCGGAGCTATTTAGTCAGGTATACCTCACAACCTCTTAACATGTTCATTTTACTTTCCTGTTTTTTTTAACTAGTAAGACTGCTGTAGGAAGAGTAGGGGCTAATCTTTTGTTTATTGGGATCTTGGCTTTGCCAATTGGGCGAATTGGTCGTATATTTATGTTTTTCCCTTTGAACCCCGCTTAGCAACCATGGCGTCAAAATGTAATCTTCCACTTCTTATGGGATGTTACAAGTTTCTTTTCTTCGGTAGAAATTCCCGTTGGCCTAACCTGGATTTCGGGAACGAAATCTTTATTTTATTTATTGGGATTTGTAACATCCCATTTCCAACTAGACCCCTAAGTGTTATTTTTTTGGCCATGACTAGGTCATGAACAAACCCTAGGAAGCCCAAGAAGACCAAGGAAACCTAAGAATGTGGGTGAGACCACTATGGTCTGCAAATAGTAAATTCCTGAACCTTTGTTTAAGATAACCATGGGGCTTCACCAAGACTTCAAGACCCCACCATGGTCTCATCAAACCGTGGTAAGATCCATTAGATCAATAAGGACCCATGAAGGGCAGTCAAAAGGGTTAAGTTGACTCAAGTCAACCCTAACCCTAAATGGGTCAAACTAACCTACTTAGGGTCAATTGACCATCCCCAAGCCAAGTGGACCCCACCCAAGCCCACCTAACCCTAGAGTGAGGTCAATGGGTCACCTAGGACCCATTGGGGTCCACCCAAGAGGCTAAGTTGACCAAAGTCAACTCTAACCCTAAATGGGTCAACCTAGCCTACATTGGGTCAAAGTGGCCTGCATAAGGGCCAATTGAAGTTCCCTTAGCCAAGTGGACCCCACACATACCTTCATAACCCTAGTGAGAGGCCAAATGGCCACCAAGGACCCATTGGAGCCAACCAAAAAGGCTAAGTTGACCAAAGTCAACTCTAGCCCTAAAGTATTCAAGGTACCCTACTTAAGGGTCAAGTGACCTCCAAAGGGCCAATACAACCCTACCTAGGCCTCAGGGGAGGCCAATGGGTCACCAAGGATCCATTTGGGCCAACCTCAAAGACCAAATTGACATAAGTCAACCCTAGCCTAGGTTTGGGTCAAGCTAGCCCAAATGAGCTAACTCAAGCTCAAGCCCAACTCACTTTGGCTAACCATATTTTGGTGGATGAAATAAACTTGTGGGCTGCCAATAGGAGATTGACCAGCCAACTTAGTGACTAGGAGAGAGAGAGAGAGAATTTCAAAAATTAAAGAATAATTAGGAGAGAGAAAGGGGTATATTTAAGGGTATTTAGTGGAATAAGCCACTTGGACCCATGCCATCAGCCCCCATATGGGCTGGCCGACCCCCTTTTTTTAAGGAGTGATACCACTTGTAAGACCCCCTTTTTTCCTTAATAAAACCCCGGGGTCTTAGGCCCAGAACCGCCGCCTTGCGGTGACACCTTCGGACCCGGGAAGGTCGTCACTACAAGACGCCGATCCTGTCGGCCGAATCGATCGCAGCTAAAGCAAAAGTAGCAGTACAAGAGAAGACAAGTCCACAACATATCACGTATATATATAAATCTCCACGAAGGGATTGTCCACAGAATAATAAAGTGTACAGAAATAAAAGGGCTGAAGACCGGTACATCCATATCCTCACTACAGATCCCTCATGCGGAAGCAAAACAAAACAACTACTAGAAGTCGGAACTCACGGTCCCAGCTGGCTGTACTCCTGAGCTAGACTGCCCTATCTCCAACTGCACCGGTCTCCTGGGCTGCTCCTCCATACTCGGCTCCACGATCCCCTAATATGATGTGGTTCGAAAACCATTAATCTAAAAGACTAAGCCCTATCATCCCCCACCCCTTCCCCCATGCTCCTAGGCACCGAGCGGGGAGGAAGAAAGGAAAGGACGTGAAAGAGGAGAGAAATCAAAACAGGTGACAGGGGGTCCTAGCTAGCAATTTATAATCAGGTTATAATGAGTAAAGTAAGAAAAGAATATAACCTTCACTTATGTGAATACACATAAGCCAAGGGATCTTCTATAAGGCTCCCATCGTATAAAATGTCTCATACCACTTTATACGTTGGGGTGTCGGTTATCACAAGTAGCATATAAATATTGAAATAACCTTAATTTATAAACTTGCCCACACAAGCTTATAGACCAAGGGGTCATTTTGCAGGGCCTAATGTATAAGCGTCTCATACCACTTATAATTTAGATGTCAGGGTTAAATGAATTGATTATGCTATGACATGCAAGTGGGTATGATGGACATGCAAGTGAAACACACACACCTGACTCTGTGCACACAGACCTTTAGTTCCCCTTTTCGGAGCCGTTACCTCCCAGGATACCTCCGTAGTGGCAGACGGAAGCGGTGGGTTGGTCCTCGCCCACCTCAAAACCAGTAAAAGCACTACCGGTCTGACCTATCGTACTCCTCAATGCTTGGTGCACTAAGCGGACTACCGCGTACTCTTGCCGACAAGACCGTCGGACTTAAGTTTGGCGAAGTGTAAAACCACACTTGCCGAGTCATCGTATAGGCGTCGGTGCATCGACTAACCCATACTGAAGACCCACCACCTTAACTTTGTTTCCTTTCATGCACATGCAAATTTATCGTATCAGAATCGAGCCAAAGCTCCCCGGACCATTCCGTCCGTCACAAGTATCAACCGAGCCAAAGCTCGCCGGACTGAAACGTCAGTCTCTTATTCCAAACCTCATCCCTTTGAACACCGCGGGATGGCGCCCCTTTGAACAGCTCGGGACGACTTAACCATTTCAATACTTGTCCAACTAGTGAGTGCAGTGTGAAACCCTATTTACTAAATTACTCTTTCAATTTGTTCTTTAAGGTTTACGTTAACCCAGGACTGCCCCCGGTATTCCCTGTGAAGGGCTCTCAAGGGGCACTAGGAACTGTGTTGGGATTACGCCCAGCGTTCCCTTTCGCAAGGTACTTATTATTATTATTGGTTGATTTCCCTTACCACTTACTGTACAACCCCGTAGCCGGGCGAGTGGGACCCTCCCCAAACATCAGCCTAGGGGCGTGTTTTGGTCGACGAGTTGGTGTGACCCCGTTCGGAGACGTGCGGGTTCTCGTGCGTGCGTGCGGGGGTCTTATGTTTCTAGAATTAGAATTTATATATATATATATATTATATTATATAATATGTATATTATATTATATAATATATATTATATTATATATATATATATAGATATATTATGTATATGAGGAAAAAAGAAGAAAAATGAGAGGGGGAGGATAAGAGGCAGCAGGTATGGGAGGGGAGCAGGATAAAAAAAAGAAATAAAAAAGAGAAGAGAAAGATAGCAGGGAGAGGGCTCGGGACAGCAGTAAAGAAAAGAAGAAAAATAGGAGCCGGGGAGAAATCGGGGGCGGGAACCCTAGCCCGGATCCGGAGCCCAGCCGCCGCCACCCCCTTCCCTGCTCTCCCGTCGGCCTGGAGTAGCAGCCCGCCGCCTCTCCCTCTCTCTCGCCGCCGCCCGCCGCCTGCAGTGGCAACCTGAGCCGCGCCTTCTTCTCTCTCTCGTCGCCTGGATCAGTGGCCCGAGCCCACTTCCTCTCTCTCGCCGCCGCCACCGCCTGTCGTGGCAACCCGAGCCCCGTCTCCATCTCTCACTTTTGGCCTGAAACAGCAAGGGGCCGCCCGCCCCCCTCTCTCTCCCGTCGCCGGCGAGGCTAGGGCATGGCCGCCATTCTCCCCTCTCCCCCGTCGCCGGCGAAGTAGCAGCCCGGCCGCCCCATTCCCGCTCTCTTCCGTCGCCGGCAAGGCAGCAGCCCGGCCGTCCCTCTCCCTCTTTTACCCAGCCTGAAGCAACCCCACCCCAGCCGATCCTCTCTTTCTCCCGGCCTGGAGCGGGGCTCGGCCTGGAGCGAGGCTCGGCCTGGAGCGAGGCTCGGCCTGGAGCGAGGCTCGGCCTGGAGCGAGGCTCGGCCTGGAGCGAGTCTCGGCCTGGTGCGAGGCTCGGCCTAGAGTGGAGATCGACCGCCGACGCGGCCGCACGCAGCAGAATCGACCCGGAGCTCCTCTCCCACCCCCGCCGCCAAGCACGCGACAAGGGTAACGATGTTTCAACTTGGGCAGGTGAAGCCTTCAATTTACATATTGGCATGTAAGCCCCTCTCCACCAATGGGTGGGGGGAAGGGAGCTTCCCGACGGGTTGATGTGTACGTCCCCGCAGTTAATTGCATTAGTACCCGGAAGCGTGAGTACGGGTTTAGGCATGCTGTGTGAAGCCCGTCCGGACGTGTGAGCCGGATTGGTGATGTTCTGGGGTTCCCGGAGAAGACTCTGAGGAAGTTGTTTATTTAGCCGCTTGCATGGAATGCGCTCCGTAGCCCCATAAAAGGGGGTGTGCGCAATATGTTTGGCCCGCTTATATTAGCCGACCGATGACTAGTTGGCCGCCGCTCGTCGAGACGTTGGCGTACATGTGTTGCAGTACCAGGCGGGGAGTAGCGGGCTTAAGCCCAAGCTTGTGCTGGCCCTCGAAGGCCTTTTTGTTTATATTTCTGGCCTGCGTGCCGAGTATGAAATTTATATTCCTGTAATATTTTTTCATACCTGTGATGCTCTGTGGATATGTAGTTTACTCCCCCTGTCTTGGGTGAGTGGCGTGTTCGTGAACCGCTCCCCCGTGTGGGCCCCGAGGTATAGATGCCGGGAAGTCCCTGATGGCCCGTTGCCATCCTTTCAGAGTAGCGGAGTTCCGCTATTAGCGGCCCAATTGGGGCTGCGTAGAGTAAGGCTGCTGGGCGGTTTTGCGCCAATAGTAAGGCGGGCGGGGAACATTTCACATAGACCCGAGGTGGCACCTCTAGTTTGGGAGTGGATCTCGAGATCCTCCTTGGATTTTCCGGTCGGCCAAGAGAGCCCTCCGAAGGTGCCTTAGCTCAGCACTTGGTTTGGGAGGGGAAGAGTTAGTTAGTCTTCCGGGTATGCGGCGGGTCCTCCACGCTGAGACCTTGGGTCTGTCCCTTGTGTTCCTAGTCTTGTGCCTAGATCGTTCGCTTGAGGGTAGTAGGTGCGCGGTCACCCCTTCCCCAAGGGTCGAACTCCACATGAGACCGGATTCCGGTTTCAACATTTTGGTGCGGTGAGCGTGGAGAGTGACCAGCACAGAATAACTCAGGCGAACATCATGGCTATAGAAGTGGAACCAGGTGACGACCACGGTCATGCGTTGACACTTTGTGTGTTAGGTCCTCATACTCAGAGTTGTCCCCTCCCATAGCTGTTGTTGGAATCCCGTAGCATTTGGAGTGAGACTTGCACCTATTTGAAGCGCTTCTACCTATGAAAACCCGTGTATCCCCACTTAATACATCAACGAGAAACCTGGAGGTTCTTGTCTTCAAGATCAAGTAAGAGAGCAGCTGAGAGGCATTAGGAGCCGAGGTGACCTGAAAGGGTTCCCTCCCTAGCGGTAATATGTTGTCTCTTCCTTGCAATTCAGTAGCGGTCAAGTTTTCTCTTTATTACCAATTCGCCTCGAGCTTCTGAGGGCTTCAAGGGTTAGCCTCGCGATCGACTCCGGAAGCCAAGCGTCCAACCCGTTCCTTTTAAATAGCCTAGTTTGGACGATGGGACGGTGCCGCGGGACTCTAAGCACTATTGTAAGACCCAGCCTCTTCACTGACGGCCGAGATCAGCTCCCCCCTTGCACGCCGGCCTATGTCCTCCCGATCGCACCTCTCCTCCGACTAGAGGAATTATCAGGAACGATCCTAGACGCTAACCTCCCAGATTTGATAAAGGGCCGATCTCTCCAAGCAATCGCAAGTGACATGGCGGAAAGCGATCTTTGTCATTAGATCAGGATACGAAACGTCCAACCCGTTCCTTTTAAATAGCCCAGTTCGGATGATGGGACGATGCCTCGGGACTCTAAGCGCTATTGTAAGACCGAGCCTCTGCACTGACGGCCAAGATCAGCTCCCCTCTTGCACGCCGGCCTATGTCCCCCCGATTGCATCTCTCTTCCGATTGGAGGAATTATTAGGAACAGGCTCGGACGCCAGCTTCCCGATTTGACGACTTCCAGATCGTCTCTCTTATGAAAAGAATGCGTCCTCCATTTGTAAAAGCATCGGTGCAATTTACTCTCCAACACCTCTCAAGTAAATAGGAAGTCTCCATCTCGAGCAAAGTCAAGTCGAGTAGTTGTGGACCCCGAGCAGATCCCGCTACCAGGCTCTCACCTAGCTGGTAGGGCCGGAAGTCACTCGGTGTCATCCGTGGGCCTCGAGCAGATCCCGCTGTTAGGCTCTCACCTAGCTGGCAGGGCCGGAAGTCACTCGATGGCGGTAGTTTTGGACCCCGAGCAGATCCTGCTGCCAGGCTCTCACCTAGCTGGCAGGGCCGGAAGTCACTCGGTGTCATCCGTGGGCCTCGAGCAGATCCCGCTGTCAGGCTCTCACCAAGCTGGCAGGGCCGGAAGTCACTCGATGGCGGTAGTTTTGGACCCCGAGCAAATCCCGCTGCCAGGCTCTCACCTAGCTGGTAGGGCCGGAAGTCACTCGGTGTCATCCGGGGGCGTCGAGCAGATCCCGCTGTCAGGCTCTCACCTAGCTGGCAGGGCCGGAAGTCACTCGATGGCGGTAGTTTTGGACCCCGAGCAGATCCCGTTGCCAGGCTCTCACCTAGCTGGCAGGGCCAGAAGTCACTCGGTGTCATCCGTGGGCCTCGAGCAGATCCCGCTGTCAGGCTCTCACCTAGCTGGCATGGCCGGAAGTCACTCAATGGCGGTAGTTTTGGACCCCGAGCAGATCCCGCTGCCAGGCTCTCACCTAGCTGGCAGGGCCGGAAGTCACTCGGTGTCATCCGTGGGCCTCGAACAGATCCCGCTGTCAGGCTCTCACCTAGCTGGCAGGGCCGGAAGTCACTCGATGGCGGTGGTTTTGGACCCCGAGCAGATCCCGCTGCCAGGCTCTCACCTAGCTGGCAGGGCCGGAAGTCACTCGGTGTCATCCGTGGGCCTCGAGCAGATCCCGCTGTCAGGCTCTCACCTAGCTGGCAGGGCCGGAAGTCACTCGATGGCGGTAGTAGTGGACCCCGGGTAGACTCGCTGTCAGGCTCTCATTAGCTGGCAGGGCTGTAGGCACACCTGGGGGGAAAGGATTAGCTCAGCGTGTACAAGAGGATACAGAAGATACGGCTTTGTTGTTTCACAATATCACGAGAAATTGTATACTTGTTGTAAGTATTGGTATAAGGGCAATTCGATAGCAGTGAGCCAAAGGGTATCGAGTGATTCAAAAAGATCAGAAAGGTCGTGGAGAGATCGATGCTCCAAGCGCAGATTTCAGTTTCTCTCAAACTTTTTTTTGGGTCGGCTCCCACTCGCCGGATACGTTGGGTTGGATGATTCTTTCCGAGCTTGTGCAAATAGGAGCCGGGGAGAAATCGGGGGCGGGAACCCTAGCCCGGATTCGGAGCCTAGCCGCCGCCGCCCCCTTCCCTGCTCTCCCGTCGGCCTGGAGTAGCAGCCGCCCGCCTCTCCCTCTCTCTCGCCGCCGCCGCGTCCTGCAGTGGCAACCCGAGCCGCGCCTTCTTATCTCTCTCATTGCCTGGATCAGCGGCCCGAGCCCACTTCCTCTCTCTCGCCACCGCCGCCGCCTGTAGTGGCAACCCGAGCCCCATATCCATCTCTCACTTTTGGGCTGAAACAGCAAGGGGCCGCCCGCCCCCTCTCTCTCCCGTCGCCGGCGAGGCTAGGGCATGACCGCCATTCTCCCCTCTCCCCCGTCGCCGGCGAAGCAGCAGCCCGCCGCCCCATTCCCGCTCTCTTCCGTCGCCGGCAAGGCAGCAGCCCGGCCGCCCCTCTCCCTCGTTTTCCCGGCCTGAAGCAACCCCACCCCGGCCGATCCTCTCTTTCTCCTAGCCTGGAGCAAGGCTTGGCCTGGAGCGAGGCTCGGCCTGGAGCGAGGCTCGGCCTGGAGCGAGGCTCGGCCTGGAGCGAGGCTCGGCCTGGAGCGAGGCTCGGCCTGGAGCGAGGCTCGGCCTGGAGCGAGGCTCGGCTGGAGTGGAGATCGACCACCGACGCGGCCGCACGCAGCAGAATTGACCCGGAGCTCCTCTCCCGCCCCCGCCGCCAAGCACGCGATAAGGGTAACGATGTTTCAACTTGGGCAGGTGAAGCCTTCAATTTGCATATTGGCATGTAAGCCCCTCTCCACCAACGGGTGGGGGGAAGGGAGCTTCCCGACGGGTTGACGTGTACGTCCCCGCAGTTAATTGCATTAGTACCCGGAAGCGTGAGTATGGGTTTAGGCATGCTGTGTGAAGCCCATCCGGACGTGTGAGCCGGATTGGTGATGTTCTGGGGTTCCCAGAGAAGACTCTGAGGAAGTTGTTTATTTAGCCGCTTGCAGGGAATGCGCTCTGTAGCCCCATAAAAGGGGGTGTGCGCAATATGTTTGGCCCGATTATATTAGCCGACCGATGACTAGTTGGCCGCCGCTCGTCGAGATGTTGGCGTACATGTGTTGTAGTACTAGGCGGGGAGTAGCGGGCTTAAGCCCAAGCTTGTGCTGGCCCTCGAAGGCCTTTTTGTTTATATTTCCGGCCTGCGTGCCGAGTATGGAATTTATATTCCTGTAATATTTTTTCATACCTGTGATGCTCTGTGGATATGTAGTTTACTCCTCCTATCTTGGGCGAGCGGCGTGTTCGTGAACCGCTCCCCCGTGTGGGCCCCGAGGTATAGATGCCGGGAAGTCCCTGATGGCCCATTGTCATCCTTTCAGAGTAGCGGAGTTCCTCTATTAGCGGCCCAATTGGGGCTGCGTAGAGTAGGGCTGCTGGGCGGTTTTGCGCCAATAGTAAGGCGGGCGGGGAACATTTCACATAGACCCGAGGTGGCACCTCTAGTTTGGGAGTGGATCTCGAGATCCTCCTTGGATTTTCCGGTCTGCCAAGAGAGCCCTCCGAAGGTGCATTAGCTCAGCCCTTGGCTTGGGAGGGGAAGAGTTAGTTAGTCTTTCGGGTATGCGGCGGGTCCTCCACGCTGAGACCTTGGGTCTGTCCCTTGTGTTCCTAGTCTTGTGCCTAGATCGTTCGCTTGAGGATAGTAGGTGCGCGGTCACACCTTCCCCAAGGGTCGAACTCCACATGAGACCGGATTCCGGTTTCAACACTTACCATCTCATATTGCGATAGGCTAATCCTAAGGTAATTTAGACCTTTCACTCTCGCAGGAACGAGGATCTTTCGTCGAACTCGCTTACCTTCTAACACACATCCACTCGATTCCCACCACTCCTTAGAACTTTCTAGGTGACTCATCCACTTTTATTCAAACAATTCAACACGACTAACTCCACCCTATTCCAACTCTTATCCTAATACAACTTTTCCACAAATTACTATTTGCAGACAAACATATACTAAGTGATGCTCATGATAGGATGTCCTTCAAGTTTTCATCCGAATGACCTACGATTATTACTGGAGACCTATCATGACATAAATGATTTAATTCCAGGATGTTGTATTTTCCTCAATTAATCTTCTATTTAAATAATTTCTTACAAGAGCCAAATGTAAACAAGTTGATCATGAAGTATACATTTTTGACATGATTAATGTTCCATAAATTCATGATAAAATTTCATGTATCTAAAAGTGACAATTTCCAATTTTGACATTTTCTATAAACATTTAAGGGGCCTAAAATTATTTTAGCAGCAAATTCTCATATTCCAAGATTTATACATCAACTACTTGATATTTTCATCCAAATAATTTGAGTTAAATATATTACACTACTACAGTCCTAAAATTATCACTGGCAAACTTTCATGATTTTTCACAGAATATTTAATTCTAAATAAATTCAATACAAAAATTAACAAGGAGCACAATTGTGAATCAAGTACTATAATAATACTTCAAAAAATTCCTAATTAAATTCCTAATAGTAGATATCATCCTGAAATCATCAGTGGCCAAAATTCACATTTTTTAAAAGTTCAATTGTTATTTAAATGATTTATTTACCAAGTATGGCCCTTACAAAATTTATGAAGGAGGCAATATATAAAATCCTTTAAAAATTGTAAAAAAATTCAGAGACCTTTACTTAAGTCAAAAACCTCTACTGGCCAATTTTTGCTAGATTCTAATTAAACCAAGTGATCAAGTTAAATCAAATACTGAATTGGACACTTTGATAATTAACAAAGGAACTACCATGAATATAATCCATAAAATTCCACTAAAAATATCTAGGGGTTCAACTCTCCCTAATATTCATTCTACCCCATTTTCACAGTTTTTAGATGAGGTTAAGTTACCATTTTGACCTATTAGTGCTTCTACCCCAAAACTAGGGTTTGACTTTTGAGGTACTTAACTACTTCAAAATTCCCTAATATTTCAACCAGAGGCTTAAATATATCTAAACTAACTCTCTACTAATTTGCAAGGCCATACAAGGACATTTGCCCCTATGTCCTTCACAACCCCCTAAAGGTCCATCCTTAGTGTGTGAACTTGGGTCCAAGGGTAAGTCAACCCTAATTCAGCCATTTTGCCCAAAGAGGGGAGGGTACTTAAGGTAATACTAAGTCAGTGGTCAAAGCACAAACCTCGATCCAAAAGTAACAGTCCACAATCCCTGGGTCACCCCTGCGCGAGTTTAGTTTGGGGACAAACTAAGCAGCGGAAGCAGTGGTGTCCCCATGTGGGGATCACATATATAATTGTTCATTTTAGTTAAGGTTGAAAAAGTTCTGACGATAACATTTGTGACGCAGCCTCCAGTACTGCCTACACAGATTCCAGAAGTTGCACCACCGCCGTCGGTTCCCACTCAATTCCTACAGTCTGACATGGGACAGACTCTAACGACTATTCTGGAAGCCTTCAGGAACCAACAGGCCCCGGCTCCGCAGCTTATTCCGGGAGCCAACTAGCTCAGCATCTTTCGAGGACTCTCTCCCCCGTCCTACTTGGGGACAGATGGGGTAGTTCGGATAGAGGAATGGCTAGACATCATGGAGGAGATGCTGACAGGGATACAGAGCCCTTGGGAGGAGAGTGTGCCACTGGTTGTTTCCTGCTTGGAGTCCCATGCCAAGCGATGGTGGAAGACAGTTCTGGAGACTACCTTTGCTGATAGGGAGGCTGCCGAGGTGACGTGGGAGGAGTTCAAGCCCATGCTGTTGGAGCACTTTATTCCGCAGTCGGCCCGAGACGAGCTGGAGGACCGCTTCTTGCAGTTGAAGCAAGGTTCCAGGACGGTGGTGGAATATCATAGAGAATTCAACCATCTGGCCCGTTTTGCAGACTCTTACCGGCTAGATGAGGCTGCGTACACCAAGAGGTTCTACAAAGGTTTACGGGAAGACATGAGGGATGCACTTCTTTTCGTTTCGGACGGGCCCATCACTCGTATTCTGGAGATGGCAAAAAGGTTAGAGGCAGATTGGCTCACCACGAGAGGCCGGAAATGGCCAACGGAGGATTAGAGTCGGGGAGCCCGGAACGATCAGCAACGAGGTCGTGCGCTATAGGTACAAAAGGTGGAGGATCAGCCTCGACAGGAGGTGAGGCAGGAGCCGAGGGGGCAGGTGATGATGGCCCCTCAGCCTATTCAGATGAGAGATATGTAGAGACCGGGAGGTGGGGCTTACACTCCGCCGGAATGTTACCACTTCCATCAGGTGGGGCACATCAAGAGAAACTGTCCCGTGAGAGGGATGCCTCCACCAGCACCACAGATTGCCCCACTGACTCAGCATTATGGAGGCCGAGGATGTGTCCAAGGACGCGGATATCAGGGTAGAGATCGCAGGCCGGAAGGACAGCAGATTTATGCACTGGACCTGGATCAACCCAGGAACCCGGAGCAAGTTATTACAGGTACGACCAAAAGTTTTTTTTACTTAAGTTCTTTTCTTCCTAGAAATAGTTTCATGAACTTGAATTATTAAGACTAGGTAGGAAAATCAGAAAATAGAACTCTAAGTAAATTTTCAATCTCAGGCATCGTCTTCATTTGCGGCAAGCCCGCACACACTCACTTCGACACGGGTGCTTCGCACTCGTTTGTGTCGGAGACCTTTATCCAAGGGTTGGGAGGCATGGAGAGGATCACAGGCAAGACATTACGTATACGGCTACCCGACGGGTCGGAGCTGTTCACATCATCCCATTACAATCTGGAGGCATGGATAGGCGGAAAACCCTTCGAAGCTCCAGCGACAATTCTTTTTCTGCCTGATTATGATCTGATTCTGGGTATGACATGGCTCCATTGGAACCATGCCCAAATTGACTGCTTGGCCAAGAGGATCACCCTGAGACATGGGGACTCATTCGTCGTGATGGAAGGTATTAGACCCGCCTCCCATATATTCTTATCATCTATTCAGGCCGTCAAGGCCCACTTGCAGGGCGACGAGATTTATCAGATTCTCTTCGAGATGGCGGAGGTCAAGGGATCTGTATCCGACGTTCCCGTGGTGCGAGATTTTGCGGACGTCTTTCCGGAGAAACTACCAGGGCTACCCCCACACAGAGAACAGGATTTCCAGATAGTGCTTATGCCAGGGGCCAAGCCGGTATCCAGAGCTCCCTACTGTATGGCCCCAAGGGAGCTGACAGAGTTCCGGAGTCAGCTACAGGAGTTGGTGGAAGCCGGGTTTGTCCAGCCGAGCTCTTCGCCATGGGGAGCCCCAGTGCTGTTTGTCAAGAAGAAAGACAGAACACTCAGGTTGTGTATCGATTACCGGGCATTAAACCGGCTAACAGTCAGGAATACCTATCCTCTTCCAAGGATAGACGAGTTATTAGACCAGTTGGAGGGAGCCCACTTCTTCTCAAAGTTAAACTTGCGATCGGGCTATTATCAGTTGAGGATCCGAGAGGAGGATATACATAAGACTGCTTTTAGCAGCAGATATGGACTCTACGAGTTTACCGTGATGCCCTTCGGGCTCACGAACGCGCCGTCAGCATTCATGACTCTAATGAACCGGGTTTTCGAGACATATCTAGATGTGTTTGTCATCATTTTCATCGATGACATCCTCATTTACTCGAGGACCGAGGAGGAGCACGCGAGGCATCTGACGCTGACTTTGGAGAAGCTACAGGAACATCAGTTATATGACAAATTCAGCAAATGCCAGTTCTGGCTGAAGGAGGTGGCCTTCCTTGGACACGTTATTAGTGGAGCAGGGTTGGTAGTAGATCCGACCAAGATTCAGGCAGTCCGAGATTGGCCACAGTTGAAGACAGATGCGGATGTACGAATCTTCCTAGGACTTGCCGGCTACTACCGGAAGTTCGTAGAGGGTTTTTCTAGACTCGCCCTCCCACTTACCTCTCAGACAAGGAAGGATGTACCGTTTGTTTGGACACCACAGTGTGAGTCGGCATTCCAAGAGCTAAAAAGTCGACTCACTTCGGCTCCGATACTTGCCCTCCTCTCAGGGAGAGAAGAATTTCAGGTTTATGTAGATGCCTCCTACCAGGGCATGGGAGCAGTTTTGATGCAAAAGGGACACGTGATCGCTTATGCCTCCCGCCAGCTAAAGAACCATGAGAAGAACTACCCAGTTCACGATTTGGAGATGGGAACGGTTATATTTGCATTGAAGGTCTGGCGGCACTACCTCTATGGTGTCCACTGCGATATATTTTCAGATCATAAAAATCTGAAATATGTGGATACGCAGAAGGAACTGAATATCCGACAACGCAGATGGGTGGAGTTTCTAGCGGACTATCAGTACGAGATGCACTACCATCCGGGTAAGGCCAACATGGTGGCCGATGCACTGAGCCGGAGAGCTTTCCCTTTTGGAGCAGGGCCCCAGCTTATGTCCATGGAGCTATTACGGAGTTTTGAAGAGATGCATATCACTCTAGTATCATCTGATGACCCTGAGCGGTACAAGGAGTACCTGGCCGCTACAAGCACCACCTATGATATAGATGACATAGTCAGAGATTGGCAGAGGCGGGATGCCAAACTAGAGCCGATTTTCCGGCCCTTGGAGGCAGGCTCAGCTGGAGACTACTCGATACGAGATGATTTGATATGTTTCAGAGGTAGGACTTACATACCGGTTGGAGGCCAAATTCGGGAGGACATCATGGCCGAGGCTCATCATAGCAGATATTATATACATCCCGGGATCACTAATATGACAGCGGATTTGAAGAAGACGCTATACTGGCCGGGCATGAAGAAGGACATCGCCTACTTTGTGACTCACTGCGAGGCGTGCCAGTTAGTGAAAGCAGAATGCAGACATCCCGCTGGTTTATTTCAGCCACTCCCGGTGCCGGAGTGGAAATTTGAGGATATCGCGATGGACTTCATCCATGGTCTCCCTAGATCACGAGCGGGAAACGATTCTATCAAGGTAATCGTTGACCGACTGACGAAGGTGGCTAGGTTCATCCCGATCAGGAAGGAGGATGTTGTCGGAGTATTGGCACGGAGGTTCATAGAGCAGTTTGTGCGATATCATGGGGTGCCCAAGACGATCGTGTTAGATCGATATGGACGATTTAAGTCCAAGGAGTGGAGGACAGTACAGGCATACTTGGGTACTCGACTGGTTTTCAGTACGACCTTCCACCCCCAGATAGATGGGCAAACAGAGCGCACAAACTGTATACTGGAGGACCTGCTGAGACTGTGTATTGTGGACCGTGGAAAGCCCTGGGAGAGGATGTTTCCCTAGTGGAGTTTTCGTACAATAACAGTCATCAGTCTAGTATACGGATGACTCCATATGAGGCGTTGTATGGGCAGAAATGTAGGACTCCGTTGTCTTGAATACAAGACGAGGGTCCAAAGATTGTGGGCACGGACTTTATCGAGGATACTGAGGTACAGGTATGGCTGATACGGAATAGAATGCTGGAGGCGCTGAGCAGGCATGCGAAATATTGTGACGCTCAACATCGTCTAGTGGAGTTTCAGGGAGGGGATCGGGTGTTCTTGAAGATCCAGCCGATGTATGGGGTTTCACGAGTACGTGGTCGGCGGAAGAAGCTTAACCCGAGGTACATGGGGCCGTTCAGGATCCTGGATCGGATCGGTCCCCTAGCTTACCGGCTAGAGCTGTCACCGGAGTTGGCCGGCTTGCATGACGTCTTTCACGTGTCTTCACTCAGGAGGGCTCTACTACACCCGGAGTTGCAGATTACGGCCACTGATGGGCTGGTTGCTTCGGATCGATCTGTACATTTGGAGCCAATACGGATCGAAGACCAGGGGATACGAGTCTTGCGCCGCAAGAAGATCCCGCTAGTCAAGGTCCTGTGGAGGAACCACGAACGAGAGGAGCATACTTGGGAGCCACAGGACCTGATGCAGGAAAGATATCCGGAGCTATTTAGTCAGGTATACCTCACAAACTCTCAACATGTTCATTTTACTTTCCTGTTTTTTTTATACTAGTAAGGCTGCTCTAGGAAGAGTAGGGGCTAATCTTTTGTTTATTGGGATCTTGGCTTTGCCAATTGGGCGAATTGGTCATTTATTTAGGTTTTTTCCTTTAAGCCCCACTTAGCAAACATGGCGTCGAATTGTAATCTTCCACTTCTTATGAGATGTTACAAGGTTCTTTTCTTCCGTAGAAATTCCCGTAGGCCTAACCTTGATTTCGGGGACGAAATCTTTGTTTTGTTTATTGGGATTTGTAACATCCCATTTCCAACTAGACCCCTAAGTGTGATTTATTTGGCCATGACTATGTCATGACCAAACCCTAGGAAGCCCAAGAAGACCAAGGAAACCTAAGAATGTGGGTGAGACCACTATGGTCTGCAAATAGTAAATTCCTGAACCTTTGTTTAAGATAACCATGGGACTTCACCAAGACTTCAAGACCCCACCATGGTATCATCAAACCATGGTATGATCCATTAGATCAATAAGGACCCATGGAGGGCAGTCAAAAGGGTTAAGTTGACCCAAGTCAACCCTAACCCTAAATGGGTCAAACTAACCTACAAGGGGCAATTGAAGTTCCCTTAGCCAAGTGGACCCCACACATACCTTCATAACCATAGTGAGAGGCCAATGGGTCACCAAGGACCCATTGGAGCCAACCAAAAAGGCTAAGTTGACCAAAGTCAACTCTAGCCCTAAAGTAGTAAAGGTACCCTAGTTAAGGGTCAAGTGACCTCCAAAGTGATGGCGCGGCCCCTCCAACACGTCCTGATGATGACCCGGTTGCTGCGACCCCTCCAACACTTCCTGATGATGACCCGGTTACTGCGGCGCAAAAAGTTAAAGATTTGCGGCGTCATGACAATGCCACGGACGCTAACGGAAAGCTGCGATACAACCTCCGTCCGCGGCGCGCAAAGCTTGCTTAATAATTCTACTTAGTTTAATTTTAATTGCTTAAAACATTTGGCTTGTATTATTTTTATTTTCATGTGGTGTGCTATTAAACCCTTGGTGTGTATGTAACCGCCCGGATGGATGAGATTTCATCTCCATCATGGATGGTTGGATCTCTTTTGTAACTCCTATTTAAAGGAGGCTATTATGATGAGTTACACATTGGAAAAAGAAACCTAAAGAAACCCCCCTTGAGGAATTTCGGCCACCATGGTGGAAGCCATAGCCACCTCCTCCCCTTTGGTGTGAAGCCAAGCCTTGCCTCCTCCATCCCCGTTCGGTGCGACTCCGGCGTGGCTTCTCTCGGTGCGACTCCGTGGAAGAAGGAAGCAGCCCCTTCGGTGTGAAACCGGTGGAACCGTGGAGAGAGTGATTCTCCCACAAATATTGTGTGATCTTCTTCTTGGTTGGGTAATCTCTTCCCTATCTTTGTGTTTCTTGCTGTGAGAATTTTGTGGAGGTTATTCATCCGTCTTTTCCGCGATTTTAAAGTGTTTTTTCGCTTGCAAATCTGAATCGAACGTTGCTATTGACCCTTTTGTTTTCCGGATTGGAAGATCCGCTAGAGAACAAACTAGGCCAAGCCTTGACTTGTTCTCCAAGATTGGGGCACGCTTTGGTGCTAACAAGGGAGTTAATCTCAACTTGTTCTTGATCCCTCCTTATCGTTTACCGCCGCTCCTAAATATATTTTTGCTGCGATTGACGGCTTATTGTGAAAAGAATAGATGCTTGTGTAGGTGCGGTGAGATGTGTGCTTGTTGGAGAGGTAGGTCCTAAGGTCGTGGTATCGAGTCCGGCTAGGCGCGAGTTGTGTGCTTATTGGAGAGTAGGTCCTAAGGACGTTGTATCGAGTCCCGTATTTTGAGGGCCAACCGACCCCTTTTCGTTCGCTTTTGGTCGGAGCACTCTCCTTTTTTTTCTATGTTCTGTGATGGGTACCCGCCGTTAGCGTAAGCACGTCCATCTCACAAACATCCCTACACCAATTTGGTATCAGAGGCGGTCGTTTCAACTTTCACGTTGCAAACATCCTCTCTGCGTTCCTTGTTAGAGATCCGATCGTTAGAACTCAAAAAATTATTTTCTGTGGTCTGCAAATAGCGGGCTGAAATCTTTATTTTTCAGCAAAATTTCAAAAAAAAAATTTTTAACGATCTACGTGTTATTCACAACGGGAGTATATAAAAATATCTTATTTTCAATATAGCTTCCGTCCTAGGAAAATTCATCTTGCCTGGGGCCTCCCAAACCTGAATGCGCACTAGGCTAGGAACGGAGTACGCAACCCCGTCTACGTCTAGGATGGCTGCGAACGAGCATGGTGATCCCAACACCGAGGCTATAGCAGGTCTTCGTGCCGAAATGACAGAGCTTAGGAACGCCTTAGCCCAGATCCTACAAAATCAAGCAAGGCCACCCCCACCTCCCATTAATGCTGGGCAGCCCAACCGGCACCAACCGAACTTTGATTCGGATTCTGAGGGAAACTCTCCTCGTATGCCCCCTCGAGAACCCCGCCCCGAGCGAGGCTTTGATATCACGAGGGCTATCAAGATAGATGCCCCCACCTATGATGGCATGGGAGATCCCCAGATCTTCCTCCATTGGGCTATAGACATGGAGTGCTATTTCGAATGGCACAACCTCACGGACCCCCAAAAGGTTCAAGTTGCCAGGATGAAATTAATGGGACGTGCCAAAACCTATTGGCTGAATGAAGAACGTAGGTTAGGAGCTGGGCACGGGGTCCCACTCATTGGATGGGCTGTTATGAAGAACCTGCTAACCGATCAGTACGTTCCCGCGTACCATCGGACGCAAATGTTCGATGATCTTGCCACCCTTCGGCAAGGCTTAATGTCCGTTGCTGAATATATGGGAGAACTTAAGGACCGTATGGTACGATGTGACCTTCGAGAGATCCCCGAAGTAACCTTATCTAGATTTCGAAAGGGACTTCACCCCGACATTCAGCGGAAACTCTTGCGTTATGGTCACATGGACTTGAATACGACTTTCAATGCCGCCTTGGACATTGAAAAGAACCTAGCATCTAAAGCTCACTCCCGTTATTCTAATGCAAAGAATAAGTCCACCGCTGGGGCATCTTCTTCCACTTTTCCTGATAAAGGAAAATTTAGATCCTCCGAGTCGAAATCCGTTGTGATTACCGCGAGAAATACCAAGAACCCCGCTAGTGAGCGTATCCCCGTTGGAAAGGTTAGCAAGGCTAACACCACTTGTTACTCATGCGGTGTTCAGGGCCACTATGCCTATGAATGCCCCACCAAGACGAAGGCCATAGCCTTACTAGAGTCCACTACCGACCCTGACGACTATGTCCATGAGGCCGAAGAGGAGAGCGACCCTGACGGAGTCCCTAGTGACTTGGAGGACGATCACCGCCTTATGGTGATGCGTTGCATTTTGACCACTCCTCATCCTGTAGACGACTGGAAGAGGACGAGCATCTTTTCCCTGATCTTTAAGAGTGGAGAAAAACTTTGCAAATTAGTTATTGATGGTGGTAGTTGCGTAAACGCCGTTTCTGAGAATGCCGTTAAGCGTATGTCCTTGACCATCGAGCCGCACCCGACCCCCTACCAGGTCGCTTGGATTAGTAAGGTTACTATTAAGGTTACCCAACGGTGCCTAGTCCCCCTGTCTTTCAAATCCTACTCGGATGAGGTTTGGTGCGACGTCCTACCAATGGACGTTTGTCATGTGTTATTAGGCCGCCCTTGGCTATATGACCGTGATGTGACGCACTATGGTCGTGCCAACACTTATGAGTTTAAATTCAATGGCAAGATCATCACCTTGAGACCGACTGTGCCAAAAGAGCCGGTAGTGTGGGCTAAGGATACCACCATCCCAGTTGAGAGGAAAGCCTTGAGTTTAGTTGGTAGGAAGGAATTTGTGAAGGATCCCTTCATTGGGGGAATAATGTACGCTCTTGTACTTCTGAGTGAAAAAACTGACGGTGGCGTGTTGGAAGAATTACCCCGAGAGCTACGGGTATTGTTGGATGAGTTTAGGGATGTATACCCGGAGGAGTTGCCTTCGTCGTTACCACCGCTTAGAGATATACAACACGCAATAGACCTTATCCCCGGATCGTCCTTACCCAACCAACCACACTATAGGCTTAATCCAACTGCCCACATAGAGTTACAAACCCAGATAGAGGAGTTGTTAAATAAGGGATTTATTAGGACGAGTATGAGCCCATGTGCTGTCCCCGCTCTTCTTGCCCCTAAGAAGGATGGCACCTGGCGCATGTGTGTTGATAGTCGAGCTCTCAACAAAATTACTATAAAATATAGGTTTCCAATTCCGCGACTAGATGATCTCTTGGATGTCCTATCAGGTGCCACTATCTTCTCAAAACTGGACTTACGGAGTGGTTACCACCAAATCAGGATCCGAGAGGGGGATGAGTGGAAGATGGCGTTCAAGTCTAAGGATGGGTTGTATGAATGGCTTGTGATGCCCTTTGGGCTATCCAATGCCCCCAGCACCTTCTCCCGGATGATGACGCACATCTTTAGGCCATATATGGGGAAGTTTGTTGTAGTGTATTTTGATGACATCCTAGTGTTTAGTACCTCCCCCGCCGAACACCTCTCTCACATCAAAGTAGTCCTCTCCACCCTAAGGACTGAAACCTTATATCTAAATCTAAAGAAATGCACGTTTTATGTTTCGGAGGTTGAATTCTTAGGTTATATAGTTGGCTCTGAAGGAATTCGTGTTGACCCAGGAAAGGTTCAAGTGATTAGAGACTGGCCCGAGCCCACTAGCCTTCGTGAGGTGCGTAGTTTCCACGGGTTAGCTACCTTTTATCGTCGTTTCATACGTGATTTTAGTAGCATTATGGCACCCATTACGGACTGCATGAAGAAAGGAGAATTCACATGGTCCAAATCCGCCACGTTTGCATTCCATCGTATTAAGGAGCTTATGACCGAAGCACCGGTGTTACGTCTCCCTGACTTCACCAAGGTCTTCGAGCTTACTTGTGATACATCTGGCGTAGGGATTGGAGGTGTCTTGAGTCAAGAGGGTCACCCGGTTAGTTATTTTAGTGAGAAGTTAGCGGGTGCCAAATTAAATTATTCCAATTACGATAGGGAGTTTTATGCGGTCATTAGATGTTTGCATCATTGGAGGCACTACCTCCTTCATAAGGAGTTCGTGATCCTCTCTGATCATGAAGCGTTGCGATTCATCAATGGTCAGCACAAAATCAGCCCGCGCCACGCTAAATGGGTATCCTTCTTGCAAGAATACACATTTACTCTCAAGCACCTTAAGGGGACCGACAATCGAGTTGCCGATGCACTCAGTCGCCTCACCCTCTTACTTTCCTCCATGCAAGTCCACGTGGTAGGGTTCGAGCGCATAAAGGATGAATACGCCACATGCCCTGATTTTCAGGAGCCATACTTATCTGCCCAGGATAGCTCTCCCACGACCATCACGGCCTATTCACTTAGAGACGGATACTTATTCAAACACGGAAAATTGTGTATCCCCCACTCCTCTTTGCGACTCCACATAATTTGGGAGTTACATAGTGGTGGCTTGAGTGGCCACTTTGGCAGAGACAAAACGATAACGCTCGTGGAGGAGAAATTCTTTTGGCCTAAACTAAAGGCGATGGTTGGGAAAGTTGTGAGCAGTTGCCGTACGTGCCAAGTTTCTAAAGGTACTAAGTCCAATGTAGGTTTATACACTCCGCTACCTATTCCGTCCGTCCCGTGGGAAGACGTGAGCATGGACTTTGTATTAGGCCTTCCCCCCACCCTGCGACGTCATGATTCTATACTCGTTGTTGTGGATAGGTTCTCCAAGATGGCGTACTTCCTCCCCTGTAGTAAGACCAACGACGCCTCTCACATTGCGAAACTGTATTTTAAAGACGTCGTTAGTCATCGTGGCGTTCCGAAGACTATTGTCTCAGATAGGGCCGTCAAGTTCACTAGCTACTTTTGGAAAACCTTGTGGGTTCTTATGGGCACAAAATTATTATTCTCCGCGGCTTATCACCCACAAACTGATGGCCAGACGGAAGTAGTCAATCGGAGCCTAGGAAATCTTCTTCGATGTCTCGTGAGCGACCATAAAGGCACTTGGGATTTACTGCTTCCACATGCACAACTGGCTTACAATAATTCTAAAAATCGGTCCACGGGTATGTCTCCGAATGAAATTGTCCACGGGTATAAGGCCCCTGTGCCACTTGACTTGGTCCCCTCACCTCCCACATACAAAACAAGTCAATTTGCACAATCCTTCGCCCAACATATTCACGACTTACATGCACGTATACGAGCTACCTTGACTGCTCAATATGAGCCTTATCAAGCGCACGCTAATCTACATAGGAAGGTGTCACACTTTAAGGTCGGCGATCTGGTTTTAGTACGGTTAGTTCCCGAACGAATGCCAACTGGCACCGTTAAAAAGTTAGCTCCAAAACGCGCCGGTCCTTTTCGGATTATCAAGAAGCTAGGTGACAACGCTTTCGTTTTGTATTTGCCTGTTGAATGGGGTATCTCCCCTATTTTTAATGTCTCGGATTTGACGTTGTTTGTTGCGCCTCCACAAGAGTTGGTTTCTTTGTCGTCTTCTCCCTCCACTGAAATTTCTAATGGGTTGGGGAGTGGTAGTTTGGATGATCTCTCTCCTCCGGTCCCCGTAGGTATAACATCGGCTGGTACGTTGCCTTCTTTTATTCCTACTGCTGACATGTTTCCCAGGTTTCCCAAGATGTTTCTCCATCCAGATATGATACTCGCTGCTGAGCCACTTACTACTCCTGACGGTACTACCTACCGCTTCCTCATCCGTTGGCGTGACCGCCCACCGTCGGACGACTCATGGGTACTCGCGACAGAGCTTCAACGTTTGGATGTCGAGCTTCTCCGCCGTTTTCTATCAGCCCACGCATCGGAGATGCGCGATTTTGAGTGGGGGAGGATTGATGGCGCGGCCCCTCCAACACGTCCTGATGATGACCCGGTTGCTGCGGCCCCTCCAACACTTCCTGATGATGACCCGGTTGCTGCGGCGCAACAAGTTAAAGATTTGCGGCGTCATGACAACGCCACGGACGCTAACGGAAAGCTGCGATACAACCTCCGTCCGCGGCGCGCAAAGCTTGCTTAATAATTCTACTTAGTTTAATTTTAATTGCTTAAAACATTTGGCTTGTATTATTTTTATTTTCATGTGGTGTGCTATTAAACCCTTGGTGTGTATGAAACCGCCCGGATGGATGAGATTTCATCTCCATCATGGATGGTTGGATCTCTTTTGTAACTCCTATTTAAAGGAGGCTATTATGATGAGTTACACATTGGAAAAAGAAACCTAAAGAAACCCCCCTTGAGGAATTTCGGCCACCATGGTGGAAGCCATAGCCACCTCCTCCCCTTTGGTGTGAAGCCAAGCCTTGCCTCCTCCATCCCCGTTCGGTGCGACTCCGGCGTAGCTTCTCTCGGTGCGACTCCGTGGAAGAAGGAAGCAGCCCCTTCGGTGTGAAACCGGTGGAACCGTGGAGAGAGTGATTCTCCCACAAATATTGTGTGATCTTCTTCTTGGTTGGGTAATCTCATCCCTATCTTTGTGTTTCTTGCTGTGAGAATTTTGTGGAGGTTATTCATCCGTCTTTTCCGTGATTTTAAAGTGTTTTTTCGCTTGCAAATCTGAATCGAACGTTGCTATTGACCCTCTTGTTTTCCGGATTGGAAGATCCGCTAGAGAACAAACTAGGCCAAGCCTTGACTTGTTCTCCAAGATTGGGGCACGCTTTGGTGCTAACAAGGGAGTTAATCTCAACTTTTTCTTGATCCCTCCTTATCGTTTACCGCCGCTCCTAAATATATTTTTGCTGCGATTGACGGCTTATTGTGAAAAGAATAGATGCTTGTGTAGGTGCGGTGAGATGTGTGCTTGTTGGAGAGGTAGGTCCTAAGGTCGTGGTATCGAGTCCGGCTAGGCGCGAGTTGTGTGCTTATTGGAGAGTAGGTCCTAAGGACGTTGTATCGAGTCCCGTATTTTGAGAGCCAACCGACCCCTTTTCGTTCGCTTTTGGTCGGAGCACTCTCCTTTTTTTTCTATGTTCTGTGATGGGTACCCGCCGTTAGCGTAAGCACGTCCATCTCACAAACATCCCTACACCACAAAGGGCCAATAAAAACCCTACCTAGGCCTCAGGGGAGGCAAATGGGTCACCAAGGATCCATTTGGGCCAACCTCAAAGACCAAATTGACCTAAGTCAACCCTAGACTAGGTTTGGGTCAAGCTAGCCCAAATGAGCTAACTCACGCTCAAGCCCAACTCACTTGGGCTAACCATATTTTGGTGGATGAAATAAACTTGTGGGCTGCCAATAGGAGATTGACCAGCCAACTTAGTGACTAGGAGAGAGAGAGAGAATTTCAAAAATTAAAGAATAATTAGGAGAGAGAAAGGGGTATATTTAAGGGTATTTAGTGGAATAAGCCACTTGGACCCATGCCATTAGCCCCCACATGGGCTGGCCGACCCTTGGAGACATGGAGAAGGAATTGGATGGTGTGGGGCCCACCCATGCATGCATGGTGACAATAACAAAGAAATCCCTCCACCTTGCACATAGGAATTATCACCCCCTTTCTTTTACTTCATCTCCCCACTATTCCCCCTCACTTCATCATCCTCAGGACAAGGAGAGCAGTAGAGAGAGATAGAGAGACCGAGCTTGGAGCTGGACCCGAATTGGAGCCGTGAAACCCAAGAGAGAAGCGTCGCCACCGTCGCCATGGTTCCCCGCCGCTCCTCACGTCGCAAGGCCGCCGGGAAGGTCCTCCCTCACCTCTCTCTTCATGCATAGATCTTAGGATTTTTTTTATGTTAGGGTTCGGGCACGAATGAGCCCGAACCCAGCTCTTATGTTCCACCATTAATGGAGTTTTGGAGCTCTCGGGTGAGGTGGCGCCGCCACCTCCCGCCGCCCTAGCCGCCGACAAGATGTTTCCCCCACCACCGTGAGGGGGGAGGAGATGTTTGCCGGTGGAGGCGCCGCCAGTAGCCGCTGGGAGAAGCCCCGTGAAACTCGGGCTGGCATGCAGGCATTTTGGGGAAGAAACACAGCAGCCGTCGGATTTGCTTTAGGATTAGTGCCATGCAACATTTTAAATTCTGGATTTATTTAATTTATGAATAGTGTTATTTTTATGCCCTAAAACCCGACTTTTGCATGTCAAATTTAGGGAACTTACAGCCTTTTTCATAAAATGTTCTCAACATGGAAATTGTAGGTCTTGCAGTCACCTTTAATTTGATATGTTACACCTAATTGTTGGTTAAGTATACTGCCCTATAGATCCATTTTCCTAGGGCTGGTCCTAGGATAGGTCAGACACTATAATGAGTGCCCTGCCCAAACCCTAAGTCCAAATGGGCTGACATTTTGGGCATGTGGACTAATTAGTCATATCTAGGCTCTCCAAAAAAGGGGAATTTTTGGGGAAAATAATTCTATTGTTTTAGTCCAAATATGATAAATTACATTTTGTTGATTTTTATGGCATATCAACTCCACAATGCCCCAAATTTTGGTGGCCTGCCCTTAGAGGTATACCAGACCTATGGTAGACAAATTAAACAATTTAACCCTCTGCATGTTGAGATATCTCACTTGCAAGATCTAACAAATTGAATGGTCTTGTGCTGCAAATAGCAAAATGCAGATATTTGAAAGTGATGCCCCAGCTCATCCAGAGGCCCAAATGACTTGAGATTTTGGGACGTAACTGGTTTATGGCATATTTAGGCCCTTCCAAAAAATGGGACTGATTGGAATTAAAATTAGGGTGGAATTACCAAATTACCCCTAGGCTTGTTTATGTGATTCTTGGAGCATATCAACTCAAAAATGCCCCAACTTTTGGTGTCCTGTCCTTAGGAGTATATTAGACCTATGGTAGAAAATTTATACAATTTAGCCCTCTGCATGTTGAGATATCTCACTTGCAAAATCTGAAAAATTGAATGGCCTTGGGCTACAAATAGCAAAATGCAGAAATTTGAAAGGGATGCCCAAGCCCATCCAGAGGCCCAAATGACCTGCGATTTTGGGAAGTAACTGTTTTTGGGCATATTTTGGTCCTGCCCAAAAATGGGATTAATTGGAATTAAAATCACGTGGAAATTACCAAATTACCCCTAGGCTTGTTTTGGTGATTCTTTGAGTAGCTCAACTCCAAAAGGCAACAATTTTTGGTGGCATGTCCATGAAGATATTATTAGGGCATGGTTAAATGTTCAGCCCATATGGATCACAGCAAGTTAGGGAAACCCCTTGCATGTGATGGCTTGTAAAGGACTTGGTATGCTTATAGCCAAAAGAAGAAAAAATGAAATATTGAAGGCACAACCATTTTTAGACCACTGACTTAGTATTACTTAAGTACCCTCCCCTCTTTGGGGAAAATAGATGAATTAGGATTGACTTACCCTTGGACCCAAGTTCATACCCTAAGGATGGACCTTTAGGGGGTTGTGAAGGACATAGGGGCAAATGCCCTTATATGGCCTTGTAAATCAGTAGAGAGTTAGTTTAGATATATTTAAGCCTCTGTTGAAATATTAGGGAATTCTGAAGTAGTTAAGTAGCTCCAAAGTCAAACCCTAGTTTTAGGGTAAAAGCACTACTAGGTCAAAATGGTAACTTAACCTCATCTAAAAATTGTGAAAATAAGGTAGAATGAATCTTAGGGTGAGTTGAACACCTAGAGATTTTTAGTGGAATTTTATGGATTATATTCATGGTAGTTCCTTTGTTAATTATCAAAATCTACAATTTAGTTTTTGATTTAATTTGATCATTTGGTTTAAATGGAATTTAGTAAAATTTGGGCATTAGCGGTTTTTGACCTAAATAGAGGTCTCTGAATTTTTATTATAATTTTTAAAGGACTTTATATGTTGCTTCCTTCATAAATATTGTAAAGGCCATATTTGATAAATAAATCATTTAAAGCATAATTTAACATGTAAAAATGTGAAGTTGGGCCACTGATGATTTTAGGATGATATCTACTATTAGGAATTTAATTAGGAATTTTTGAAGTATATTTATAGTGCTTGATTCACAATTATGCTCTTTGTTGATTTTGGTATTGAATTTATTTAGAATTAAATATTCTGTGCAAAATCATGAAAGTTTGGCTAGTGATAACTTTAGGACTATAGTAATGTAATATAGTTTTATCAAATTATTTGGATGAAAATTTCAAGTAGTTGCTTTACAAATCTTGCAATATGAGAATTTACTGCTAAAATAATTTTAGGCCCCATAAATGTTTGTATAAAATGTAAAATTTGGAAATTGTCACTTTTGGATATATGAAATTTTATCATGAATTTATGGAACATTAATGATGTCTAAAATGTATACTTCATGATCAACTTGACTATAATTTGCTCTTGTAATAAATTATTTAAATATAAGATTAATTGAGGAAAATACAATATTTGTGAATTAAATCATTTATGTCATGATAGGACTCCAGTAATAATCCTAGGTTATTCGGATGAAAACTCGAAGGACATCCTATCATGAACATCACTTAGTATAAGTTGGTCTGCAAATAGTAATTTGGGGAAAAGTTGCATTAGGATAAGAGTTGGAATATGGTAGAGTTAGTCGTGTTGAATTGTTTGAATGAAAGTGGATGAGTCACCATAGAAAGCTCTAAGGAGTGGTGGGAATCGAGTTGATGTGTGTTAAAAGGATACGTGAGTTCGACGAACGATCGTCGTTCCTGCGAGAGTGAAAGGTCTAAACTACCCTAGGATTAACCTATCGCAATATGAGAAGGTAATGGGTAAGGGAAATCAACCAATAATATTAATAAGTACCTTACGAAAGGGAACGCTGAGCATAATCCCAACACAGTTCCTAGTGCCCCTTGAGAGCCCTTCACAGGGAATACCGGGGGCAGTCCTGGGTTAACGTAAACCTTAAAGAACAAATTGAAAGAGTGATTTAGTAAATAGGGTTTCACACTGCACTCACTAGTTGGACAAGTATTGGAAATGGTTAAGTCATCCCAAGGTGTTCAAAGGGGCGCCATCCCGCGGTGTTCAAAGGGATGAGGTTTGGAATAAGAGACGGACGTTTCGGTCCGGCGAGCTTTGGCTCGGTTGATACTTGTGACGGACGGGATGATCCGGGGAGCATTGGCTCGGTTCTGATACGATAAATTTGCATGTGCATGAAAGGAAATAAAGTTAAGGTGGTGGGTCTTCGGTATGGGTTAGTCGATGCACCGACGCCGATACGATCACTCGACAAGTGTGGTTTTACACTTCGCCAAACTTAAGTCTGGCGGTCTTGTCGGCAAGAGTATGCGGTAGTCCGCTTAGTGCACCAAGCGTTGAGGCGTACGATAGGTCAGACCGATAGTGCTTTTACTTGTTTTGAGGTGGGCGAGGCCAAACCCACCGCTTCCGTCTGCCACTACGGAGGTATCCTGGGAGGTAACGGCTCCGAAAGGGGGAACTAAAGGTCTGTGTGCACAGAATCGGGTGTGTGTGTTGCACTTGCATGTCCATCATACCCACTTGCATGTCATAGCATAATTTAACCCTGACACCTAAAGTATAAGTGGTATGGGACGCTTATACATTAGGCCATGCAAAACGACCCCTTGGTCTATAAGCTTGTGTGGGCAAGTTTATAAATTAAGGTTATTTCAATATTTATATGCTGCTTGTGATAACCGACACCCCAACGTATAAAGTGGTATGGGACATTTTATACGATGCGAGCCTTGTAGAAGATCTCTTGGTTTATGTGTATTCACATAAGTGAAGGTTATATTCTTTTCTTACTTTACTCATTATAACCTGATTATAACTTGCTAGCTAGGTCCCCCTGTCACCTGTTTTTGATTACTCTCCTCTTTCACGTCCTTTCCTTTCTTCCTCGCCGCTCGGAGCCTAGGAGCATGGGGGAAGGGGTGGGGGACGATAGGGCTTAGTCTTTTAGACTAATGGTTTTCGAACCACATCATATTAGGGGATTGTGGAGCCGAGTATGGAGGAGCAGCCCAGGAGACCGGTGCAGTTGGAGATAGGGCAGTCTAGCTCAGGAGTACAGCTAGCTGGGACCGTGAGTTCCGACTTCTAGTAGTTGTTTTATTTTGCTTCCGCATGAGGAATCTGTAGTGAGGATATGGTTGTACGGGGCTTCAGCCCTTTTATTTATGTACACTTTATTATTCTGTGGACACTCCCTTTGTGGAGATTTTTATATATATGTGATATGCTGTGGATTTGTCTTCTCTTATACTGCTACTTTTTCTTCAGTTGCGATCGATTCGGCCAGCAGGATCGGCGTCTTGTAGTGACGACCTTCCCGGGTGCGAAGGTGTCACCGCAAGGCGGCGGTTCTAGGCCTTACAAGTGGTATCAAAGCACAAACCTCGATCCAAAAGTAACAGTCCACAACCCCTGGGTCACCCCCACACGAGTTTAGTTTGGGGACAAACTAAGCAGCGGAAGCAGTGGTGTGCCCATGTGGGGATCACATATATAATTGTCCATTTTAGTTAAGGTTGAAAACGTTCTGACGATAAATTTTGTGACGCAGCCTCCAGTACTGCCTACACAGATTCCAGAAGTTGCACCATCGCCGCCGGTTCCCACTCAATTCCTACAGTCTGACATGGGACAGACTCTGACGGCTATCCTGGAAGCCTTCAGGAACCAACAGGCCCCGGCTCCGTAGCCTATTCCGGGAGCCAACTAGCTCAGCATCTTTCGAGGACTCTCTCCCCCGTCCTACTTGGGGACAGAGGGGGTAGTTCAGATAGAGGAATGGCTAGACATCATGGAGGAGATGCTGACAGGGATACGGAGCCCTTGGGAGGAGAGTGTGCCAACATGCAACAAATCCTATTAGTTGAACCCCGCTTAGCAACCATGGCGTCGAAATGTAATCTTCCACTTCTTATGGGATGTTACAAGTTTCTTTTCTTCGGTAGAAATTCCCGTAGGCCTAACCTGGATTTCGGTGACGAAATTTTTGTTTTGTTTATTGGGATTTGTAACATCCCATTTCCAACTAGACCCATAAGTGTGATTTTTTTGGACATGACTAGGTCATGACCAAACCCTAGGAAGCCCAAGAAGACCAAGGAAACCTAAGAATGTGGGTGAGACCACTATGGTCTGCAATTAGTAAATTCCAGAACCTTTGTTTAAGATAACCATGGGGCTTCAACAAGACTTCAAGACCCCACCATGGTCTCATCAACCCATGGTAAGATCCATTAGATCAATAAGGACCCATGGAGGGCAATAAAAGGGGTTAAGTTGACCCTAGTCAACCCTAACCCTAATTGGGTCAAACTAACCTACTTAGGGTCAATTGACCATCCCCAAGCAAAGTGGACCCCACCCAAGCCCACCTAACCCTGGCGCGAGGTCAATGGGTCACCTAGGACCCATTAGGGTCCACTCAAGAGGCTAAGTTGACCCTAGTCAACCCTAACCCTAACTGGGTCAAACTAACCTACTTAGGGTCAATTGACCATCCCCAAGCCAAGGGGACCCCACCCAAGCCCACCTAACCCTAGAGTGAGGTCAATGGGTCACTTAGGACCCATTGGGGTCCACTCAAGATGCTAAGTTGACCAAAGTCAACTCTAACCCTAAATGTGTCAACCTAACCTACATTGGGTCAAACTGACCTGCACAAGGGCCAATTGAAGTTCCCTTAGCCAAGTGGACCCCACACATACCTTCATAACCCTAGTGAGAGGCCAATGGGTCACCAAGGACCCATTGAGGCCAACCAAAAAGGTTAAATTGACCAAAGTCAACTCTAGCACTAAAGTAGTCAAGGCACCCTACTTAAGGGTCAAGTGACCTCCAAAGGGCCAATACAACCCTACCTAGGCCTTAGGGGAGGCCAATAGGTCACTAAGGACCCATTTGGGCCAACCTCAAAGACCAAATTGACATAAGTCAACCCTAGCCTAGGTTTGGGTCAAGCTAGCTCAAATGGGCTAACTCAAGCTCAAGCCCAACTCACTTGGGCTAACCATATTTTGGTGGATGAAATAAACATGTGGGCTGCCAATAGGAGATTGACCAGCCAACTTAGTGAGAGAAAGGAGAGAGAGAGAGAGAGAATTTCAAAATTAAAGAATAATTTAGGAGAGAGAAAGGAGTATATTTAAGGGTGTTTGAGGGAAATGAGCCACTTGGACCCATGCCATCAGCCCCCACATGGGCTGGCCGACCCTTGGAGACATGGAGAAGGAATTGGATGGAGTGGGGCCCACCCATGCATGCATGGTGACAAAAACAAAGAAATCCCTCCACCTTGCACATAGGAATTATCACCCCCTTTCTTTTACTTCATCTCCCCACTTTTCCCCCTCACTTCATCATCCTCAGGACAAGGAGAGCAGCAGAGAGAGATAGAGAGACCGAGCTTGGAGCTGGACTCGAATTGGAGCCGTGAAAACCAAGAGAGAAGGGCCACCGCCGCCATGGTTCCCCGCCGCTCCTCACGTCGCAAGGCCGCCGGGAAGGTCCTCCCTCACCTCTCTCTTCATGCTTAGATCTTATGAATACCTAGGTTAGGGTTCGGGATCGAATGAGCCCGAGCCCAACACTTATTTTTTCGCCATTAATGGCTTGTTTGGAGCTCTCAGGTGAGGTGGCGCCGCCACCTCCGGCCGCCCTAGCCGCCGGCAGAAGCTTGCCCCCACCACCGTAAGAGGGGAGCTGATGATCGCCTGTGGTGGCACCGCCGGAGGCGGCCGGGAAAAGCCCCGAGAAAACTCGGGGTGCATGCAGGCGGTTTGGAGAAGAAAAGCAAGAACCGTCCATCTGCTTTAAGATTAGTGCCATGCATATATATTAATCCAGGAATTATTTAATTTAATGAATAGTGTCAATTTATGCCCTTTTATAACCGACCTTTGCATGCAAATTGTAGGGCACCTACATCATTTTTCATAAAATGTTCTCAACATGACATTTGTAGATCTTGAAGTCACCTTTAATGTGATATGTTACACATAATTTGTGGTTAAGTGTACTGCCCTAGAGAGCCATTTTCCTAGGGCTGGTCCTAGGATAGGTCAAAAACTAAAATGGGTGCCCTGCCCAAACTCTAAGTCCAAATGAGATGACATTTTTGGCCTGTGGCCTAATTAGGAATATCTAGGCCCTCCCCAAAAATGGAAATTTTTGGGGAAACTAATTCTATAGTTTTAGTCCAAATATGATAAATTAAAGTTTGTTGATATTTGGAGCATATCAACTCCAAAATGCCTAAACTTTTGGTGGCCTGCCCTTAGAGGTATAGTAGACCTATGGTAGAAAAATTAGACAATTTAACCCTCTGCATGTTGAGATATCTCACATGCAAGATCTGAAAATTAAATGGCCTTGGGCTGCAAATAGCAAAATGCGGAAAGTTGAAAGGGATGCCCAAGCCCATCCAGAGTCCCAAATGACTTGAGATTTTGGGGCGTAACTCGTTTAGGGCATATTTAGGTCCTGCCCAAAAATTGGATTAATTGGAATTAAAATTAGGGTGGTATTACCAAATTACCCCTAGGCTTGTTTAGGTATTTCTTGGAATATATCAACTCCAAAATTCCCCAACTCTTGGTGGCCTGCCCTTAGGAGTATATTAGACCTATGGTAGAAACATTAGACAATTTATCCCTCTGTATGTTGAGATATCTCACCTGCAAGATCTGAAAAATTAAATGGCTTTGGGCTGCAAATAGCAAAATGCAGAAATTTGAAAGGGATGCCCAAGCCCATCCAGAGGCCCACATGACTTGCGATTTTGGGAAGTAACATGTTTAGGGCATATTTAGGTCCTGCCCAAAAAATGGGATTAATTGGAATTAAAATTAGGGTGGAATTACCAAATTACCCCTAGGCTTGTTTAGGTGATTCTTGGAGTAGTTCTACTCCAGAAGGCCCCAATTTTTGGTGGCATGTCCATGAGGACATGCCATTTTTGTGCAGGACCTAAATATGCCCTAAACCAGTTACTTCCCAAAATCTCAGGTCATTTGGGCCTCTGGATGGGCTTGGGTATCACTTTCATATTTCTGCATTTTGCTATTTGCAGCCCAAGGCCATTCAATTTTTCAGATCTTGCAAGTGAGATATCTCAACATGCAGAGGGCTAAATTGTATAATGTTTCTACCATAGGTATAAAATACTCCTAAGGGCAGGCCACCAAAATATGGGGCATTTTGGAGTTGGTTTGCCCCAAAATTCAACAAAATGTAATTTATCATATTTGGACTAAAACTATAGAATTATTTTCCCCACAAATTCCCATGTTTTGGGAGGGCCTTGATATTCCTAATTAGGCCACATTACCAAAAGTTCAGCCCATTTGGACTTAGGGTTTGGGCAGGGCACTCATTTTAGTTTCTGACCTACCCTAGGACCAGCCCCAGGCAAATGGCTCTATAGGGCAGTATACTTAACCAATGATTATGTGTAATATATAAAATTAAATGTGACTTCATGACCTACAATGTTTATGTTGAGGACATTTTATGAAAGAGACTGTAAGTGCCCTAATATTGGCATGCAAAGGTCGGTTAAAAAGGGGCAGCAAATAACACTATTTATGTGATTAAAATAATTCCAGGATTTAACATTTGCATGGAACGGATCTTGACGCAATCCAACGGCAACTGCTCATCTTCTACAATCCGCCTGGTTCCGAGCCCGAATTTCACGGGGCTTTTCCCCAAATTACTATTTGCAGACCAACTTATACTAAGTGATGTTCATGATAGGATGTCCATCGAGTTTTCATCCGAATGACCTAGGATTATTACTGGAGTCCTATCATGACATAAATGATTTAATTCACGAATATTGTATTTTTCTCAATTAAAATTCTATTTAAATAATTTATTACAAGAGTCAATTATAGTCAAGTTGATAATGAAGTATACATTTAAACATCATTAATGTTCCATAAATTCATGATAAAATTCCATATATCCAAAAGTGACAATTTCCAATTTTGACATTTTCTACAATCATTTATGGGGCCTAAAATTATTTTAGCAGTAAATTCCCATATTCCAAGATTTGTAAAGCAACTAATTGAAATTATCATCCAAATAATTTGAGAAAACTATATTACATTACTACAGTCCTAACATTATCACTAGTCAAACTTTCATGACTTTTCACCGAATATTTAATTCTAAATAAATTCAATACCAAAATCAACAAAGAGCATAATTGTGAATCAAACACTATAAATATACTTCAAAAATTTCTAATTAAATTCCTAATAGTCTATATCATCCTAAAACCATCAGTGGCCCAACTTCACATTTTTACATGTTAAATTATTCTTTAAATGATTTATTTATCAAATATGGCCTTTACAAAAGTTATGAAGGAAACAACATATAAAATCCTTTAAAAATTATAATAAAAATTCAGAGACCTCTATTTGGTCAAAAACCTCTACTGCCCAAATTTTACTAAATTCTATTTAAAACAAATGATCAAAATAAATCAAATACTAAATTGTAGATTTTGATAATTAACAAAGGAACTACCATGAATATAATCCATAAAATTCCACTAAAAATATCTAGGTGTTCAACTCACCCTACGATTCATTCTACCCTATTTTCATAATTTTTAGATGAGGTTAAGTTATCATTTTGACCTAGTAGTGCTTCTACCCTAAAACTAGGGTTTGACTTTGGAGTTACTTAACTACTTCCAAATTCCCTAATATTTCAACCAGAGGCTTAAATATATCTAAACTAACTCTCTACTAATTTACAAGGCCATACAAGGGCATTTTCCCCTATGTCCTTCACAACCCCCTAAAGGTCCATCCTTAGGGTGTAAACTTGGGTCCAAGGGTAAGTCAACCCTAATTCATCTATTTTCCACAAAGAGGGGAGGGTACTTAAAGTAATACTAAGTCAGTGGTCCAAAAAGGGCTGTGACTTCAATATTTCATTTTTTTTCTTCTTTTGGCTATAAGCACACCAAGTCCTTTACAAGCCATCACATGCAAGGGGTTTCCCTAACTTGCTCTAATCCAAATGGGCTGAAACTTTAACCATGCCCTACTAATGTCCTCATGGACATGCCACCACAAATTGGGGCCTTTTGGAGTTGAGCTACTCCAAGCATCACGTAAACAAGCCTAGGGGTAATTTGGTAATTTCCACCTGGTTTTAATTCCAATCAATCTCATTTCTGGGCAGAACCTAAATATGCCATAAAACAGTTACTTTACAAAATCCCAGGTCATTTGGGCCTATGGATGGGCTTGGGCATCCCTTTCAAATTTCTGCATTTTGCTATTTGCAGCCCAAGGCCATTTAATTTTTCAGATCTTGCAAGTGAGATATCTCAACATGCAGAGGGCTAAATTGTCTACGTTTTCTACCATAGGTCTAATATACTCCTAAGGACAGTCCACCAAAAGTTGGTGCATTTTGGAGTTGATATGCTCCAAGAATCACCTAAACAAGTCTAGGGGTAATTTGGTAATCCCACCCTAATTTTAATTCCAACTACTCCCATTTTTGGGCAGGACCTAAATATGGCCTAAACCAGTTACTTCCCAAAATATCAGGTCATATGGGCCTCTGGATGGGCTTGGGCATCCCATTCAAATTTCTGTATTTTGCTATTTGCAGCCCAAGGCCATTCAATTTTTCAGATCTTGCAAGTGAGATATCTCAACATTCAGAGGGATAAATTGTCTAATTTTTCTACCATAGGTCTAATATACTCCTAAGGGCAGGCCACCAAATGTTTAGGCATTTTGGAGTTGATATGCTCCAAATATCAACAAAATGTAATTTATCATATTTGGACTAAAACTATAGAATTATTTTCCCCAAAAATTCCCATTTTTGGGGAGGGCCTAGATATGCCTAATAAAGCCACATGCCCAAAATGGCAGCCCATTTGGGCTTAGGGTTTGGGCAGGGCACTTGTTTTACTTTCTGACCTATCCTAGGACCAGCCCTAGGAAACTGGCTCTATAGGGTAGTAGACTTAACCAAAAATTATGTGTAGCATATCAAATTAAAGGGGACTCCAAGACCTACAATTTGCATGTTGAGAATATTTTATGGAAATGGTTGTAAGGGCCCTAAAATTTGACATGCAAAAGTCGGATATAAAAGGACATAAAATACACTATTCATTTACTTAAATAATTCCTGGATTTAAATATATGCATGGCACGAATCTTGACGCAGATCGGACGACAACTGCTCATCTTCTCCAATCCGCCTGGTTCCCAGCCTAAATTTCACGTGGCTTTTCCCGGCCGCCTCCGGCGGCGCCTCCACCGGCCAACTTCTCCTCTCCCCTCACAGTGGTGGGGGCGAGCTTTTCCGGCGGCTAGGGTGGCCGGAGGTGGCGGCGCCATGAGAGAAACTAAGCACATAAGTGAATGTCAAACTGGCCTGCACAAGGGCCAATCGAAGTTAACTTAGCCAAGTGGACCCCACACATACCTTCATAACCCTAGTGAGAGGCCAATGGGTCACCAAGGACCCATTGGAGCCAACCAAAAAGGCTAAGTTGACCAAAGTCAACTCTAGCACTAAAGTAGTCAAGGTACCCTACTTAAGGGTCAAGTGACCTCCAAAGGGCCAATACAACCCTACCTAGGCCTCAGGGGAGGCCAATGGGTCACCAAGGATCCATTTGGGCCAACCTCAAGACCAAATTGACATAAGTCAACCCTAGCCAAGGTTTGGGTCAAGCTAGCCCAAATGAGCTAACTCAAGCTCAAGCCCAACTCACTTGGGCTAACCATATTTTGGTGGATGAAATAAACTTGTGGGCTGCCAATAGGAGATTTTCCAGCCAACTTAGTGACTAGGAGAGAGAGAGAGAATTTCCAAAATTAAATAATAATTAGGAGAGAGAAAGGGGTATATTTAAGGGTATTTAGTGGAATAAGCCACTTGGACCCATGCCATCAGCCCTCCCATGGGCTGGCCGACCCTTGGAGACATGGAGAAGGAATTGGATGGAGTGGGACCCACCCATGCATGCATGGTGACAATAACAAAGAAATCCCTCCACCTAGCACATAGGAATTATCACCCGCTTTCTTTTACTTCATCTCCCCACTTTTCCCCCTCACTTCATCATCCTCAGGACAAGGAGAGCACCAGAGATAGATAGAGAGACCGAGCTTGGAGCTGGACCCGAATTGGAGCCGTGAAACCCAAGAGAGAAGCGCCGCCGCCATTGCCATGGTTCCCCGCCGCTCCTCACGTCGCAAGGCCGCCGGGAAGGTCCTCCCTCACCTATCTCTTCTTCCCTAGATCTTAGGAATTGTTTAGGTTAGGGTTCGGGCTCGAATGAGCCAGAACCCAGTTTTTTTTCAGCCATTAATTGCGGTTTTGAACCTCTCAGGTGAGGTGGCTCCGCCACCTCCGGCCGCCCTAGCCTCCGGAAAAGCTCGCCCCCACCACCGTGAGGGGAGAGGAGAAGTTGGCCGGTGGAGGCGCCGCCGGAGGCGGCCGGGAAAAGCCCCGTGAAATTCGGGCTGGGAACCAGGCGGATTGGAGAAGATGAGCAGCTGCCTTCCGATCTGCGTCAAGATCCGTGCCACGTATATATATCAATCTACGAATTATTTAAGTAAATGAATAGTGTATTTTATGTCCTTTTATATCCGACTTTTTCATGTCAAATGTTAGGGCCCTTACAGCCTTTTCCATAAAATGTGCTCAACATGTAAATTGTAGGTCTTGGAGTCACCTTTAATTTTATATGCTACACATAATTTGTGGTTAAGTCTACTGCCCTATAGAGCCATTTTCCTAGGGCTGGTCCTAGGATAGGTCAGAAAGTAAAACGAGTGCCCTGCGCAAACCCTTAGCCCAAATGGGCTGAAAGTTTGGACATGTGGCGTTATTAGGAATATATAGGCCCTCCCCAAAAATGGGAATTTTTGGGGAAAATAATTCTATAGTTTTAGTCCAAATATTATAAATTACATTTTATTGATATTTGGAGCATATCAACTCCAAAATGCCTAAACCTTTGGTCGCCTACCCTTAGGGGTATATTAGACCTTTGGTAGAAAAATTAGACAATTTAGCCCTCTGCATATTGAGATATCTCACTTGCAATATCTGAAAAATTGAATGGCCTTGGGCTGCAAATAGCAAAATGCAGAAATTTGAAACGGATGCCCAAGCCCATACAAATGCCCCAATGACCTGAGAGTTTGGGAGGTAACTGGTTTAGGGCATAGTTAGGTCCTGCCCAAAAATCGGAGTAGTTGGAATTAAAATTAGGGTGGAATTACCAAATTACCCCTAGGCTTGTTTAGGTGATTCTTGGAGCATATCAACTCCAAAATGCCCCAAATTTTGGTGGCCTGTCCTTAGGCGTATAATAGACATATGGTAGAAAAGTAGACAATTTAGCCCTCTGCATGTTGAGATATCTCACTTGCAAGATCTGAAAAATTAAATGGCCTTGTGATGCAAATAGCAAAATGCAGAAATTTGAAAGGGATGCCCAAGCCCATCCAGAGGCTCAAATGACCTGCGATTTTGGCAAGTAACTGGTTTAGGGCATATTTAGGTCCTGCCCAAAAATGAGATTGATTGTAATTAAAACCAGGTGGAAATTACCAAATTACCCCTAGGCTTGTTTACAAGTGGTTTTATTATAATTATATTTAGGTGTGTGTGCACAGAGTCGGGTGTGTGTGTTGCATATAAATGCCCATACAAATATGTAAGTTAGGATTTCTAGGAAATTTAACTTATCATATAAAAGAACCCATATTAGTTTATATGATAAGGATCTATGAAACGTATGACCTAATATGAATGAATGTTATGATGCAATTTTATGCACAGGCAAGTGCAACTCACCCACAATGACTCTGTGATCACAGACCTTTAGTTCCCACTTTTTGAGAGCTAGCATCACTCTCGGGTACCACCGCTGTGGCTACGGCAGCAGCGGAGCGGGCGTCTCTGCTTCTAGGCTGGTATGCACACTACCAAGCCTTAGACCCCTCTCATACGCCTCTGTACACGTCCAAGGTGCACTTTAGAGTCTTGCATACGTACTTTGCTGACAACCCGTCAGTCTTGTTGGGTCGGATGTGCGTTATCGAGGGTCGTCCTCCAGACCGCAGTGTAAAACAACCCACTGGCCCCTCTAACCCTCACAACCGCCTGGTGCACCGTACTGCCATCAGTGTGACGAACGGCCAGTACCGCATGCCCCGCCACGATATTTATGCATATGCAAGTCTTTCATTCCGAGCCTTCCGCTCGCAGGACCAAACCCGTCCTGAAACCCTCAAACCTAACCCGGGTGAGAACGCACAATAGTGCCTTTATACCAATTCCCTCAAACCCGACATGCGTGAGCATATAACATGAAACTCTCCAACCCTATACGGGTGAGAAGGTACACCAAATGTCTTAACCTATTATACTACTCTTGTCTACGGGTTATTATACTTAGTGATTTAAGGTTAATCCCAGGACTGCCCTGGGTATACCCGGTGAAGGGCTCTCGGGGGCACTAGGAACTATGATGGGATTACGCCCAAAGTTCCCTTTCGCAAGGATATTTACTTTAGTTAATGACTACCCAGGTTTCACCCCATCTCTCATTGTTGCTCTGGAACAATCCTAGTGACTTAAGATATTACCGGGAAACCGACGGTCTTCCGTCGACCTCCACACCGGTTGCTACCTGAAGACTTGTACTTTTACTCCCGTCACTAAGATAATACCACCCACCAGGAATTATTCATATTGTACTCCCTTATTCTTCCGATGATCAATCCTCTGGTATTCCCCTAAAGCATGACCTATTTATGTTGTATGCAGACCATGTCCTATTATTACCCCAAAAATAGAATCTTCCAATCCTTAGGGCCTCTTGCCCCTAACTATTTATCCTAGGGTGGTATGGGCTAATGGAACTATCATATGGATTCTCATAATTTTTCTTGGTCAAATAATCCCTTAATTAAATCTTTTAATTTATTTCCTAGGTCAATTTACACATGAAGTAGTATAATTTAACATCCACTGACCTAGGTAATTTTTCCTGAGTTGTATATTGATAAAATATTTCTGTCTAAAAGGTTTCATAATTTTACTTTGATTATTTATACCAATTCCTTATTTAATACCAAATCTACATAATTTTCATTTTCCAAATGAAGTACAAGGAATATCTAATCCAAAATTCCAGAAAAATTACAGAACATATAAAACATTAATTTAAGACTATGGGCAGTGTTTCATCAACCTTTATAGTGTAATGGCCTAACAATTCCCATTCTTACATATTTACCAAAATGCCATTATATTAATTTAAAAATTATCAATACACCCATAAATTCTAAATAATTATGGAAGACTAATAATATAATTATACTTCACTAGCAATATTTCCAAATTTATCTGAAGTGTATTTCCATCAAATCACAATAAATGCAAAAAGGATAAAATGGGCATTTCAAGGTATTTTACTCCAAAAGTTCTTCAAACAGAAAGATCAAATTTTCTTAAGTCAAATATAACCTTATTTTTAACTTGACAAAGTTTGAGGACTTTTACTTGAGGAAAACCTATTTTTCCAATTTATTTTCAAAAGGAGCTATATTTTTAAAAATTCCAATTAATGGGATTTTTGATTCCAAAAAATTGGGGCCTTTTGGAGTTGAGCTACTCCAAGAATCACGTAAACAAGCTTAGGGGTAATTTGGTAATTTCCACCTGGTTTTAATTCCAATCAATCTCATTTTTGGGAAGGACCTAAATATGCTCTAAACTAGTTACTTGCCAAAATCTCAGGTCATTTGGGCCTCTGGATGGGCTTAAGCATCCCTTTCAAATTTCTGCATTTTGTTATTTGCAGCTCAATTCCATTTAATTTTTCAGATCTTGCAAGTGAGATATCTCAACATGCAGAGGGCTAAATTGTCTAATTTTTCTACCATAGGTCTAATATACCCCTAAGGACAGGCCACCAACATTTGGGGCATTTTGGAGTTGATATGCTCCAAGAATCACCTAAACAAGCCTAGGGGTAATTTGGTAATTCCACCCTAATTTTAATTCCAACTACTCCCATTTTTGGGCAGGACCTAAATATGCCCTAAACCAGTTACTTCCCAAAATTACAGGTCATTTGGGCCTCTGGATGGGCTTGGGCATCCCTTTCAAATTTCTACATTTTGCTATTTGCAGCCCAACGCCATTCAATTTTTCAGATCTTGCAAGTGAGATATCTCAACATGCAGAGGGAAATTGTCTAATCTTTCTACCATAGGTCTAATATACTCCTAAGGGCAGGCCACCAAAAGTTTAGGCATTTTGGAGTTGATATGCTCCAAATATCAACAAAATGTAATTTATCATATTTGGACTAAAACTATAGAATTATTTTCCCCAAAAATTCCCATTTTTGGGGAGGGCCTATATATTCCTAATAAAGCCATATGCCCAAATGTCAGCCCATTTGGGCCTAGGGTTTGGGCAGGGCACTCGTTTTACTTTCTGACCTATCCTAGGACCAGCCATAGGAAAATGGCTCTATAGGGCAGTAGACTTAACCAAAAATTATGTGTATCATATCAAATTAAAGGTGACTCCAAGACCTACAATTTCATGTGGAGAACATTTTATGGAAAAGGCTGTAAGGGCCCTAACATTTGACATGCAAAAGTCGGATATAAAAGGACATAAAATAAACTATTCATTTACTTAAATAATTCCTGGATTTATATATATGCATGGCACGGATCTTGACGCAGATCGGACGGCAGCTGCTCATCTTCTCCAATCCGCCTGGTTCCCAGCCCGAATTTCCTAGGGGTAATTTTACTTGAGGAAAACCTATTTTTCCAATTTATTTTCAAAAGGAGCTATATTTTTAAAAATTCCAATTAATGGGATTTTTGATTCCTAAAATCCCATAATTAATCTGAGGGGTGAACTTTAACCTAATGAACCACAGGAATAAAATCCATGATTTTTGAGTGCCTCAATTAGGCTGAATGCACCATATTTAAATTATTGCTATTGGCACACCAAGACAATATATAAACCAACACATGCAAGTGGACTTTCCAACATGCAGTTATCCAAATGTGCTGAAATTTTTATCATGCACCACTGATGTCCCCAAGGACCTACCACCAAAATTTGGGGCTATGAGGAGTCATATAACTCCAAATATTTCATTTATTTTGTTTTTACCTTTATGACCAAAACTATAGAAAAAGTTGTCCCAAAAATTCCCAATTTTTGGCAGGGGCTCGGTATGCCCTAATCCTGCATGTACCCAAAATTTGGGGCCATGGAGATTGCTGGTTTGACTTGGGCATCCAAATGCATTTCTGCCCTTGTCTAGGACCAGTCCTAGGAGAAATTCCCTACAGGACTGTATACTGTACCAAATCACACATTTAAGGTGGCAAATTAAAGGTAAGACATTCTGCTACATTTTGCATTTAGGGTCCCGTTTCTGGAAATGCCTCTAAAAGGCCTAAATATGACATGCAATGTCACTGAATTTATGTGACAGAATTACACTATTCATAATAATTAAATTTAAATCATATTATATCATATGCACGAATCCTGAAGCAAGAACGGACGGAATAGGGTCATCGTCCCCAACAAATCAAGGGCTGAGATTGAGCTGAACTGGAGCAACTTTACTGGCCTTTTCCGGCCATCTGAGCCACCACCACCGCTGGCGGATGTCGCCACCACCTTCGCTAAGGTGGGGGCTAGCATTTCCCGGCGGTGGGGCCGCCGGAGTTGGCTCCTCCGGCGAACCCAAGCAAGAAGAAAAAGCCGAAATTTCTCGTTTTTCTCTCATGGCATCGGGCTCAATTGAGCCTGATATCTCCCTAAATTGATCTAGAATTCTAGTACAGGTAGAGGGGCGGCGAAACGGACCTGGATTATAATTTTAGTCCTGGGTTAACGTAAACCTTAAAGAATAAATCGAAAGAGTAATTTAGTAAATATGGTTTCACACTGCACTCACTAGTTGGACAAGTATTGGAAATGGTTAAGTCGTCCCGAGGTGTTCAAAGGGGCGCCATCCCGCGGTGTTCAAAGGGATGAGGTTTGGAATAAGAGACGGACGTTTCGGTCCGGCGAGCTTTAGCTCGGTTGATACTTGTGACGGACGGGATGGTCCAGGGAGCTTTGGCTCGGTTCTGATACGATAAATTTGCATGTGCATGAAAGGAAAGAAAGTTAAGGTGGTGGGTCTTCGGTATGGGTTAGTCGATGCACCGACGCCTATACGATGACTCGGCAAGTGTGGTTTTACACTTCGCCAAACTTAAGTTCGACGGTCTTGTCGGTAAGAGTACGCGGTAGTTCGCTTAGTGAACCAAGCGTTGAGGCGTGCGATAGGTCAGAACGGTAGTGCTTTTACTTGTTTTGAGGTGGGCGAGGCCCAACTCACCGCTTTCGTCTGCCACTACGGAGGTATCCTGGTAGGTAATGGCTCCGAAAGGGGGAACTAAAGGTCTGTGTGCACAGAGTCGGGTGTGTGTGTTGCACTTGCATGTCATAGCATAATTTAACCCTGACACCTAAAGTATAAGTGGTATAAGATGAACGTTTCGGTACGGCGAGCTTTGGCTCGGTTGATACTTGTGACGGACGGGATGGTCCGGGGAACTTTGGCTCGGTTCTGATACGATAAATTTGCAAGTGCATGAAAGGAAAGAAAGTTAAGGTGGTGGGTCTTCGGTATGGGTTAGTCGATGTACCGACGCCTATACGATGACTCGGTAAGTGTGGTTTTACACTTCGCCAAACTTAAGTCCGGCAGTCTTATCGGCAAGAGTACGCGGTAGTCCGCTCGGTACTGGGCCAATCCTCACACCGATGGCAGTACGGTGACTCTGGCGAGGTGTGATGGTTTGAGGGTCTAGTGAGTTGTTTTACGTTGTGGTCTGGAGGACGATCCACAAAAATGCACACTCGACCAAAAAGACTGGTGGGTGGCCAGCAAATAGTACGCAGAGACTCTAGAGTGCACCTAGGATGTGTACAGAGGCGTATGGGAGGTCTAGGCTTGGTAGTGTGTATACCCGCCTAGGAGTGGATATGCCCGCTCCACTGCTGTTGTAGCCACAACGGTGGTACCAGAGAGTAATGCTAGCTCCAAAAAGTGGGAACTAAAGGTCTGTGATCACAGAGTCGTGTGTGTGAGTTGAACTTACATGAATCATAAAACGCATGCATATCATACATTCATACGCACCATAGATCCTTATCTTATAAATTAGTATAGGCTCTTTCATATGATAAGTTATATTTATGGAAACCTTAACTTTTAAGTCTGTATGAGCATTCATATAAGTTAAGGTACTTCTGTGATGGTAGTAGTATCTTATTATACTTGCTGTCTTTATTCAGCTTACATACATTACTTGTTTACTTACTACTCTTTATGTAACACCCTTATCCGTCGTATGACATATAACAGAAGGTCCAGCTAGAACCCGACGTCATATACCACTGACAGTCGGAAGGGTTACGTATGAATAACCAAACTATCCAATTAAGACTACTCGTCCTAACACAGAGCATTCTAGTGGAAGATTTTAAACAGTTGAAAGAACCTATAATAGTAATCCAATAATCATGAATGTCCACAACCACTACAACTAGAATGAAATGCAAATACACTGAAAGATACTTGGCCTTATGGCCTTACAGGAGTTCACTTGATAATATAATGTTTTCCATACTTCGGCTCGTAGGCCGGCCACACATGACAGAATAAAGAATAACTATTCGCTTGGGCCTTCGAGGGCCAACTCAGCAACATGGGCTCCAGCCCGCTATTTGGTACATGGCTATGCAGCACCTGCAAGCAACATTCCACCGCATGGTGGCAAACAAAGCAACTGTCAGCCAAAGCCGACCAAATTATAATGACCCCGCCCTTTTCTCGGGACGGCGGTGCTCCTTCCCTACATTCCATTAGCCCAGCTAAACAATTAAGTATACATATATTTTGCTACAGGTGTAGGCTCGCACGGCCAAACACCCCGTGCACTCAGGGCACATTAACGATGAATCCGGTCAATTCTGTGGCTTCACCACCATCCCCGGGATAGCAATAACATGAGTATTTTAGCCTTTCTGACCACTGTCTAAGGCTCCCGACTATGCCAACGGCCAGTCCCCATCAATGCGTCTCTCATACCGAACCACATAGCCCAGGTCCGATTCCACTTGCCCATTGTTCACACCGCCTAGTCACCTTAAGACCTACACGCGGGCCAAGCTTCTCTCGGATCCTAACATTTCCAAACAATCACATAACCCAGTTATGTTCAAGGCTTGTTCCCTGACCGCCAAGTTAGCAGAACAACGATTTCGCTCAGTTTTTCGGGTGCGCCTTGGAGTTAATCCCCAAGGATCCCTGCTTCAATCTACCGTGTAGAATCCTGAAAACCCAAAGCACGAAGTCTTCTCCGGCAAACCATAACAAATGTAACATCATCGATCCAGACCAACATGCCCGGCTAGGCTTCACACACAATGCCTATGTCCGTACTTCGATTCCGGACTCTATATGCAACACAAGGAGGACTATTCCCGTCAACCCCAGGGAACACCGCACACTCGCCGCACACTCGCGGGAGCGGGTTTCCCTATGCAAAAAGGAAGAGTGTGTCACATGCTCAAGTAGAGAATTGTTACCCTTGTAGTACGCTTTTGAGCCATGGAAAATTACACTGATAGAAGTCTTCGCTACGAGATTTCCTCCACGGATCCGCTCTCGGTTCTCTAAACGGTGCTCCGATGCTCCGCCGGCGGCCGGAATCCTCCTACTTCTTCCTCCTCTCTCTAACTCCTTGAAAGAGAGAAAGATTAAGGGAGAAATGAGGAATTGATCCTCTATTTCCGACCTTAACAGAGCAGGAACTCATCTGGGTCGTCGGATCTTAATTAAATAAAACGAACGGCTCAGATCTGTACAGAAATCCTCAATCCTGGGACTAACACGACCTTGCACATGGCCGTGTCCCAGGCCGTGTACCTCGATCCAGGCACGATCGTAGAACGCAGAAAAACCACACGGCCAAGACACACCCGTGTCTCAACCTGACACACCCGTGTTGGCCCGTGACCGGAGGTGTGTCACGTATAACCGTCACGCCAACCGTCACGTCTCTTGGGAATACGGGTAGTGACATGGGTAGGCACATGCCCATGTGATGTGACATGCCCGTGTCACGCTGCCGTGTTTCCTGCCGTGTCCTTCTCTAAACACATCCGTCCAAAACACCAAGCAAGATACGGCCTTGGACACGCCCGTGTCCTAGGCCGTGTACCCCTATACAGGCACCAAAATTTCTTTTGGACGCGATCAGCTCAAATACAATTTTCGGGGCGTTACAAATCTCCCCCCTTAAGGAATTTCGTCCCGAAATTAAGTAAAGGTACAGAAAATTATATGTTACCTGAGTGGAATAACTCGGGGTATTCCTCCAACATAGTTTGCTCTCGCTCCCAAGAAAGCTCCTCACGTTCGAAGTTATCCCAACGAACCTTAACCATTCAGATTTCCTTGTTGCGGAGTCGTTTGACTTCAACATCTTCTATACGTATAGGCTTGACCTTTGTCGTCAACTCATAATCAACCTACACTTGATCGACCGCAACTATCTGTGAATGCTCTTGCACTGCCTTACGCAACACCGATACGTGGAACACATCGTGCAGCCCACTCAACTCCACCGACAGCTTCAATCTATATGATGCTTCGCCAACACGCTCCAGGATTTCAAATGGTCCAAGGTATCTCAGACTCAGCTTCTTCAAGCGTCGAACACGCGAAACGCCCTTAAACGACTTGATTTTTAAATACAACCAGTCGCCAACACCGAACTCCACGTTCCTATGCTTGGCGTTATAGTAATTTGCTTGCATGTCCTAAGTGATCTTCAACCTTTCCTGAATCGTACGTACCATTGAAGTGGCATCTTCCACCGCTTGATGTTTATACAACTTCAACTCGCCTGTCTCCAACCAAGACAACGACGTACGACACTTCCTCTCATACAAGGCCTCAAAAGGTGTCATTCCAATACTCGCTTGAAAGCTGTTGTTACACTTAAACTCCACCATGTACAGGTGATCCTCCCAATGCTTTCTGAAATCTAGGACACACATGCGAAGCATGTCCTTCAATGTCCTGTTGACCCTCTCGGTCTGACCGTCCGTCTGTGGGTGGAAGGCTGTGCTGAAACTCAGCTTAGTTCCCAGCAAACTATGCACCATCCTCCAGTCCTTCAACGTGAAGCGTCCATCTCGGTCACTTATAATACTGCGGGGCACACCATGCAACCATACGATATTATCCACATAGAGTTTGGCTAACTTTTCCACCGAATCTTCCTTCCTATTCGGGATGAAATGCGACACTTTTGTCAACTTGTCTACGACCACACAGATGGCGTCGTTACCCTTCTGCGACTTTGGCAAACCATGCACAAAATCCATAGAAATGTCGTCGAATTTCCATTCTGAGATAGGCAAGGACTTTAGGAAGCCTCCAGGCTTCTGGCACTCCGCTTTCACCAAGGCACAAGTTTGGCACTTGGCCACATAAAGTGCTACATCCTTCTTTAATCCTGGCCACCAGAATAACTTCTTCATGTCACTATACATCTTCATGCTTCCCGGGTGGATTGAGTACTTGGTATGATGAGACTCATACATCAACTCCTCCCGAAGATTATCAGCACTAGGGACGCATAGACGACCGTCCTTCCTTAGCAGTCCATCCTCAACCACAAACTGGGAATTTGACCCATCCAAAGATTCATCTAAGATCCGCTTCATGCTGCTATCCTGAACCAAATCCCGTCGAACTCTATCAGCCAGGTCATACTGCACCTCTGTCCAACACAATATCGCGTCGGCACTAGACTGCTTATCGATGTAGGAAATCTCTAATGCCTCCAAATCACGGACCAATCTCTCATCATGTACCAACAACCAACTGGCATGCGCAGGAGCCCTGCTGCTCAACGTATCCGCCACCACATTTCCTTTCCGAGGTACATAATGTATCTTGAAGGTATAGTACCCCAAGAACTCCATCCACCTCCGCTGTCTCATTTTCATATCCTTCTGATCCAGCAGGTACTTCAGGCTCTTATGGTCGGTGTATATATTGACCTTTACCCCGCACAGATAGTACCTCCACAGTTTTAGAGCAAATACCATGATCACTAACTCTAAGTCATGGAATGGATAATTCCTCTCGTGAACCTTCAACTGTCGTGATCCATAGGCTATCACACACCCATGTTGTTGTAGAACACAACCCAAACGACTGCCCGAAGCATCACTATAAATTTCAAATCCTTCGGTTCCACTTGGCGAACATAAAATAGGCGCTGTGGTCAACCGCCTCTTCGACACTTCAAAAGCCTGCTCACACTCCAGCGACCACATGAACTTTTGATCTTTCCTTGTCAACATCGTGAGTGGTAATGCTATCCGCGAGAAGTTCTCTACGTAGCACCTGTAGTAGCCGGCAAGCCCCAGAAAGCTCCGAACTTCCGCCACTGTAGACAATACAGGCCACTCCCGTATCACTGCTATCTTCACCGGATCCACCGCTATGCCTTCTCCACTAACAACATGACCAAGGAATGCTACTGAGGATAACCAGAACTCATACTTGGAGAACTTTGCATACAACTGATTCCTCCTCAACGTCTCCAACACCATGTGTAGATGCTTGTAATGTTCCTCCTCACACTGCGAGTATACCAAGATATCATCAATAAATACTAACACAAAATGATCCAGGTTTTCTCTCAACGTCCTGTTCATCAAATCCATAAACAAGGATGTCGCATTGGTCAACCCAAACGGCATGGCCGTGAACTCGTAATGTCCAAACCGCGTGCTGAACGCTGTCTTTGGGATATCGCTTTCCCTTATCCTCAATTGGTAGTAGTCGGACTTCATATCTAACTTTGAATATACTGTTGACCCAACCAATTGATCAAATAGATCGTCAATCCTTGGGATTGGATATTTGTTCTTCTCTGTAAGCTTGTTCAACTCCCGATAGTCAATACAGAGTTGCATGCTCCCATCCTACTTCTTAACGAAAAGAACTGGTGCGCTCCAAGGCGACGAAGTTGGATGCACATACCTTTGATCCAACAACTCCTGCAGTTGCATCTTCAACTCTGCCATCTCTCGCTGCGTTATCCGATACGGAGAGCGTGACACCGGTTTGGCACCCGGTACCAGCTCAATTGTAAAATCAATCTCCCGCTGAGGAGGGGCTCCTGGGAGATTATCTGGTGTTGGAACACCCTATTACTAATTTGGGTCAGGATCACTATGTCTCTAGGAAACCAGTTTTTGACCTCATGTATAGATCTAAAGGTCAATTAGAATTGAGTCTAAGGGTTAGAAGTCTAGGTTTGAAAGCTGCCCTCAAGACCAAGAATTTCTCAGTTTGAGACTAAGTCATATCGTCGAGCTCAGCATGACGATTCGTCGAACTCCAATCGACGATCGTCTAGCTCAACTTCGACAGATCGTCGAACTCCATTCGACGATCGCTGAGCTCAACTTCAACAAATCGTCGAACTCCATTCGACGATCTGCGACCTCAGTTCGACGATCTTGACTCAGCATTGGATCTCTATCTCTGAGCTCAGTTCGACGATCTTTGAGCTCAGATCGACGATTTTTGTTGCTGTCTAAATCCATATCGCTGAGCTCAGTTCGACGATAGCAGAGCTCAGTTCGACGTTTTCTGATGAGTTAAAGGATTTTTCAAGATTCAAATTCAGAACAGTTAAGGAGTTATTCAGCAATTAATTCAGAAGATTTTCTAGCCGTTTTCATTTATTTCTGGACCAAGTTTCAAGGGATTATCAAGGAATGTTTATTTGGACTTTCCTCCAGAAGACATTTTGTAATTTAGGATGCAATTAATGACAGGCCAACGACTATTCTTGACAGAGGATGTTTTTCTATTCAGTACCAGAGAATAAAAAACAAGTTTTTTGAATCTCTCTCAGACATCACAACACTCAGAACACAGACAAGAAAAAGAAAAAGAACATAATATTCTCTGTCTCAAAGAATTCTCTGAAGAACACACATCCAAGGAGATCAAACTTTCTGAAATCTTCTGATCTCTCTTGTCTCAAGTGTTCAAGGCCAACATCTTTCAAAGACTCCAGACACCTAACATTTCAGCTGTTGCTGAAATCATCATTTGCTGGAGATCAACTTCTGAAGGCCTATCACCCTACAACAAAGCTTCTTTTCCTGAACATCTCAAGGACTCAGGGGGAGATTTGACACCATCAAATCCACATAGTCTTCTCAGCTGCTTTGAGAAAGAGAATACTTCCATCACTCTCTCACCCCCATCTCTGTAAAGGGTTTCTCAAACTCCCTTCAAAAGTTTGAGCTTGGTTTTTGAGCACCTTGTCAAAAGCTCATTAGTGGCAAGACACCTGATCAAAAAATCTGATTTGGTTTTTGAGCACCTTATCAAAAGCTCATTGGTGCCCAGGACACCTGATCAACTCTTCCTGCAGTGGATTCCTACCTAGGGTGGTAGAAGAGTGGATGTACCCAAGTTTAGGGGAACCACTATAGCTCCTTGTGTCATCTGGATTGCTTGTATTTATTTTTGTTTCTGGCTGTGTGAAAGTCCACCTAGTGTCAACTATCTTCACCTATGGGGGGGGGGGGGGGGGGAATAGGTGACGAGCAGCATTTTTGCGGAATTTAAAATTGTACCTGCACAATAAAAACAAACAGCACAGCACACAGAATACACAAGCTATTTATAGTGGTTCCCGATTTGGGTACATCCACTTTCCCCCTTCGACCTATCTCCCAACAAGGGACGACTCGGTCTCTTCACCAACAGGATTGAAATCCAATCCTTGCACTATCGGAAGGAACCCTTCCACACGTAGGAGTCAACACTCCCACAACACGGGTTGCACCCAACCCTTACAACTAGGAACCTACGTTCCTTTACATCAAAAGTAAAACTAGAATGTACAAAAGATACAAACTACGTTTGGAGACCAAGGTGTCCCTCTTCGTTGACGACGTGTTCTTGAAGTCCACGAAGAGTCCACAACCCTAGAACTCTCTTGGAGAGGATCTCCCCGGAACCGGCGGCGGCAAGATGGGCGGCGGCTAGGTTCACGGGATCGGCGGCGACGACGATGTGCGGCTGCTGTACTTTAGAGATCCAAACTTCGTAGCGAAGCTAGCTAGGTCTTCCAACGGTCACACTAGGATCAGTCGTCTCGATCGATTCGGATGGGGAAGGTTTTCCCGATCAACAAATCAAGAGACAAGAGATCTCCGGTTAGACACGTGAGACGCTAAGCTTGGCTAAGCTTCTATCGACCGGAGATCTGGAAGAAACGACGATCAAGACCGGTGATCAACTTTCTCAAGCGGCGACGGCGGCGGCGGCGGAGCGGAACTCGCGATCTAGGTTACGTCGCGGCCCGTGTTTCGTCTTTTTCTCCGTGTATATTACTGTTCAAAAATACCCTGTATTTATACTGTAGACAACTTCAAACTGACCGTTGTGGGTCCCACCTGAAGGAAACCCTAGTTCCGGTTCAACACAGTGCCAGCGGCAGAATCCGGTCCAGCTATTTCCAGAAAAATTGCCAAGTCAAAATCGGCGAGAATCGAAGGTGATTCTCGACGAATCGACGAGAATCAGTTAGTGATTCTCGACGATTCGTCGAGAATCACTAGTGATTCTCGCCGAATCACTTGATGATTCTCGCCGAATCACTTGTTGATTCTCGACGAATATTACTTGGCCATGATCTGCTCAACGATGGGTTCGGCGAGAATCACTAGTGATTCTCGCCGAATCTTACTTGGCACCGCTTTGAGGTAGCCGGATAGAGTCGGCGAGAATCACTAATGATTCTCGACGATTCGGCGAGAATCACTAGTGATTCTCGCCGAATAATCACTTGGTGATTCTCACCGAATTATACTTAGACGATTTTTCGTCTTTCCACCCAAGAGCTGCTCCTTGACCCATCCTTGCTCCTTGTTTGCTCTTGCATAGTTACAGCCCTGTACTTGAAAGTAAGTGCACTCCAATATAGAGAGTACACGTAGGCCAACACACTGATCTGCTCAACGAGGGATTACGTCGCGCAGACCCGTGTATATTGACCTACTGCACCGTGACATTGGTGTGCACTTAGCATGGAATAACTGCAAGCACAACTTAAGAGGTTTCATCAAATACATTGTGAATTCATCTTAGCTTGACAGGTGGCTTCCTCAAATCCCGGTAATTGTGGATACAATACCCAACAATCTCCCCCTATTTGACGAAGCCAAAACCCTACTAGCTAAGATGAATAACACCAACCAGATAATATAAACAACATTCAGAATTTAAATATGCAGCACAAGAGAATATAGGCAAACAGATCAAGACTTGAGTCATTCATAAATTCAAATATATATATATATATAATCTCAGGAATGTTCATATACTAACAATAAACATTAATTGTTCTTAAGAGAGAATGACAGGCTATAAATTTTTGACTATTTTTCTTTGGCTAAGTCATCCTTGAGTTTTTGAGCCAAATACTTCTTTCTTTGCCTCTCCATATACTCTTTGGGCTTCGGATAATATCTGGGAGGAGGAGCTTTATCTGTCGCAGTATTGGTCCTGAAGAAGATGTTTCGTTTCGCTTCATACGTCTTGTGCATCTCCCACTCATACTGGCTGTATACATCGTTTCGATTGATTTCCCCTTTTTCCTGTAGCCAGAAAGTGTCCAATATGATACTATTGGATACTGGGCTCCACTTTTCGTTTCTTACTTCCTCCTCCTTCAGTCTGATTCTCTTTTCAACCTGTGTTTCCTTTGATGTCCCTTCTTGCGATTTCCTCTTGTCTCTGGCTTTTGCTAGGGCTCCTTGATCAAACATTGCCATCAGTTTTGCCTTGGAGGAGGCCCTAGCAGCCCTATGAACATCAGCTTCACTTATAGAAACTTCTTCAACATTGGCGCCCTCATCAACCACAGTATAAGCTTCAGGAGCAGGAGCACCCTGGGGATTTTCAGGGATATTAACGCCTAATGCTTGTTGGAGCATCCACCAGCAACTGTCATAAACATATTTGTTTGACTGCAAAAAGTTATTGATCATGACTTCCCGAAGCTCAGCCATCTTAGCTATATATTCTTTCTCCCCCTTTTTGGCTTCGACTGCAATGGAGTTTGCATAAGAATGCAGTGAATCATCAATATGCTTTGTAGTCCGGGAGAATTCAGTAACCAAGGCCTGTTGATTGGTGTTAAGAGTTACCATATTGCCATCAAACTTTTGAATGTTATTGGCTACGACATGAGCATTTTGATTTACTACGGCGAGAGTATCAGTGTTCTTTTTCAGTCCGTCCATAAGAAGAGTGACAGCTTGGCCGACCGCTGTATATTTCTCTTCAAACTTCTTTTCCATCACGTCCAGTTTGTGATTGATCTCCACTATGTTCTTGAGCATGAGATTCTCCGACTTCTTGATTCTTTTTAACATTTTATCCTGAGCTTTCCTAAAAGAGGCTTTAAGCTCATCCACTATACCCTGAATGACATTCACGGTGTGAGTGGCTAAATTATCTCGTAGTGGAAGACCCGGAGGCACTTCTTGGCCTTGCTCTTCAGCAGAAGCACCTGTAGAGCTGGACACGAGCACAGTCTCTAAGGGAGGAATACTTGCAGCATCTGTAGATTTCTCGGACTCCCCCTCCACTCGTGCACCAATGTTCTCAGGAACGATCTCAGGTGCGTGCTTGTCAGATGGAGCTTCAGTGATATTCTGAGTCTCCAAAGCTTCCTGTCCCCCATTGCCGTCTTCCTCACCTTCATCATCCATGAGATCATATTCATCAGCATCACCTTCCAACCCTTCGTCAGCAGTCTCCTCTACAGCATCACTTTCTTCTTGTATATCTGCCACTGCATCTCTGGCTATCTGGGAGATGTCAGATACGATATTAGCATCAGTGGGTAGAGGCTCCCCCTCAATTCCTGCAGTCAAGGCATCAGGAATTTCACTGGGGATAACTAAGGAATCAGCCACAGTGCCGTCCTCGGCTGGAGATGCTTCTTGTTGTTCTGTCACGGCAGCCTGCCCAATACGCCTCTCCCATCTGTCAAAAACACTCGAGTCCATTTTCTTTAAGTAATGTAGAGGAACACCTTTACTCATGTCATACTTATCTCCATTCAACTGATTGAGATACAGACTGATGATTCGGCCAAAGCTAGGAGATCTCAGGGTGTCCTTTATCTTCTCAAAGAGCAATGCCCCCCAGTTGAATCCTTTTCTATAGACAATTGCCACCAGGATCTTGAACATATCTGCAGAGATGTGGTCATGAGAACCCGGTTTGCATATGAGTACCTTCCCAACTATGTCTGACAGAAGTTTCCCTTCTTCATTCATATCCTTTCGCTTTATCGACCGAGTTCCTAGAGGGAGACCACAGAATAATAGAGTCCGGGTTTTGTCTTCTTCTTCAAGATAATCCTCATGCTCCGAGCTAGAGAGCTGCAGGAAGTGGGTCAGCTTGCTGGCAGACATCTTGATCTTTGCCCCGGCAATCTTGCTTTTGATAAGAGAGTCATCATTCCGGAGTTTTGCGGTTGCAAAGAACTCCAGCACCTCCTTGTCCAGGATTTTACAGGGATGCTCTAGTACGAATGAGAGTCCAGCCTCCTCTAGCATAAGGATGATGTTCCTGAATTCATCTGAGGCATAAGAGAACCCTGTGCGAACCAACTCGCATCCAGTGACCAGCCCAGCGGTTGTCCTTGGAGCCATCGCAAATCTAGGGAGAAAAGCCCTACTCTACGCTTAATCAAAAATCAAAAAGGAAGTGACACTAGTGATCAAGTCCAAGTAAGGGTGAGGGTGTGGTTACCTAAAAGCGTCGACGGTGAGTTAGTTCGATGAAGACGATGGACACCCGGTAGGTGCACGCGACTGTGATTGATCGAAACCGCGGAGAAATCCCTGGAAGGAAGAATCGGCGAGATCGACGGGATTTTTGCACGTTGAGATCGACGGAGTTCTTCAAGAGGCGGGAAACTTGCGGGATGTCGACGAAAGGGAAATCTTGCGGGATGAAACGGCGAGAAACCTTCGGTGTGCTTCCTGTGGGATGACGACGGAGTTCTTCACGATTCGGCAAGAGACCTTTGGTGAGAAGCTTGCGAGAAACCTTCGGTGAATCGGCGAGAATCTTGCGGGATTCGGCGAGTTTCCTGCGGAGAAGGTCCTTCGGCGGGATTCCTACGGAAGGTGAAGGGTCGGCGAGAGTTCTAAATATATAAAGGGTCGCCGAGCTCTGTAGCGTGGGCTTGTAACTCAAGTGAGGGCGTTAAGGTATTGGAATCTTCGTGTGGCTGTTGGGTTTGGGTTAGGCGGGTTTTGAGTTTGTCTAAGTCGATTTGAAAATCTTCTAAATATATAAATACTCCTTAAAGCCAAGTTCTTAGGGTTTGAACCGGCTTTTCCATACATTTATTGATGGCAATCTTCGCTAGTTTTCAATAAACTAATTTGCGCGTGTAGATGTTAGATCTCGAGTCTACCAGTGGAATTTCCGATAAGTCTTCATTGTTGTATCTATGGTTTATGTTTACCGTGTTAACATATCCTTAGATGTACACACATATAAGTGTAAGTATAAGTGTAAATATATATATATATATATATATGTAAATGTGGATACTATATGACTCAAGCCCTGGAACTGATCAAAAGTACCTGGGATTATGAGAGTTATCTTTTAGTCCCTCAGGTAAAACATATTAGGAGCTCAATGTGAGTATGCCCATGTAGATATCACATCTGGTATTCCAGACGCTTGTTCCAATTTAGTCTTGAGCCATCTACTATCTAGTTCCCATCATATTTACGGGAACCTAGACTACCCTGCAAGAAAGAGTTACTTTACCTTAGGAACCAAATACATATTGGGTCCTAGGTTCCTGTTAGCATAGGCACTCAACGGCCTTCCTTTAGAAAACCTGTCAGGAAGACTACCTCTGCCCAAAAAATGTGGATAGGTCCTTGCACTTGACACAGAGGGGTTGTGCCAACAGTCTATGGCAAAGTGTCCCACTTTGCCACAGCACCAACACGGGTGAATGTTGTATCGCCATTTCTGACCTGATCTAGTGACTGAGGTAGTCACGGTCCTAGGTCTAAACGTGATAGGGCATGATCTCCTCACAAAATTTCCTCTTCCACCGTGACACGTGGAAGGGTGGAAGGATTGCATGTTGCGAGCGTCATGAGGCCGGGGAGGTGGTGCCTTCCTTTCAGGCATCCCCCTTCCTGAGGCCCCATGAAAACTTACAGCATGACTTCTAACCTCCCTGTCCTGTGTCCTCGGGTGGTGAGAAGTGTTCTGTGAGCTGGTACATGCAGATTCACACTGAGTTGAGGCAGTGGCAGTGAATACAAAGGGCTCAGAATGAGCCTTAGGTATTCTCTCATGGTTGGCCACGACGGCCCTTGCACTATGGGTGTCTCCACATGAGGACAGATCACCCTTGCAGTGACCACGATTATTTCTGTGATCATACATGAAGGCATGATGAGTTGCCTTCCTGCTTGGAGTGGGGGGTCGGAATACTGTTTCCCCATTTCTCCACGAATTGATAATTCGGGAGATCCACCCATTTTCTTGCTTTCTCTTTATAGCATCAACCTTGGAAAAGTTTGATACTATTCTTTTCTCAGTCTCTAGACTACTCTCTAGATCAGAGATTTTAGAGTCCTTGACCTTGTTGGACGCCAATTGGAGAACCAACAAGATCTTCAGCCGTGCAATCTCCTGAGCTTGTTCTTCAACAAGCAGGTTGCATTTCTGATGGGCTCTCTGCAGGGAATCAGAATTTTCTGAAGGGACACAGTTCCTGTCTTCAGAAACTTCAAGAGAGACGGGGCATGATGAAAAGGTTACCTGCTCTTCAGTGTTATTATCATTAGAGCCAGTGACCGTTGTGTCATCCTCATCAGAACTGCTTTCCTCACTGGCTTCTTCAGTCTCTGACACGGACAGTGGAGCTCTGATGCTGTCCGATAGATCCTTACCTTCATCTTCAGAGGCGAGGACCCCCACATAGGCTTCATCCTCTGGTTGACAACAGATTCCAGCTTTCTCTGACCCCCCATCAGCTCTGAGATCATCACCCACATAGATTTAGCCGACCCACATTTTTCCAATCTAGAGCGAGAAGCTCCAGACCAGATATCCATGATAATTTGACGAATCCTCTTATCTAAATGAAATAATGAAAGTTCCATCTCTGACATCTCAGCAATGCACTTGGGCACTTGGATCTTTCCAGATTCGGAGGTTTTCATAGGAATAAAAGGACCCTCTTCCAGGATGAAAGATGCTCGAGGATCGATAGCATCCAAGTAATACGACACTCTCATCCTCCAGACGGGATAAAACTCCTTTGTGCATGTGGGGAGTCTTAGAGGCGATATCTCATGATCCAGCTCCATGCTTCTGACACTGGTGGCAGGATTCTACTCAAGGTGTAAACCTTTTTGATGAGTAACCTGCCTCTGATACCACTTGAAAGTCCACCTAGTGTCAACTATCTTAACCTATGGGGGGGGGAATAGGTGACGAGCAGCGTTTTTGCGGAATTTAAAATTATACATGCACAATAAAAATAAACAGCACAACACACTGAATACACAAGCTATTTATAGTGGTTCCCCGATTTGGGTACATCCACTTTCCCCCTTCGACCTATCTCCCAACAAGGGACGACTCGGTCTCTTCACCAACAGGATTGAAATCCAATCCTTGCACTATCGGAAGGAACCCTTCCATACATAGGAGTCAACACTCCCACAACACGGGTTGCACCCAACCCTTACAACTAGGAACCTACGTTCCTTTACATCAAAAGTAAAACTAGAATGTACAAAAGATACAAACTACGTTTGGAGACCAAGGTGTCCCTCTTCGTTGACGACGTGTTCTTGAAGTCCACGAAGAGTCCACAACCCTAGAACTCTCTTGGAGAGGATCTCCCCAGAACCGGCGGCAGCAAGATGGGCGGCGGCTAGGTTCACGGGATCGGAGGCGACGACGATGTGCTGCTGCTGTACTTTAGAGATCCAAACTTCGTAGCGAAGCTAGCTAGGTCTTCCAACGGTCACACTAGGATCAGTCGTCTCGATCGATTCGGATGGGGAAGGTTTTCCCGATCAACAAATCAAGAGACAAGAGATCTCCGGTTAGACACGTGAGACGCTAAGCTTGGCTAAGCTTCTATCGACCGGAGATCTGGAAGAAACGACGATCAAGACCGGTGATCAACTTTCTCAAGCGGCGACGGCGGCGGCGGCGGAGCGGAACTCGCGATCTAGGTTACGTCGCGGCCCGTGTTTCGTCTTTTTCTCCGTGTATATTACTATTCAAAAATACCCTGTATTTATACTGTAGACAACTTCAAACTGACCGTTGTGGGTCCCACCTGAAGGAAACCCTAGTTCCTGTTCAACACAGTGCCAGCAGCAGAATCCGGTCCAGCTGTTTCCAGAAAAATTGCCAAGTCAAAATCGGCGAGAATCGAAGGTGATTCTCGAAGAATCGGCGAGAATCAGTTAGTAATTCTCGACGATTCGTCGAGAATCACTAGTGATTCTCGCCGAATCACTTGATGATTCTCGCCGAATCACTTGTTGATTCTCGACGAATATTACTTGGTCATGATCTGCTCAACGATGGGTTCGGCGAGAATCACTAGTGATTCTCGCCGAATCTTACTTGGCACCGCTTTGAGGTAGCCGGATAGAGTCGGCGAGAATCACTAATGATTCTCGACGATTCAGCGAGAATCACTAGGTCAGCGAGAATCACTAGGTGATTATCACCGAATCGGCGAGAATCACTTGGTGATTCTCACCGAATTATACTTAGACGATTTTTCGTCTTTCCACCCAAGAGCTGCTCCTTGACCCATCCTTGCTCCTTGTATGCTCTTGCATAGTTACAACCCTGTACTTGAAAGTAAGTGCACTCCAATAGAGAGAGTACACGTAGGCCAACACACTGATCTGCTCAACGAGGGATTACGTCGCGCAGACCCGTGTATATTGACCTACTGCACCCTGACATTGGTGTGCACTTAGCGTGGAATAACTGCAAGCACAACTTAAGAGGTTTCATCAAATACATTGTGAATTCATCTTAGCTTGACAGGTGGCTTCCTCAAATCCCGGTAATTGTGGATACAATACCCAACACTGTGATTGTTCTGTGATTGTTTTGTGATTAGTTTAGTTCTGTGATTAGATTTAATAATTGCTTCCCTGTTCACTCAGATTACAACAATTGTTGTAAAAAGTTTTCAAGCACCAGATACTCTATTCACCCCCCTCTAGAGTATATCAGATCTAGCTGCACTTTCAATTGGTATCAAAGCAAGGTTGGTTAAACATACAACACCTTGGTGGTTGCACAGGCTAACACCTGAACCCAAAGATTCCTAGTTAGATCTGTTTTCTTTTGAGTTTAGTATTAGATTTTGTTTTCACAAATCATGGCCCAAAACAAAGATTATGCTAGCACCAGACCTCTAGTGTGCAATCTATCCAAGTTTGCACTTTGGAAAGCAAGGATCAGATTATACATGAATTCTATTGACGAGGATATTTTTAACTCTGTTTTGACAGCTTGTCCAAGTCCTCCAGAGAACTCAAGTACAAATGTTGTTCCACCTCCATCAGGAACAGATGCTGATATCAAGAAATGGAAGGTAGCTGATGCCAAGGCTATGAACATCTTAGCCCAGACCATGTCTGATGACATCTTTCAAAAGGTAGCTGAATGCAATTCAGCAAATGAAATCTGGGATAAACTCTCTGAAATAGTCTCAGGCTCAGCTGATGAGAGAAAGGACAGGAGATCCCACCTCATATCTCAATATGAGAATTTCAAGAAGGGAGAAACTCAGTCAGTGAGAGATATGTACAACAGGCTCAGTCTAATAGTCAGTGAACTCAGGACCTTAGATAAAGAGATCTCACTAACTGAACTTAATGACAAAATTCTAATGTGCTTCCCTAGCACTTGGGATTCAAGAATCTGGCCAATCAAGGATGCCATAAGTTTGAATGAGATCACCACTGAAGCTCTATTGGGTAAGCTCAAATCTTATGAGCTACTCATTAAGAATAGAGAAGAAGAACAAAAGGCTTCCTCACCAGCCACAAGAAAAGAGAAGACAATAGCCTTCAAGGCAACTGAAGATCAGCCTGAAGACAAAGTCACAGGCAATGATGAACTGCTCAGTCTGTTGGCCAAAAGATTTTACAAGATGGCCAGAAAGAACTTCAGAAGGAGATCATACAAGAAGCATGATAAGCCAAGGTATGATAAGTCAATTAATAATAAAGAAATTGTTTGCTTTGGTTGCAGGAAACTAGGGCACATTGTTCCTGACTGTCCAGAAAACAAAAACAAGGACAGAAGGGACAAGAAAGAAAGAAGAAAGGAGAAAGATTCCAAGAGGAATGGCAATGACAAACCCTCCTCAAGCAAAAACAAACACACAAGAAAGGGGTTTGTTGCTGAATCCTGGAGTGAGACTGAAGAGGAGTCAGAAGCCTCATCCAGCTCCAGTGATGATGAAGATGATGGAGAAGAGAAAGAGTTCTGCATGATGGCAATCAATGCCTCTCAACATAATTCAGATGAAGAAGAGTCAGAGTCAGATTCAGAGACTCAACCTGAAGAAGATCAGGTAATTAGTTCATTTGATTTCAATTTAGAGGACTTTAAATCTGAGTTTAAAGCTTTATGTTTAGACCTGCTAAAATCTGAGAAAGAAATTATCTCTCTCAGAAATCATTTATCTGAACATAATGCCTTAAAGTCAGAAAACCTCAAACTCTCTCAGGAGTTGGAGTGCTGTAGGGAGCAGATAGCTTCACTGAAAGGTGAGCTATCTTAGGCCATGAAGCTTGAAGAATCTCTTAATGAGAGAAGCATCAAGCTGATGGACATCACAAGCACAGTGAACTCCAGATTTAATAGTACACTGGGCTTGGGTGCTTCATCCAGCCAACCCATAGTTCTAACAACTCCAATCAAGTTCATTTCTAATAAAGGAAAGGGAGTTGTAGAGGTAGCTAGGAAAAATTCTGATCTGCCCAAGAAAACTAAGTCCCAACAGAAATCGTCGAACGGAGATCGACGATCGTGGAACGCAGATCGACGATCGCCGAACGCAGATCGACAATCTCAGGCAAAATCATCGAACTCAGGTCGACGATCTCAAGTTCCTGAACTCTGCCATAGTAGACCGTCGAATGGAGCTCGACGATCTGACCCAAGATCGTCGAACGCAGCTCCACGATCATCGAACAGAGGTCAGAGCTCTGGAAATTCTTTCAAGGGCAAATCAAAATCCAATCCTAAGGGTCCTTCATCCCAAATTTTTAACCCTTATACTGAATGGATTATACCTCCAAGGAGATATCATCCTGAAGGTTATAAGAGTCAACCTGGGATGTCTTGAATTTCAGAGTTTAAAGGTTATCAATCTAGGCCCAAGGTAAACTTGGTCAGAAACAAATGAATTATCTTATGTGCAGGTGAAGACCTATCCAACATCTAACCAGCAATGGTACTTGGATAGTGGGTGCTCTAAGCACATGGCAGGAAACAAGGACAACCTCACATCCTTTAGAGCCAAGCTTGGACCCAAAGTTATCTTTGGTGATTCAAACTTTGGACAAACTAAAGGATATGGTGCAGTCCAGATTGGATCAGTAACATTCAAGAAGGTGGCTTATGTGGAAGGACTGAAGCACAACTTAATAAGCATCAGTCAGCTGTGTGATGAAGGCTACTAGGTGACCTTCAGCAAAGCATTATGCAAAATCAAGTCAGAGGACAACACAACTGTGTTGACAGTTAAAAGGAAAGGTAACATCTATCTAGTAGATTTTCTTTCAATAGATGTAGATATTTGCCTGTTCAATTCTGTTTGTAGACCAAATATTTTATGGCATAAGAGACTAGGACACCTAAACCTTAGAACTATTGTTAGGCTATCCAAGGACAACCTTGTTAGAGGACTACCTTCTGGCCCCTACAAGAAGGAAGGACTCTGCAGGGCTTGTCAATTAGGCAAGCAAACTAAAAATAGTTTTAAGTCACTTAATAAGAGTGATTCACCTAGGATATTGTATATGTTACACATGGATCTTTTTAGACCCATCACAGTACAAAGCCTAGGAGGAAAATCTTACACTTTAGTAGTTGTAGATGACTTCTCTAGATTCACTTGGGTGTTCTTTCTAAGGAAGAAGTGTGATAACTTTAAGTGTCTGACAGAGTTTCTCAAATGTATACAGATTGAGTTCAATACTCACATTGCCCTGATCAGAAGTGATCATGGGACAGAGTTTGATTCTCTTCTTATGCAAGAGTTCTGTCAGAGTGAAGGGATCAGGCATACTTTCTCAGCTCCTAGAACTCCTCAACAAAATGGGGTAGCTGAAAGGAAAAAAAGAACCCTTATTGAATCTGCCACTATATTGTTGTCAGATGCTCACCTTCCTCTATCCTTTTGGGCAGAGGCAGTGAACACCTCCAACTATGTGCTGAATAGAAGTTTGATACATAAACTAAAGGGAAAGACTCCCTATGAATTACTCAAAGGGAAGAAACCTAAAGTTGATTATTTTAGAGTTTTTGGTTGTATTTGCTACATACATAATAATGACAAGAAATATTTAGCAAAATTTCAAGCTAAAGCTAATAAAGGAGTGTTTCTGGGATAATCCATGATCAGCAAGGCTTATAGGGTTTATAATAAATCATCTCTAAAAATTGAGGAATCTGTTCATATATCATTTGATGAATCTAACATGTCTTTCAAGGAGAAGATCTCTTCTACCATAGAACCTTTGCAGGAACATTCTCTTGTTGAAGACTTGAACAAGTTACAGGTCACTCAAAAAGAGGAAAGCAGTGAAGATGAAGAAAGTATTCAACATAGTGAAGAATAACTTGAAGAGCCAGTTACTGTACCACAAGAGGAAACAACAACACAGGTTGGTGAACAATCAACACCCCCTGTTGATTTAGTAACATCAAGAGACCATCCAATTTCCCAAATAATTGGAGACATCTCAGCTGGTGTGCAAACCAGAAATCAGGTCAACCAAAACCTGTTGCACACCTGCTTCCTATCTCAAATTGAACCTCAGTCCATTCAAGATGCAGAGCAAGATCCACACTGGATCATTGCAATACAAGAAGAGTTGCATCAATTTGAAAGGAACAAAGTGTGGGGAACTAGTGCCAAAGCCTGAGGATCACTCCATTGTTGGAACAAAATGGGTGTTCAGAAACAAACTGGATGATCAAGAAGTAATTGTAAGGAACAAGGCAAGGCTAGTTGCTCAGGGATATTCTCAAGAAGAAGAAGTAGACTATGACCAGACTTTTGCACCAGTTGCAAGATTGGAAGCCATCAGAATCTTTTTAGCTTATGCAACACATAAAGGATTCAAGGTATATCAGATGGATGTCAAAAGTGCATTCCTAAATGGAGAAATCAAAGAAGAAGTATATGTCAGACAACCTCCAGGTTTTATCTCTCCAACTTATCCTGATTATGTTTTTAATTTGAACAAAGCATTATATGGTCTCAAGAAAGCTCCTAGAGCATGGTATGAGACCCTAGCATGCTTTCTTTTGGAAAATGGATTTATAAAGGGTAGAGTAGACCAAACTCTTTTCATTAGAACCCATAAGTCACATACCCTACTAGTACAGATCTATGTAGATGATATTATTTTTGGTTCTACTGACTCAAAATTGTGCAGAAGGTTTTCCAACCTAATGCATTCTAAATTTGAAATGAGTAGCATGGGTGAGCTATCCTTCTTCCTAGGATTGCAAGTCAAATAGCATGCTGAGGGCATCTTTATTTCTCAAACCAAGTATGCAAATGAATTAGTTAAGAAATTTGGCATGTCTGAAGCATCTTGTATGAAAACACCTATGCCTACTAATGCTGTATTGGATGCTGATGAACATGGGAAACCTGTTGATCTGACAACATATAGAGCAATGATTGGCTCTCTACTGTACCTTACAGCCAGTAGACCAGATATAAAGTTTGCTACATGTATATGTGCTAGGTTCCAAGTAAGCCCTAGAGAGTCACACCTAACATTAGTAAAGAGGATTCTCAGGTATGTTAAGAGTTGTCCAAATCTAGGTCTCTGGTATCTAAAAGATTCAGCATTTGATTTAACTGGATTTTCTGATGCTGATTATGCTGGATGCAGAATTGACAGGAAAAGCACCAGTGGAACTTGTCAGTTCCTTGGTGACAGACTTGTCTCTTGGTTTTGTAAGAAACAAACTTCTGTGTCAACCTCAACTGCTGAAGCTGAATATATGGCTGTAGGCAGTTGTTGTTCACAACTCTTGTGGATTCAAAACCAACTCCTAGACTATTGCTACAACTTAGAGAAGTCTAAAATCTTTTGTGATAACACCAGTGCTATTTCTATAGCTCAAAATCCAGTCCTCCATAGTAGGAGAAAACACATAGAGATTAGACATCACTTCTTAAGGGATAATGTTGAAAAGAATAAAATTGAACTGCAATATATCCCAACTGATTTACAAAGGGGAGATATTTTCACCAAGCCCTTGGATAAAAAGGAACACACCTTCTTCCTAAATCAGTTAGGAATGTTAGATGGAGGAAGTCTTAAATAATATCCAAGATTTTACAAGTTTAAAAATTGACCAAGACTAGGCAAACATCTTGATTTTTCTTAGTGTCTAGAGTTTTTCTGGTCTCTGAACTGCGCTCGACGATTTTCCCCCAGATCGTCGAACGGAGATCGACGATTTATGAAATCGTCGACCTGAGATCAGCGTTTCTCAGATAGTATGAACTATCTCTTCCGGTCAGCGATCGTCGAACGACGCTCGACTATTTTGTTCTCTGAACTATCGTCGAATGGAGCTCGACGCTCTCCAATATCGTCGAACGGAGATCGACGATATTGAAGACTCTTCAGATTCCTTTAGTAGCCCCGATCGTCGAACTGAGTTCAACGATCTTTCCTTTTCTGCGTCGAACCCTAACATAAAATTCATTTTTTGCCGTCGTTCTCCTTTTGCGCTTTCGATTTCTCTGCAAAAACTTTCTTTCCCTCCAAACATTTCTGCACTTGGTCGTTTTATTTGTTTATTCTTTGCAGGTAACTTGGCCGTTTCTGTTGCTGTTCTCGCCGCCATGAAATTTGATGCCGGCTTTGACATTGACATAGAGTCCTTCAGCACGACAGATCAGGTTTTCCAGGACATCTTGGAGTTGTTCAAAGAGCAGAAACTTGCTACTATCATGACCACAAGGATTAAACTTACTGCTGATGAAATTAAAGAGTGGGTCTACACTTCCCACAATTAGGATCAAAACACAATTGTTGGATCAATCTCTGGCACCCAGGTACCCTTGACCCCAGCAATTCTAACAGAAGTTTTTGAGTTAAGTACTGGTGGAGATTCTGCTGACTTATCTGGAGAAGAATATGCTGACTTGCTTGCAAGAATGAGTCATTCTGAGGCTAACCCTAGCAAGCTATTGAAGAAGAATCTGTCTGTGGAATACAGATTCCTGGCTGATGTAGTTGGAAAGGTCCTATTGGCTTAGCACTCTGCCCATGATACTATTTCCAGGTATCAGCTATGCTTAATGGGAGCCATAGTGGACAGGAAGATTTTGAACTGGGGAGAGGTCTTCTTTGACCTAATTAAAAAGAAAATTAATAAGAGTTTTGTGAATTTTGGAAGGATCTTAGGCCTTTTTCTGCAGAACAGATGCCCTGCATTGCTAGTATCTTCTGGGATACACATAAATGCTTCCAAGAGACTGTCCTGTACCCTATTTGGTAAATGGGACAGGCAGATCATCAAGCCCAGCAGGCCCTCTTCCAGCACACCTTCAGGCACCAGGACTGCCATAGTCACTTCCCCTCAGGTCTCTGCCCCTGCAGATGACCTGCCTGCTGCTGCCTCTCCTCCTCCTCCTCCAATTCCATCTCTTCCAATTCCATCCACCATTCAAACTCCATACACTATCATCATCTCCAGCCCTTCTCCAACATCTATACCATCTCCAATCCCTACTCTACCAACAACAGAAGAACAATTCCATCCATTATACTCCTACCCTCAACCAGAGATTGTCACTTCATCACCCTCCATTCCCTCATTCAACCTTATTGATGATTCCATCATGGATGACTCACCCTCCTCTCCTCCTGAGCTGCCCTCATCCTCAACCTCTTATCAAAACCTTCTGCAAGAAATCATTGATCAACCTACCTTCACACCATCTATCTCCATCCCACTGTCTTCCATCACCACTTTACCCACACCTCAACCATCCCTTCCCCAATACTCTAGCTCTCCACTACCATCATCAACAGCTACACCTCCATCCTCTACCTCTGCTCCAATCACTGCTGAGCAAGTAGATCTTCCAGCTCTTACTGATAGGATATATGAATTGCTAGCCCCCAGGCTATCTCTTCTTTTGGAGACATCCTTGGCTCCATTACTCCAGTCAGTGGCAGCTATTTCTGCCAGGCTCTCCTCCTTATTCCCTCAAGCAGCCCCTTCAGAAGTGTGCCTTGATCCAGCTTTGTCTGAATCTAGGCAGGGGGAGATGCCCTATGAAGTGAGCTTGCCTGCTGTGTCTGCTGTTTCTTCAGCTTTTGTTACTGCTGCTGCTGCTGTTCTTCCTCACGCTCCAGTTGCAGTCTTTTCAATAGACCTCAGGTCTCTGCTGTCAGCATTTGATTCAGTCTACCTCAGTTGTCTTCCACAGATAGTTGCACTCCAGCCATCAGAGGATTTGTCCAAGGCCCTTGTGCCCTTCTCTTATTGTGACCCCAGCATTATAACTTCCTTTGTTAATTTAGTATATGCTGCTGCTACTCCTGCTGAAAGTATGGTTGCTATTTCTGATGCTGCTGTCCCTCCTGCTGAAGATAGTGTTGATGTATCTATTGCTATTAGTGCTGTCAGTGCTACTGCTACTGTTGTTCCAGTTTCTGCTGATATCATTATTACAGAGGCACATGATTTTGAGCCCTCTGTGTTTTCTGATGATATTCCTGCTGCTGATATTGCTGTTTCTATAAGTTAAACTGTTGCTGCCCCAACTACTGTTATTACTGCTCCAGAACCTTCAGTATCTGCTGCTGTTGCTGCTGCTTCAACCTCTGCTTCTGCTTCAACTACAATTTCTACAAGTGTTGTACCTACTGCTGCTCCAACCTCTGCTGCCTCATCTTCTTCAACCTAGCTCAATAAATATTTGATGAAAAATATTGATGCTCTTTATGATGAGCAAAGTTCTGAAAGTGATGAGTTCAAGACAGATTCTGATGATTCTTCTGCTACCATTGTCAGGAAGAGAAAGGCAAGGAGAAAAGCCATGAAGAGAGTACCTCCAGCCAAGGTCAAGGACAACAATGACATACCATATTATATTCTTCATGACTGCCCCATAACTGAGCACTGGATGCAGTAATCAAAGAATCAACTCAAAGCCATGAAGAAAAAGAGGAAATATGAAAAAGGATCTTCTCAATTTCAACATCCTCATCCTCCTCCACCACCTCCTCCTGATGCAGGTGCAGGTGGAAGTTCAGCTGCTCAACCCTCTGCTAGAAGTCATACCCCCTATCATACACATACCAGATCCTATTATAGTGGAAGCCAGTCTAGGGGCTCTCAATCCAGAAGAGGAAACTACAGAGGCAATCAAAGAGAATTCCAGGTTTATTCTAAAGGATATTCAAGGCAACATCCCTACTCCAGGGAAGAACAAATCTCATCTAACACAACCTCTGGTCCTTTTCCTTATAAACTGAAGGAAGTAGTTTCTTTCAGGCCTCCTTAGGACAATCCATCAAATAGATATGAGCCACCAGTGCCATTTGAAGATCCTGAAAACAATCCAATTGCTTGGACTGCAAGGATGAAAGAGCTTGCTGCACTGGACCAGATTAAGAAAGCTAGAGAGCAAGGCAAAGACTCCTCCAACATCACTACATTATCTGAACAGAGAAAGAAAGAGTTGGAAAGATATGGCTCAAGTAAATTCTTTGATTCTGATAGATACATGGAGCTGCATCATGAAGCTGTAGTTCCTAGGCCCAGACAGCAAACCTCTTTAGGTGCAGCAGATGATACAAGATCAAAGAAGGAAGCTCTCAACCCCAATAGAGAAATCAAACTCATTAAGAGCAAGGAGAAGAAATGATTATGTAAGGTGACAATCACTCTTGATTTTTGATTATTATCTGGGATGATATATATCTGTGGATCGGCATGTCCAGCTTATTGCTTTTCTGTATTGTTGCTGTGTATGTTGTTATTTAATTTTTCCAAATTTTGTAAATAGTAATCCTAACCCAAATAGGGGGAGATTGTTGGAACACCCTATTACTAATTTGGGTCAGGATCACTATGTCTCTAGGAAACCAGTTTTTGACCTCCTTTATAGATCTAAAGGTCAATTAGAATTGAGTCTAAGGGTTAGAAGTCTAGGTTTGAAAGTTGCCCTCAAGACCAAGAATTTCTCAGTTTGAGACTAAGTCATATCGTCGAGCTCAGCACGACGATTCGTCGAACTCCAATCGACGATCGTCTAGCTCAACTTCGACAGATCGTCGAACTCCATTCGACGATCGCTGAGCTCAACTTCAACAAATCGTCGAACTCCATTCGATGATCTGCGACCTCAGTTCGACAATCTTGACTCAACATTGGATCTCTATCTCTAAGCTCAGTTCGACAATCTTTGATCTCAGATCGACGATTTTTGTTGCTGTCTAAATCCATATCGCTGAGCTCAGTTCGACGATAGCAGAGCTCAGTTCGACGTTTTCTGATGAGTTAAAGGATTTTTCAAGATTCAAATTCAGAACAGTTAAGGAGTTATTCAGCAATTAATTCAGAAGATTTTCTAGCCGTTTTCATTTATTTCTGAACCAAGTTTCAAGGGATTATCAAGGAATGTTTCTTTGGACTTTCCTCCAGAAGACATTTTGCAATTTAGGATGCAATTAATGACAGGCCAACGACTATTCTTGACAGAGGATGTTTTTCTATTCAGTACCAGAGAATAAAAGACAAGTTTTTTGAATCTCTCTCAGACATCACAACACTCAGAACACAGACAAGAAAATGAAAAAGAACATAATATTCTCTGTCTCAAAGAATTCTCTGAAGAACACACATCCAAGGAGATCAAACTTTCTGAAATCTTCTGATCTCTCTTGTCTCAAGTGTTCAAGGCCAACACCTTTCAAAGACTCCAGACACCTAACATTCAGCTATTGCTGAAATCATCATTTGCTAGAGATCAACTTCTAAAGGCCTATCACCCTACAACAAAGCTTCTTTTCCTGAACATCTCAAGGACCCAGGGGGAGCTTTGACACCATCAAATCCACATAGTCTTCTCAGCTGCTTTGAGAAAGAGAAGACTTCCATCACTCTCTCACCCCCATCTCTGTAAAGGGTTTCTCAAACTCCCTTCAAAAGTTTGAGCTTGGTTTTTGAGCACCTTGTCAAAAGCTCATTGGTGGCAAGACACCTGAACAAAAAATCTGATTTGGTTTTTGAGCACCTTATCAAAAGCTCATTGGTGCCCAGGACACCTGATCAACTCATCCTGCAGTGGATTCCTACCTAGGGTGGTAGAAGAGTGGATGTACCCAAGTTTAGGGGAACCACAGAGCTCCTTGTGTCATCTGGATTGCTTGTATTTATTTTTGTTTCTGGCTGTGATTGTTTTGTGATTAGTTTAGTTCTGTGATTAGATTTAATAATTGCCTCTCTGTTCACTCAGATTACAACAATTGTTGTAAAAAGTTTTCAAGCACCATATACTCTATTCACCCCCCTCTAGAGTATATCAGATCTAGCTGCACTTTCATCTGGGAATACATCAGGATACTCGGACACAACTAGGATACTGTCTAGACTTGGCCTAGGCGTTGAAGCCTGCACTAAGGTGACAAACAACTCTGCACCAGACCGAACTGCCTTAATCACTTGTAGGGCCGACATCAAAACTTTACCCGACCCCTTCAGGCCCGCAAACGTAGTCTCCCGTTCAGTATGCAACCCCAACTTAACCTCCTTTCAGTTGCAATCGATGTAAGCTCGCTGCTCCGAGAGCCAGTCCATACCAAAGATTACGTCGAACTCCACTAATGGTAGAACCAATGCTCGTAAATCAAACTCCTATTCCCCAATCCGAATCTTTACCACACAGAACTTATCCGCACGCATTGAGCACCCATTGGGCAACAACACATCCAACTTGTATTTTGCCATCGAGGAAGGGACCCCGATACGCGATATGAACCTTTCAGACAAGAAGGAATACGATGCTCCCGTATCAAACAAGGCTCTCGCTGGACGATCGAAAATCAACACGAAGCCTAGCACCAACAAATATAAGCTAACATGTATAAAAAGGTAACAACTACATAAAGTTAATCTGCCATAATTTAACTCGTACCTGTCACCACGTCAGCTTGTTTCTTGGCCTCTTGCAGACCAAGATTATAAACTCTAGACTGGACTGGAGCATGATGGGACGCGGTTGACTCCACCGCCTTCCATTTCTCTTCATAGGTAACTCCAGGCTTCCTCTCGGACTTTGCACGTCCGCTCTAACACTCACGAGCAAAGTGCCCCGTCTTCCCACAGTTGTAGCAAGCTCCTGGGACTCGACTTGTAGTTACCCCCCAATGTACCAGATGAAGGGGCTGAGTTCGAAGTCCTCTGCTTCTTGTTCCATCTGCGGAACCCTGATTTTGCATTTGGCACTTTGAACTCTGTCTTCTTTTCCACTAGGTCCTTCTTCTCTTGCACTTTCTTCACAACCTTTTCCAATGACCGGGCCGAATTGACAAAGGCTAGGAAGCCCTGCGCCTTAGGTCCAACAAGGAGTAACTGTAGGTCGCCGCGTAGACCTTCATAAAATCGGTTGGTCTTCCTCTCTTCTTCCGTAAACATGGCACCAGCATATCGATCCAACTGTGTAAACTCGTGGAGATACCCGTCCACGCTTCTGGCTCCCTAAGTCAACCCAAGATACTGATTTTCCATCTCAAGCTTCTGAGCAGAGGGTAAATATCTGGCCAAGAACAATCTTGAGAAATCCTCCATAGGAACATCAGCAAGCTGCCTTCCAACTAAGAGATGAAACTCCAACTCATCCCACCACAGCCTCGCCTCACCAGCCAAAAGGAAGGTCACTATGGTGGTCTTCTTCCACTCCTCAGTTAGCGTGGCCGTCAAGACCCTCTTTATTCTAGAGAGCCAATCCTTAGCTTGAGCCGCCGTTCCAATCCCATCAAACACCAGAGGATTAAAGCCCATTAAATGCTTGAGCTGTCTCTCCGTAACCCTCCTCGGCTCTACCTGATCCACTGCCAAGCGCTCCACCACTCTCAGCTCTGCCGCACAAACCGGTTCTTGCTAATTCACATGAGGTGCATGATGCATCTGCCCTGCAGGTTGGGCATTTATCATGGTAAAAACTGCTTCATCCACCAACCTGATGGTTTCCGCTGAAGTAGGTGTTGTAGGCACATCCATCGCTGGACTACTTTACGCCGATTACGGACGCTCCGATTAACCAGCACCGCTCCTAGCTGCCTATAATAACAAATAACCTAGATTAGACAACACACAAATTTCTAAAAGCAATCATTAGAACACTCAGGTTCCACAAAACAAGTATATTTTTTCATTCCTAAGTGGACATTCATGGGTTCTTTTTGATGGTAAAATGATGACGCACACATGTGCTCACCACCCCTTAAAAGAATTCACCCACGAATTCATTTAAGCCTGACTGTAACCAGAAGTCTAATAACAAATTGTAACACCCTCATCTATCGTATGACATATAATAGAAGGTCCAGCTGGAACCCGACGCCATATACCACGGACAGTCGGAAGGGTTATGTATGAATAACCAAATTATCCAATTAAGACTACTCGTCCTAACACAGAGCCTTCTAGAGGAAGCTTTTAAACAGTTGAAAGAACCCATAATAGTAATACAATAATCATGAATGTCTACAACCACTACAACTGGAATGAAATACAAATACACTGAAAGATACTTGGCCTTATGGCCTTACAGGAGTTCACTTAATAATATAATGTTTTCCAAACTTCGGCTCGCAGGCCGGCCACACATGACAAAATAAAGAACAACTATTCGCTTGGGCCTTCAAGGTCCAACTCGACAACATGGGCTCCAGCCCGCTATTTTGTACCTGGCTCCACAGCACCTGCAAGCAACATTCCACCACACGGTGGCAAACAAAGGAACGATCAGCCAAAGCCGACAAAATTATAACGACCCCGCCCCTTTCTCAGGACGGTGGTGCTCCTTCCCTGCATTTCATTAGCCCAGCTAAACAATTAAGTATAAATATATTTCGCCACAGGTGTAGGCTCGCACGGCCAAACACCATGTGCACTCAGGGCACATTAACGGTGAATCCGGTCAATTCCGTGGATTCACCACCATCCCCGGGATGGCAATAACATGAGCATTTTATCCTTTCTGACCACTGTCTAAGGTTCCTGACTATGCCAACAGCCAGTCCCCATCAATGGGTCTCTCGCACTGAACCACATAGCACAGGTCCGATTCCACATGCCCGTTGCTCACACCGCCTAGTCACCTTAAGATCTACGCGCAGGCCAAGCTTCTCTCGGATCCTAACAATTCCAAACAATCATATAACCCAGTTATGTTCAAGGTCGTTTCCCTGACCGCCAAGTTAGCAGAACAATGGTTTCGCTCAGTTTTTCGGGTGCGCCTTGGAGTTAATCCCCAAGGATCCCTGCTGCAATCTACCACGTAGAAACCCGAAAACCTAAAGCACAGAGTCTTCTCCGCCAAACCATAACAAATGCAACATCAACGATCCAGACCAACATGTCCGGGTAGGCTTCACACACAATGCCTATGTCCGTACTTTGATTCCGGACTCTATATGCAACACAAGGGGGACTATTCCCGTCAGCCCCAGGGAACACCATACACTCGCCGCATACTCGCAGGAGGGGGTTTCCCTATGCAAAAAGGAAGAGAGCTTCACATGCTCAAGTAGAGAATCCTTACCCTTGTAGTACGCTTTTGCGCCATGGAAAATTACACGGATAGAAGTCTTTGCAACGGGATTTCCTCCACGGATCCGCTCTCGGTTCTCTAAACGGTGCTTCGATGCTCCGCCGACGGCCGGAATCCTCCTCCTTCTTCCTCCTCTCTCTAACTCCTTGAAAGAGAGAAATCTTAAGGGAGAAATGAGGAATTGATCCTCTATTTCAGACCTTAACAGAGTAGGAACTCATCTGGGCCGTCAGATCTTAATTAAAGAAAACAAACGGCTCAGATCTGTACATAAATCCTCAAACCTGGGACGAACAAGGCCTTGCACACGACCATGTCCCAGGCCATGTGTCTCGATCCAGGCACGATCGTCGAACGCAGAAAAACCACACGTCCAAGACACGCCCGTATCTCAACCTAACACGCCCGTGTCAGGTCCTCGACACGCCCGTGACCGGAGGCGTGTCACATATAACCGTCATGTCTCTTGGGAACACGGGTAGTGACACGGGTAGGCACACGCCCATGTCATATGACACGCTCGTGTCACGCTGCCGTGTTTCCTGCCGTGTCCTTCTCTGGACACAGCCGGCCAAAACACCAAGCAAGATACGGCCTTGGACATGCCCGTGTCCAAGGTCGTGTACCCCTATATAGGCACCAAAATTTCTTTTGGACGCGATCAGCTCAAATACGATTTTTGGGGCGTTACACTTTACTTATTTCTGTTCAACTCTTCTTACTTTTCTTGCACTATATATATAGAACTGCTAGAGTAGGAATATTTGTTATATATGTACTCTTAATATAGCTCCTCTGTCACTTGTTTCCTTCGTTATACCCCTTGTTGTCCATCGCTTCGTCCTCCCGCTCGCTGCCTAGGAGTTGCGGGGGCGAGGTGTGGAGGAAACGACTTAGCCTTTTTGACTAACGGTCAGTGTGACCAATCATTTTAGGAGCTCGAGGAGAGGGAGTACCTGCAGGACGAGGTGGCAGGACCTGAGGAGCTGATACCACCACTACCTACTACTACTACAGCACAACGTCAGGTGGGACGAGTCTTCTGATGATAGTGTAGCTTCCGCTTGTTGTCATTTATGAGATAGATATTTGTCATCATGTACTGTGCATAAGCCCCCTTTTCTCTATTTTTATATAACTCATGTTGGACTGATGTACTCTTATTTATTATGAGATAGTGCTATGACTTGTGGACTAGTGGTTGCTTTATACTGCTTTTACTTCTTACTCTCTTTTGGCCAAACAGGATATATGATCGTACTAGCCGGCAAAATCGGCGTGTTGCGATGCCGACTAACCCGTGTGTTAGTGCCACCGTAAATGGTTCATAGGTTATCTCATGCAATTTCAACTTGCGTCATCCATAAGCGATCACCTTTCCAAACTTAAGAAGAACACAACCCAAGCCGCTCCCTGATGCATCACTGTAGATTTCAAAGCCGTACGCACCACTTCAAGATTGGCGCCGTGGTCAAGCGAATCTTCAACTCTTCAAAATCTCACGTGCACTTCGGCGTCCAAACAAACTTTTGATCCTTCCTTGTTAATGTGGTAAGAAGCAAAGCGATCTGTGAGAAGTTTTCTACGAAACGTTTGTTGTAGCCCGTCAGTCCAAGGAAACTCCTGACATAGGCCACAGAAGACAACACCGGCCACTCTCGTATGCCCATTATCTTTGACGGATCCACCGCAATGCCCTCTCCACTCACCACATGACTAAGAAAATCCACTGACGATAGCCAGAACTCACAGTTTGAGAACTTGGCATAGAGCTTATTCCGCATCAGGGTATGCAACACCATCCGTAAATGGTTCGAATGATGTTCTTCCGACTGAGAGTACACTTGCATGTCATCAATAAAGACGATTACAAATAAGTCCAAGTACTCGCGAAATGTTTGGTTCATTAGGTCCATGAACACTGATGGCGCATTTGTTAACCCAAATGACATTACCGTGAACTCATAATGACCATATCGTGTTCCAAACACTGTCTTGGGAATGTCATCTTCCTGAATCCTCAACTGGTAGTAATCAGACTTTAGGTCCAGTTTAGAATAGACTGTTGATCCCACTAGCTGATCAAACAAGTTATCAATTTGAGGAATCAGATACTTGTTCTTCTACATCAGCTTATTCAATTCTCGATAGTCGATGCACAAACGCAGACTCTCGTCCTAATTTTTAATAAAGAGACAAGTGCGCTCCATGGTGACATACTTGGGCGTATATATCCCTGTTCCAAAAATTTTTGTAGTTGAACTTTCAGTTTTGCCATTTCCTTTGACGCTACACGAAATGGCGAGCGGGCCACAGGTTTTGCACATGGCACCAACTCAATAGAGAAGTCAATCTCCCGCTGGTGTGGTAACCCTGGTAGCTCCTTCAGAAACACATCAACATACTCTGAAACAATCAGAACATCACTCACAGTGGCTTTTGGCTCAACAGTCTTTAAAAGCGTGAATAATAACTCTGCTCCCTTCTGAATAGCTTAGACGACTTGGAGAGCAGACATCAACAATTTGCACGATCCTCGCATACCTGTGAATTTCATCTCTAGCTTGGTATTATGTCCCAGTGTGATCTCCTTTGAATTGCACTCGATAAAGGCACGCTGCTACGAGATCCAGTCCATACCAAAGATCACATCAAATTCTGATATCGGCAGCACAGATGCTTCCAATATGAAATCTCGACTTCCTATTCATACCTCCACAGAGCAAGTCCTATCCGCATGCATCACACATCCGTTTGGTAATAACACCTTCATATAATCTGTCATCATACGAATCGACACTCCGATTTGTGACACGAAGTCCACAGATAGAAACGAATGTGAAGCATCCGTATCAAATAGTGTTCTCGTCGGATAGTCCCGAATCAGGACAAAGCCTAATATAAACACATCATACACAAGCTACACACAAGGTATGAAGTATTAAAAGCAATAACAATGTATCTTAACTCGTACCTGTGACGACGTCACTTTGCTTTATGGCCTCTTGTTGGCCAAGATTATACACTCGGGGCTACGCTTGGGATGCAAAGGACTCCACCACTGCCTTTCTCTTTTCAGCATATGACTCTCCTATCTTCTTCTCACCCTTTGTCGGACCAACCCGACAGTCACGCGCTAGATGACCCGCCTTACCACAAGTATAACAAGAATGAGGTTCTTTCATATACGTTGCTCCAGATGCAACAGTAGAGGGAGCTTGTCTTGAAGACTTGGATCTCTTACCCCATTTCCTTCGGTAGTTCGATTTTCCCAGGTACGGCACTTTGAACTCAGGCTTTGTCACAGCCAAGTTCCTCTTACCCTATACCCGCTTTATATCTTTCTCCAATGCACGAGCTATATCAACCAATGCTTGAAACCCCTGGTTCACCGAACTCGAGAGCCGGAATCTCAGCTCATCCCGCAACCCTTCGTAGAACCTATTGGTTTTACGCTCTTCGTCAACAAAGATAGATCCCGCATAATGTCCCAACCTTATAAACTCATGTAAGTAGGTATCAACACTACTTTCTCCCTGAGTTAGACGTTGGAATTCATTTTCCATGGCTATGTGTTGCACTGATGGCAAGTGCTTTGCCACGAACAGTCTCGAAACTCCTCTATCGAGACTTTCATTAGTTGTCTGCCCGGTAAGTGGTGCAGCTCCATTTCATCCCACCAAAGCCAAGCCTCTCCTTCCAACAGGAAAGTGTCTAAGGCGACTTTCTATTCCTCATCTGTTCTTATCGCCATGAAAATCCTTTTGACGCATGCAAGCCAATCCAATGCCTGCGTCGGGGTTCCCTCCCCTGCGAACATAGGAGGATTAAAGCTCATAAACTGCTTCAGTTGTCGTTCCGCTGCTCGTGGATTTACCACATCCACATCAGGTACGGGCCTCACACCAACCTGTCCTGGCATCACCGCAGGCTTTGCCTGCCCAGTTGGTTGTGTCGGGATCATCACAAATAATGCCTCAGCAACTAAGCGTACTGTCTCCGCATACGGAGGAGGTGTATGCACCTTAGCTAGTGTCGTACTCTCATCAGAGTGCTGGGGCTCAAACTGCCCTGCACCACTTCAAGTCACCTATACGTGTAAAAGACACACTTTAGTTACTTTGTAAAAGCAACAACAACATTGTAGGAATGCGCAGGTTCCTTATATAGGTGTATTTGCATTCCTTAGTGGATATTATTGAGTTCATTTGTGTTATAACGGGTCGCAAATACACGTGCTCGCAACCCCTCAAACGAATTCGACCATGAATTCAAAGGAGAAAGACCAAGACAAGCTGATACCAAATTGAAACATCACCATTCGTTACATGACATATAATAGAGGGTCCAGCCGGTGCCCCATATCATATGCCACAAATAGGCAGGGGGGGGGTTACAGGTTAATATCAAAGACTATTACACGCATCCTAACTCTGATCATTCTAGCAGAAGCATTAGAGGTTATTATCGAACTCATCGTCAATGAATGTCCACTATATATAAACAACCACATTTATATATCTCATAGGAATGTATACAAAATACACAATGTTTGGCCTTAAGGCCTTATAGTTATTCTTCAAAGTGTGGATTACATATATCGGCATGCAGGCCGGCCACACATGAAAACAGTAACACTTTTCTTCATTCGGCCTTCGAGGGCCAGCATAGCAGTTGCAAGGGCTTCAGCCCACTATTTCTCGCTCATATCTCCAGCACCTGCATGGGGAACATCCACCGTAATAGTGGTAAACAAAGCAGCGGTCAGCATTAATCTGACCAATTTATAACGACCCTACCCCTTTCCCGGGAAAGTGGTATTCCTTCCCTATAGGTATAACATTTTCACAAGCAGATATATCACAAAATGTGCACTCACGCACAATTCAATATATCATAAACACCGACCGCACAGCCAGACGCTCCGTTCAATCAGGGCACATTATCGGTGTACCGGAAAACCAGAGTCCCACCACCATTCTCAAGTCCCAGAGCCAACGGTAAACATTGAGCATTCATGCTCCACGGCCCACGGCCGGAGAGTTTAGTCTTGATGGCGAACAACCAAGACTCTCATTATGTGAGCCTAACAAAGCTAATATCTTAGGCAGTCAAGTTAGACAACCATAACGTGAATACAGTTCAACCCTTACCCGTTGCTCAAATCTCCAGTTCAATGTCTAGACTTACACGGGTCAGCTTCCCCTTATTCGTTCTGCGCACCGGCCTTTAAGAGTGCATAACTAACAATAGCTACACTGTCCCCCAAGGATTGGCTTTAACAATCACAGGTTACCTCGGAGCTATCGCCAGCAACAACCACTATCGTCTGGCATTAGCGATAACACACTCTTTCTGTACCCAGGGCCAACCATAACTGGACCAACTATCCAGAAAACCCATCAGCCACCTACAGTGCAAGAAATACTAGACTTTCATAGCATACTACACTTGAAATTCGAGGGTATTTTCCTAGAATTCCACTCCAGTACTTCCTGTTACTCCACTTCACAGGCACAACCCACCGACGCCACAAAATACTCGTTTATACGCAGAGTCTTCTCCAGTGCGTAAAATAAAGCATCAACAATCCAGACCAACCTGTACAGATGGGATTCATACAACATGAATATTCCAGACTACACATTTTTGAATCTATATGCAAGACTGACTAGGTATTTCATGAATCAACCCAATGAAATCCCTTGACACTCCACCTTTTGATGGGGGATTCCATGCATATGCGAAAATAAGGACTTCACATGTCTAAGGAGGAAGGTCGTTACCCTTGGCATTATCTTTGGAGTCATGGCAAAGCTTTTCTATGAGGATGGAAATGCACCTAACTTTCCCCTTTGCGATTTTAGCTTCGTCTCTTGATTCCAGCCACAAGTTCTTCTCCAGCAACATCAAGTTCCACCCAAACCCTAACACCAGCCGAGAGTTCTCTTCTCCAGAACTGGTAAGAAAGGAAGAGAGAGAGAGAGAAAAGGAAATAATGACTTCCTCAATCCCATCCCTTTGCACATGTGGCCTCGTATTTCACCCCAACCACACGATAAACTCATCAAAAAAAGCAATGGCTCGGGCTTAAGCTGAAAAAGTCAACCACCGCTCACTGGTCGCACACCAGCCACCTGACACGAGTCGCCACTACGACGATATCTTATTTCGAGAATTCATGGAATGGGGTTCAGTTCGTCAAACGAAATTCGTCGAACAAGAGGGAATTCGTCGAACTAGAGAATGACACATAACAGAGCCATATTCGTTGAACCCCGTTCGACGTTCGTCGAACGCTGTTCGACGCTTTAGTCGAACTCCGTTCGACGCTTTAGTCGAACTCCGTTCGACGCTTTAGTCGAACTCTGTTCGACGCTTTAGTCGAAATCCGTTCGACGCTTTAGTCGAAATTCATTCGATGTTTGTCGAACCCTGTTCGACTTTCGCCGAATTCTATTTGACGTCTTTGTCGAATACCATTCCACGTTCATCGGACCCTGTTTGACATTCACCGAACTCTGTTCGACTTGCTAGCCTGTTACCTCCTACTCCTTTTTGGGGGGTTACACTCCCACAGGTCTTCAACTCATTTATGATCCTGAAGAATCTTTCATAACAAGAAGTTATGTTCTCCTTCAATTTTTGCTTGAAAGCCTCATACTCTTGGTTGAGCAGAGACTGTCACAACCCGCATTTTTACAGCATTTAATAACTTATCAGAGTAAGGGAAAATGCGCATCATGATGCCACATCAGTAGGGGATAACTGTGAACGCTCAGGCAAACACCAACTTAATCATGAAGAAAGATCCTTTAAGTTATTTTAAGGTAAAATCTGTTTAAGTGCAGTAGTTAGCCGTATCCCTCGCCTTAGTGTCTCATCTAGTCCACAAGAAAAGTAATTAAACGCTGCGAAAAGTACAGCTTTTATCAGATTAGACACCATACAAGAGCTTAGAGGCTCCCAAAGGACACCTCAAGGAATACAAATTCTAAATTTTGTAGAAATAAAAGTAGATTTGTACGGTCGTTAAATATAGTGATTTTATATTTGAAAATATGTAATTCATGAGGTAATACAAGTAATTTTTATACTTGAAATTAACTATCATGCAATCATAACATAAAACATCCCAGAGAGCAAGTAATCCACATCCACATAAAGAAAACTAAGCATCTAGCAAGTATCTAAAAATAATAATTCTGTGGGCGTCAACAAACTGACACGAACCCACATACAATATACTATGTCTGAACCAGTAAAACCAAATAAACAACATTCTACCTCGCTAAGACGAGGCAACAACCATGGCCAACACTGCCGCTCAAGCACTACAAAAACCAGCAACGAACTCAGCTACAGCTCTGAACCTAAGACATTCCAAAGACAGAACACCTCAACTAGAAAGTACAAGTGGTGGCAGAAAATAAGCCAAGGTAAACAAAGGTCAAAGGGGTACTGACCAAAGACCAAAAAGAACTGAAGTAAAGTACAAAAAAAAAACAAGGCATCAACAGGAAAAGAACACTTACGTGATTCGTCACGTACAACAAGAATATACCAAACACACGAGTCTATAAGGTGATAACATGAATAAATCATAAGGATGAAATACAAAACCTTTATTAGACACCTATGGTCGACTCTACCCAAAAATACGGGCTAGGTGGTCACTCAACTAGACACACCCTCACGAATATAATATCCATCTAACTGCGAGGGAGTCTCATACTCTCCACCATACACCACAGACACCAAAAAACCTGCTAAACTTCCACAGGGTACTAATAAAGGAAAACAAACATTTGTGGAGGTGGTTTCGTTCACTAACTCCCTCAATCAAGAAAACACAGAAAAAAACCACCACATATATCTCGAGACTTGGCACGCCAGATTCTACTTGACATTTCTAGATTCAAGACGTTGTTGATCAACCCTTAGGAACGATTTATAATCCTAGATAAACTCTAATATGTTTAATAACGATAGATAAGGCGTTTAAAGCCATCAATAAGACACTTCAAGAATGATTAAACATGCCCGGACAAATTTTAGGTTACCATGACAAGATCTTACCACATCAAGAGATTATTAAGGGAGATTAATTACTGTTATACCTTGGGGGGGTGCAAAAGTGTAGAAATCTAACAAACATGAAGAACTTAATAGTTACCATTAATCGAAGATGAGGAAACCAGGGTAAACCATCACTTGCCTTGGTTTCACCGGAAATGTTCACCGAATCATTCCACGTCTCAGATCAGTGCAAAAGAAGACGGGAGGAGTCGAAATCTGAACAAAATGGCTGAAATAGAGGTTAGGGCCGAAAAACCCTAACGAGAAATCTCAAGAAAAGGGGGAAATTTTACCAGGATGGCGTAGCTCTCGGCAAGCGCTTTCCAAATCTATACTCGGTTGAAGATTTCGAGCACCGAAGCTCCGTCGGCGGCCACCGGAAGATTCACGAACGGGAGGGAGTCGCCGCACGGATGGTTTCGGTTCGGTCTAAGTCTTGAGGAAGAAGATGAAGTTTTCTTTCTTTTCTATATATATACATGAGTGTCAGGCACGGGCCTCTGGCCTGATGGCTGAGCGACACAGTACCCGGCCGGCTACGGCGGGCTCTGCCGGCCCCCGGGCGGATGTTCCCCTCCCCCGTACGGCACCGCGCGATAGTACCAAGCCTGCGGCAGCGGGCTACGCCCGCCCCCGGCCCCGGCGAGCTGCACCTGCCCCCGCCCCCGACGGAAGCCCGCCCCTCGGCAGAAGCTCGCCCCAAAGCGGGCTGCGCCCGCACCCGGCGCCCTTCGACCGAATCGAGATGGGCCTTGCCCGCCTCCCGGCGGTCGGTGCCCGCCCCTGACGGCTTAAGCGGAATTTAATCCCCGCCTAAGCGGGATAAAGCCCCGCACTTAGGCGTGATTTAATCCCCTCCTTAGGCTTAAATCTGCAGGATTTAATCCGCACCTTAGGCGGGATTTAACCCCATGCTTAGGCGGGATTTAATCCCGCCAAAGCTGGCCAGATTAATCCCGCCAGCTTAGGCGGGATTTAATTTCGCCTAAGCTGGCGGGATTAATCCCGCCTAAGCTGGCGGGATTAAATCTCGCCTAAGCTGGCGGGATTAGTCCTGCCAGCTTAGGCGGCATTAAATCCCGCCTAAGCTGGCGGGATTAATCCCACGCTTAGGCGGGATTAATCCCGCCAGCTTAGGCGGGATTTAATCCCGCCTAAGTAATCCCGCCTGGGATTGACTTAATCCCAAGCGGGATTTAGTCCCACACCGCCGCCATAAATTGTTTTTTGGAATATATATATATTTTTGTTTGTGTTTGAAGAAAAACTATGATGGCGGGCTTGTTGATGGGTCTGTGCTTGATGGGCTTGCGGGCGGGTAGTACTATCTAGACTAATGTAAATTGAGTTGATTAACAGACTTTTGCTAATAAAATTTTGAAATTATTTCACATAGGTTTAGTACTGGGCAAGAGTAGATTTAGGATGCCTATAAAAAAATCTTGAGAGAGGGTTGGTTTGTTCCAACGGTTCATGATCAAAACTTTGAAATCTGACGGTCACTTAATTTCCTTTCAATTTCGAACTCATGCTATTTGCAGACTTCAGTATTTCTTTATAATATGGTATATATCTATACTATATTATAAAGGAAAAGTTATCTTTGGTGCAACATTCAATCTACCTAAAATACCCTTATATTTTAAAAAAATTACTACTTTAAAATCTAGAGAAAGGGAAAGAGGAGAGAGATGGAGAGAAAGAGAGAGGGAGAGAGGGGAGAGGGGGCACGCATGGAGGAAAAAGAAAGAGAGGGAGAGAATCAAAAAGAGGGAGAGAGAAGGAAAGAGAGAGGGAGGAATAGGAATAGAGAGAAAAAAATATTTTTTTTGAAATAAAAATATATTTTTACAAATTAAATATTATAATATTGATTCAGATTTTTTTACGATCATTTTGAGTACTCATGTGTATATGTTGCGGGCGTAGTCCGCAGGATCCGTCGGGGGCGGGTGAAGCACGCCATCGCCGGCCGGGTACTGTGTCGCGTGGTCATCGGGCCGGAGAGCATATTAATGTTTTAAAGTTAAAATATAATTTGTTTTACAAAATAAAAATTGTATTTTTGATTTATATTTTTTTACGGTCGTTTTGAGTACTCATATGTATATGTTGCGGGTCGGGCGGAGCCAGCTGTGGACAGGCGAAGCCCGCCGGGAGCGGCCGAAGCCCGCCGGGAGCGGGCAAAGCCCGCCGTCGCCGGTCGGGTACTGTCGCGCGAGGTCATATGGGCGGGTACTATCCACGACAAATGTCGCCGCCCACGACAAATGTCGTCGCCCACGGCAAATGTCGCCGCCCACGACAAATGTCGTCCCCATGACAAATGTCACACTACCGGTGAATGTCGCATCCCGGCGAATGTCGCACCCAGCCGAATGTCGCACCCTGCCGATTGTTGCACCTCCGCCGAATGCCCCCAGGGCCGAAGGCCCGTGCCTGTCACTTGTATATATATATATATATATATATATATATATATATATATATATATATATATATATATATACGAGTGACAGGCACGGGCCTCCGGCCCGATGGCTGCGCGACACAGTACCCCGCCGACAACGGCGGGCTCTGTCCGCCACCGGGCGGACGTTCCCCCCCCCCCCCCGTACAGCCCCGCGTCATAGTACCAAGCCTGCGGTGGCGGGTTACGCCCGCCCCCGGCGGAAGCAAGCCCCCCGGCGAGCTGCGCCTGCCCCCGGTGGAAGCAAGCACCCTGGCGAGCTGCGCCCGCCCCCAGCGGAAGCAAGCCCCCCGGCGAGCTGCGCCCGCCCCCGGCGCCCTTCAGCCGAATCGAGAAGGGCCCCGCCTACCTCCCGGCGGGTGGTGCCCGCCCTTGATGGCTTAAGCGGAATTTAATCCCGTCCTTAGCGTGATAAAATCCCGCACTTAGGCAGGATTTAATCCCCGTCTTAGGCTTAAATCGGCAGGATTTAATCCCCGCCTTAGGCAGGATTTAACCCCACGCTTAGGCGGGATTTAATCCCGCGCTTAGGCGGGATTAAATCCCGCCTAAGCTGGCGGTATTAAATCCCGCCTAAGCTGGCGGGATTAATCCCGCCAGCTTAGGCGGGATTTATTTCTGCCTAAGCTGGCGGGATTAATCCCGCGCTTAGGCGGGATTAATCCCGCCAGCTTAGGCGGGATTTAATCCCGCCTGGGATTGACTTAATCCCAGGCGGGATTTAGTCCCACACAGCCGCCATAAATTGTTTTTTGGTGTATATATATATTTTTTTGTTTGTGTTTGAATAAAAACTGTGATGACGGGCTTGCTGATGGGCCTGTGCTTGATGGGCTTGCGGGCAGTTGGTACTATCTAGACTAATGTAAATTGAGTTGATTAACGGACTTTTGCTAATAAAATTTTGAAATTATTTCACATAGGTTTAGGACTATCCTAGAGTAGGTTTAGGAGGCCTATAAAAAAATCTTGAGAGAGGGTTGGTTTGTTCCAACGGTTCAAGATCAAAACTCTGAAATCTGACGGTCACTTAATTTCCTTTCAATTTCGAACTCATGCTATTTGCAGACCTCAGTATTTCTTTATAATATGGTATATATATATATATATAAGTATTTATAAAAAGTTTTGTTTTAATTAGAATAAAAACGGGTTATTTACAAGTAGTACCACAGAAAACGAAAATAGAGGTCTGAAATTACTTCAAATCGAAATGTGCCCAACATGAAAGTTGTAGATCTCGTCGAGACGAACAAATTCCATGTTAACCATTTTTCCATACGACATTGTTTTGACTCTCAAAACAAGCCCTGATATAAACAGGAACGAAACTTCTCGGGATGAACGAACAGTACTCGAGAAGGACAACAGAACACTCGAGAAAGACCAACAGTACTCGAGAAAGATGAACAGTAATCGAGAAGAACAGTACTCAAGATGAACAGTAATTTATTCAAGAACTAAAGAATATTACTCGAGAAGCACAGTAATTTACTCGAGAAGCAGAATTAGATTACACGAGAAGCAGACTGGACACTCGAGAAGCAGCACACGAGAGGTGAGAAGATCACTCGAGAAGCAGAATTAATTTACTCAAGTACTAAAACTTAGTACTTGAGAGCATGGATGCAGTACACGAGAGGCATACCAGAGCACTCGAGAGAATTACCTGTGTACTTGAAAACTCAGATAAAACAATTGCATATATACAAAAAATTAAACTATAGAGATGAATAGTAAAAGACATTTTTGAATAGTGGTTTAATATTAAAATAATCATATTTATATATTTTGAATAAGGAAACACGAGTTCAAAATGGAGGCCCAAACGCGCGCCGAATTAAACGAAACTCACACTGAAGGTAAACATTGACGCTGCGAACCCAACGACGAAGTCAAAGCCAAAATTCAACGAGCCATTCGCGAGATATAAATTTTCATAGTTCACGACGAACATAAATTACACAAAACTTCGGAAAATCGCCGAGGCCCAAATATCGCTCGGATCGCGATGAAACTTGACGGACAAGTCCAAAATTACTTAACTTAATTTCCAAATGCAAAATTTTCCAATTACAACATGAATTTGGCCGACTCGACTGCACGGACGAAAAAATGCCTTAACGGCGATGCGCCGTCAACTTGACGTTAAAAGTAACGCCATGACGTCATAAATGTGACGATACCAAATCAAATAAAATCATCGAAAAATCGGGGGCGTTACATTCACTACCCCTAAAATGAAGTTTCGTCCCGAAACGTAACACAACTCCAAAACCAAGCCAGAACGAGTAAATCAAACATTACTGAAAACATAAAGATATACTCGAAACTAAGAGAAGAGGTGCGGATGAGATTCCTTCATTGCCGATTCCAATTCTCACGTCACACTCTCGACATCTTGATTTCTCCAAAGAATCTTGACCATGAGGATGATCTTTCTTTGCAACACACGCTCTTGAGAATCCAGCATACGAACAGTTTCTTCCACGTACGAAAGATTGGGCTGAATCTGGGGCACCTAGTCAAGGACTTGACGATCATTACGAACACACTTCCGTAACTGACTCACATGAAACACATCATGGACATCAGGGAAGGTAGCAGACAACTCCAGCCTATACGCTGAAACTCCGACGCGTTCAAGAATCTGAAAAGGTCCCACATACCGGGGGTCTAACTTGTGGTTCCTTCCAAACCTTTTAACGCCAGACATCAGATAAACCTTCAAAAAAACCAAGTCTCCAACGACAAACTCCAGATCGACCCTTCGTCGATTAGCATACTTATCATAGCTCTCTTGAGCCACACTGAGCTTTTCTCGAATATGAGTAACGACACAATTCATTTCCTCAAGAGATTCCGGACCTAGCAACGGTCTCTCACCAACTTCAGCCCAAAACAAAGGAGTTCTACAACGCCTCCCATATAAGGCCTCAAATGGGGCCATCTACAGACTCTTGATAACTATTATTGTAGGCAAACTCCATGAGTCTGAGATGCTCGTCCCAAGCACCACCATGATCTAAAATATAACACCTAATCATATCTTCTACGATCTGATTTACCCTTTCCGTCTGACCATTCTTCTGCGGATGATAGGGGGTGGAATACCATAATTCGGTACCCAACCCCTCTTGTAAGCTCTTCCAAAAACAAGACGTAAATCTAGAGTCTCGATCCAATACGATGCTAACAGGCACTCCATGCAATCTGGTGACTTCTTCAAGATATAACCCTGCTATATATTTCATCGAATACTCAATGTTAAAGGGAACAAAGTGAGCACACTTTGTCAATCTATCGACTATCATCCAAACAGAGTCGTGCCCACTGGGTGATTTTGGTAGACCGGTGATGAAATACATTGAAATACTCTCCCATTTCCAACTTGGAATATCAAGCGGTGTCAGTTTACCACCAGGCCTTCTATGATCAGCCTTAACACGCTGACACGTATAACATTCCGATACAAACTTCGTGATATCATTCTTCATCCCTAACCACCAAACAATTTATTTTAGATCATATACATCTTAGTGGATCCAGGGTGGTAGGATACACTGGAACCATGAGATTCAGCACATATCTTAGCCCGAATGTCGCCAAAGGCGGGGACGCAAAATCTACCCCGATACTTCAAGGTATCCAACTCATCCAAGGAGAAATCTGGTAGCTCTCCCTTCACAGTTCTATTCCGGAGGTGTAACAAATCCTGATCATCCTTCTGATGTGATCGAGTAAGGGAAAGCCAAGATGGTTCTTCTTCTTCTAGACTATCAGGTACAGTACTACCCCCAACCTCAATATCCATCAACAAGAATTCTTCTACCAAGGACTGTACTGACAGATTAAAATGTTTGGCGGTTTTTCTACTCAAAGTGAAAGTGCAAGTTAGATCTGATATACTCTAGAGGGGTGGGGGGTGAATAGAGTATGATGCTTGCTAAAAACGTTTTACAATAGTTGTTGTATTCCTAAGTGAGCAGGGAAGCAAATAACATAAAGTAAATCTAAACACAACAACTATCTAATCACGGAGCAATCTAATCACAAAGCAATCACAAAGCATAGCTAGAAACAAAAGAAAGACAAGCAACCAGATGACACAAAGAGCTATAGTGGTTCCCCAATCAACCTGGGTACATCCACTCTTCTACCACCCTAGGTAGGAATCCACTACAGGATGAGTTGATCAGGTGTCCTGGGCACCAATCAGCTTTTGATAAGGTGCTCAAAAAGCAAAGCAGATTTTTTGATCAGGTGTCTTGCCACCACTAAGTTTTGATAAGGTCTCATAAATCAATCACAAACTTTTGAAGGGAGTTTGAAAAAACTTTTACAGCAGAGAGAGAGAGAGAGAAAGGGATGAGATGATCTTCTCTGTCAACAGTCAGAGAGAAGATAGTGGATGTTATCAAAGCTCCCCCTGAGATCTTGAGTTATTCAGGAAGTGAAGCTTTGTAGTAGGGTGATAGGCCTTCAGATGATTTGATCTCCAGCAAAAGATGATTTCAGCAACAGCTGAAATGTGAGGTGTCTGGAGTCTTGAATGATGATGGCCTTTGAACACTTGAATCAAGAGAGATCTGAAAATTTCAGTTAGTTGATCTCCTTTTGTGATGTGTGTTCTTGTATGAATTTTTGAGACTGAGAATGTCTACAACTCTCTTTCTTTCTCTTGTGTAATTGTTGTTGTAAGAGTTGTAATTCTTGTTGTTGCAGAATATGTGTGTCTAACTCTCAGAGAAGAGTGAAAAAAAAACTGATCTTTTATTTCCTTGATCTGAATAGAAATGATCCTCTGTCCAAGATAGCCGTTAGTGTGTCAATAAATGACTTCCTTAACTGCATTTGTCTTCTGGAGGAAAGTCCAATAAAACATTCCTTGAAAATTCCTTGAAACTTGCTCCAGATTAAATGAAAACGGCTACAAGATCTTTGACATAAATGCTGAGAATAATTCCTCAACTGTCTGAATTTGAATCTTGAAAAATGTCTAACTCTTCAGCAAAACATCGAACTGAGCTCCACTATCGTTGAACTGAGCTCAGAGACTGGTCTTGGGCAGAAACAGAGATCGTCGATCTGAGCTCAACTATCGTCGAACTGAGCTCAGAGACAGAGAAACAAACTGGAGTCAAGATCGTCAATCTGAGCTTGAATATCATCGAATGGAGTTCGACGACTCGTTGAAGTTGAGCTCTGAGATCGTCGAATGGAATTCGGCGATTCGTCGAAGTGAGCTAAATGATCGTCGAATGGAGTTCGACGATTCGTCGTACTGAGCTCGACGAAATGACTTACTCTTCTGAACTAAATTCTCTGGTCTTGAGGGCAGCTTCCAAACCTAACTACTAACCCTTAGACTCAATTATAATTGACATTTAGATCTATACAATGAGGTCAACACAGGTTTCCTAAAGACATAGTGATCCTTGCCCAAATCAGTAATAGGGTGTTCCAACAATCCCCTCTATTTGGGTTAGGATTACTATTTACAGATATTGGAAAAATAAAAACATACAAAACAGAAATGCAACAAATAGAACATTGCAGAATCACAGACATAATCTCAGATAGTCAGAAAAACAAAATATACTGTCACCTTACAGAATCATTCTTTTTTTTGCTCTTTATAAGTACTATTTCTCTGTTGGGATTGAGAGCTTCTTTCTTAGATCTTCTATCATCAGCTGCACCTAGAGAAGTTTGTTGCTTTGTCCTGGGCACTATAGCTTCTGGATGCAGCTTCATGTAGCTTTTTGAATCAAAGAACTTACTGGATGAGTATCTTTCAAGTTCATTTTTCCTTTTATCTGATAAGGTGGTTCTATTGGAAGTATCCCTTCCTTTTTCTCTGGCTTTCTTGATCTGATCTAAAGCAGTCAATTCTTTCATCCTAGCTGTCCATGAAGTAGGATTGTTTTCTGGATCCTCAAATGGAACTGGAGGCTCATATCTATTTGAAGGATTGTCTGGAGGGGCTCTGGAAGAGACTGGTTCTTTGAGCTTTTAAGGAAATGGACCAGAGGTTGTATCAAATGGACCTTGTCCTTCCCTTGAATATGGATGTTGCCTGGAATATCCTTTGGAGTAAACTTGAAATTCTCTTTGATTTCCTCTATAATTTCCTCTTCTTGACTGGTATCCTCTAGATTGACTTCCTTTGTATTGGGATCTACCTTGAGGTTGATATGAGCTTTGGCTTCTGGCAGAGGGTTGAAATGCAGAACTTCCACTTGCACCTGCATCAGGTGAAGGAGGAGGAGGAGGATAATTGAACTGGGATGATCCTTTATCATATTTTCTCTTTTTCTTCATAGCCTTCAGTTGATTTTTGGAGTATTGCATCCAATGTTCTGTGATAGGACAGTTATGCAGAATGTAGTATGGAATGTCATTGGTGTCTTTCACTTTTGCCGGGGGAACTCTCTTCATTGCTTTGCTTCTGGCCTTTCTTTTTCTTGCAATAGTTGTAGAGGAATCATCTGAATCAGTCCTAAACTGATCACTATCTGAGCTTTGAGGGTTATCATACACTGCATCAATCTTTTTGAGATAACCTATCTGTTGTTGTGATTGAGCAGGAGAGACAGCAGAAACAGTAATAGTAGCAGTAGTAACAGCAGGAAGAGGAATAGAAGTAGTACTGGCAGAAGTGGTTGTGACAGCAGCAGATTCAAATATAAAGCTTTCAGAAACATGAACAACATCAGCAGTAACAGCATGCTCAAAATCAAATGCCTCTGTCATCTGCATATCCTCAGATACTAAAACAGTAGTAACAAAAATATCAGAAGTATCAACTTTAGCAGTAGGAGCAGCAGTAGTAAGAGCAACAGAAACATCAGTAATAGCAGGAAGAGCAGCAACAGAGAGGGAGTTTATAAAGGAATTTATTAAGCTGGTGTCACAGCTTGAAATATGCACAATGGCCTTAGAGAGATCTTAAGATTGCTGGTCTTCAGTGTGCTGGACTGGAAGACAGTTGAAATAAGCAGAATCAAACACTAATAACAGTGACCTGAGGTCCACTGTGATAACTGCAACTGGAGGTGTTGAAGCTTGAGCTTGGACTGAAGTAATAGTAGCAGCAGCAGGCAATCTTTCCACTTCATGAGGTATCTCCCCCTGCCTAGATTCAGTGGCAACTGGATCAAGACACCCATAAGAAGGGATTGCCTGAGAAGGAAGAAGAGAGGAGAGCCTGGCAGACAGTTCTTGAATTGTTTTGAGAAGTGGAGCCAAGGAGGTCTCCAGTAAGAGGGATAGTCTGGGAGCTATCAACTCATAGAGCCTGTCTGCTAGAGCTGGAAGATTTACATGCTCAAGAGGGACTTGAGTAGAGGTAGGAATTGAAGGTGGAGCAACAGGAGATGTTGGTGGAGAACTTGTGGATGGTGGAAATGAATGTTGAGAGATGAGAATAGTGGAAATGGAAGATAATGGAATGGAAACAGATGGTGTGAAGGATGGTTGTGCAATGATGTCTTGGAGTAGTTGTTGGTATGAGGTGGATGAAGATGGTGGCTCATCAGGGGATGAGGGAGAGTCATCCATATACGAATCATCTATAAGATTGAAGGATGGAATGTGAGATGATGAGTCAATATCTAGGTGTGGGTATTGATGTAAAGTATGGAAGATTTCTTCTGTGAGTTGTGGAATTGGAGAAGGAATGGAAGTTGGAGATGGGGTGGAGATTACAATGGTGGAGGTGACTGAGGTAGATGAAACAGGAGGTGGAGGAGGAGAAGAGGAAGCAGGCAAGTCTTCTGCAGGGGCATAAACTTGAGGGGAAGTGACTGGAGCAGTCTTTGTGCCTGAAGTAGAGCTTACAAAGGGCCTACTGGGCTTCACAATTTGCCTGTCCCATTTGACAAATAGGGTACAGGTGAGCCTCTTAGAGGCATTGATGTGCATCTCATTTGAAACTAGCAGTGCAGGGCATCTGTTCTGAAGAAACAGCCCTAATATCCTTCCAAAATTAACAAAATTCTTGTTAATCTTCTTCTTAATTAAGTCAAAGAAAATTTCTCCCCAGTTCAGTTGTTTCTTATCCACTAGGGCACCCATCAAGCATAGATGATACCTGGATATGGTATCATGGGCTGAGTGTTTGACCAACAATACCTTCCCAACAACATCAGCTAGGAATCTGTACTCAACAGATAGATTTTTCTTCAGTAATTTGCTAGGGTTTGCATCTGAATGACTCATTCTTTCAAGCAAATTAGAAAACTCATCTCCAGAAAGTTCAGCAGAGTCTTCTCCAGATTTCAATTCAAAAATCTCTGTCAAGGCAGCAGGTGTTAGGGATACCTGTGTTCCTGAGATTGTTCCAATTACTGTATTCTGATCCTGATTGTGGGCAGTATACTCCCATTCCTTGATCTCATCTGCAGCTAATTTGATCCTGGTGGTCATGATGGTAACTAGCTGTTGTTCCTTGAAAAGTTCCAGAATATCTTTGAAGATTTGATCGTTGTTATTGAATGAGTCCATGTCGATATCAAAACCTGCATCAAATTTCATTGCGGCCAGGATTGCAACTGAGACGGCCATTGATTCCTGCAAAAACTAACAAACAAACGACCAAGTGTAGAGAAGTTTGGAGGGAAAGAGAGAGTTTGCAGAAAGTATGAAAGCGCAAAGGGAGAACAACGACTGAAAAATGAATTTTATATTAGGCTTCGACGCAGAAAATGAAAGATCGTTGAACTCTTTTCGACGATCTGGGCTTCTAAAGGAAACTGAAAGGTCATCAATATCGTCGATCTCCGTTCGACGATACTGGAGAGCGTCGAGCTCCATTCGATGATAGTTCAGAAAACAAAATCGTCGAGCGCCGCACGACGATCGCTGACCTGAAAGAGATAGTTTAGCACTATCTGAGAAGCGCTGAACTCCGGTCGACGATTTCGGAAGTCGTCGATCTCCGTTCGACGATCCGGGGGAAAATCGTCGAGCGCAGTTCAGAGACCAGAAACACTCTTATACACTAGAAAAATCAAGAAATTTGCCTAGTCTTGGTCAATTTTAGAGTTTGAAAATCTTAGAACTTATTTTAGACTTCCTCCATCTAACATTCCTAACTAATTCAGGAAGAATGTATGTTTCTTTTCATCCAAGGGTTTGGTGAAAATATCTCCCCTTTGAAAATCAGTTGGGATATATTGAAGTTCAATTTTATTTTTCTCAACATTATCCCTTAGAAAGTGATGCCTAATTTCTATGTGTTTTTTCCTACTATGGAGGACTGGATTTTGTGCTATGGAAATATCACTGGTATTATCACAAAATATTTTAGACTTCTCTAAGTTGTAGCCATAGTCTAGGAGTTGGTTTTGAATCCACAATATTTGTGAACAACAACTACCTGCAGCCATATATTCAGCTTCAGTAGTTGAAGTTGACATAGATGTTTGTTTCTTGCAAAACCAGGAGACAAGTCTGTCACCAAGAAACTGATAAGTTCCACTGGTGCTTTTCCTGTCTATTCTGCATCCAGCATAATCAGCATCAGAAAATCCATTTAAGTCAAATGCTGAATCTTTTGGATACCAGAGACCTAGATTTGGACAACTTTTTACATACCTAAGAATCCTTTTTACTAAGGTTAGGTGTGACTCTCTAGGGCTCACTTGGAATCTAGCACATATGTATGTAGCAAACATTATGTCAGGTCTACTAGCTGTAAGGTACAATAAAGAGCCAATCATTGCTCTATATGTTGTCTGATCAACAGGTTTCCCATGTTCATCAGCATGTAATACAGCATTAGTAGGCATAGGTGTTTTCATGCATGATGCTTCAGACATACTAAATTTCTTAACCAATTCTTTTGCATACTTGGTTTGAGAAATAAATATGCCTTCAGCATATTGCTTGATTTGCAATCCTAGAAAGAAGGATAACTCACCCATGCTACTCATTTCAAATTTAGAATGCATTAGGTTAAAAAACCTTCTGCACAAATTTGAATCAGTAGAACCAAAGAGAGCCTGCTGCTCAGGAGTTACCCTTCAGAAAATCCTGATTCCCTGAAGAGAGCCCTTTAGAAAAGCAACCTACTTGTTGAGGAGAAAGCTCAGGAGTTTGCTCGGCTGAAGATCTTGTTGGTTCTCCAATTGGCATCCAATAAGGTTAAGGACTCTAAAATCTCAGATCTAGAGAGTAGTCTAGAGAATGAGAAAAGGATAGTATCCAACTTTTCCAAGGTTGATGCTATCAAGAGAAAGGAAGAAAATGGGTGGATCTCCCGAATTATCAATTCATGGAGAAATGGGGAAACGGTATTCAGACCCCCTACTCCAGACAGGAAGGGTACTCATCATGCCTTCAGGTATGATCACAGGAACAACCGTGGTCACTGCAAGGGTGATCTGCGCTCATGTGGAGACACCCATAGTGCAAGGGCTGTCATGGCCACCCTTGAGAGAATACCTAAGGCTCATTCTGAACCCTTTGTATTCTCGGCCACTGCCCCAACTCGGCATGAATCTACTGGTATCAGCTCTCAGTGCGCTTCTCACCACCCTAGGACACAGGAAAGGGAGGTTAGAAGTCATGTAGTTAGTTCTCATGGGGCCTCTGGAAGGGTGCTGACTAAAAGGAAGACACCACCTCCCAGGCCTCATGACGCTCGCTACATGCATTCCTTACACCATTCCAAGTGTCACGGTGGAAGAGGTAATTTTGTGAGCAGATCCGGCTCTATCCCGTTTAGACCTAGGACCATGACTACCTCAGTCACTGGATCAGGTCAGAAACGGAGGTACAACATTCACACGTGTTGGTGTTGTGGCAAAATGGGACACTTTGCCATAGACTGTTGGCACAACCCCTCTGTGTCAAGGGCAAGGGCTTATCCACCTCTTCTGGGCAGAGGTAGTCTTCCTGACAAGATTTCTGAGGGAAGGCATTCAAGTTTTTATGCTAACAAGAACTTAGGACCCAATACAAATTGGGTTCCTAAGGTAAGGTAACACTCTTTTGCAGGGTAGTCTAGGTTCCCGTAAATATGATGGGAACTAGACAGAAGATGTTTCAAGAATGAATTGGAACAAGTATCTGGAATAACAGAAGTACTATCTACAATGGAATGTCCAAAGGCCACCAAAACTCCAATATGGTACTTGGACAGTGGATGCTCCCGGCATATGACTGGGGCAAGAAGCCTGCTGCGTGATTACACACCAGTCGAGAATGGACCCAAAGTCATCTTTGGGGGGTCAGATCGAGGAGTCACCAGAGGTTACGGTATGATTTCCAACGGTATAATCTCTATCACCGACGTGGCTTATGTTGAAGGGTTAAACCATAACCTGATCAGTGTAAGTCAGTTATGTGATAAAGGTTATGACGTTAAGTTCTGCAAAGATAAATACCTGATAATATCATGTGCCTCTTCTGAGACGGTATTATCAGGCATTAGGAGCAGAAATATCTTCTGCTTAGATTTTCTTAGCTTAGATTCATCTACCCCCGTATGCCTAGTAGCAAAAGGCAGTGCATCTCTTTGTGAACAATGACACAAGAGATTGACACATATTAATTACAAGACAATTAATATGCTATTTTCCAAAGAATTAGTGAGGGATGCTCCCATTATTAAGTGTATCAAAGATAGTCCCTGTCCTGCATGCCAGATGGGCAAACAGACTCGGGCTACCTTTAAGGGCATTTCAGACAAAGACTCCTCCAGATGTCTTTATCTTCTGCACATGGACTTGTTTGGTCCAATGCAAGTTTATAGCTTAGGAGGGAAGTCTTATACGCTCGTGATTGTAGATGATCACTCTTGGTTTACCTGGGTGTTCTTTTTAAAATGCAAGTCTGATACGTTTGACATCTTCACCAGCTTTGTCAAGCAGATCCAGAACGAACTTAACTGCTCAGTGGTCAAAATCAGAAGTGACCATGGAACAGAGTTCGAGTCTGGTGCTATGACAGAGTTTTGTGAAGAACTTGGTATCTTTCATGAGTTTTCCTCCCCGCGCACTCCTCAACAAAACGGAGTCGCGGAGAGGAGAAATAGAACACTCATTGAAGCCTGCACGATAATGTTGAATGACGCTTCACTCCAAGAATACTTCTGGGCTGAGGCGGTCAATACGGCTTGTCATGTTCAAAACCGGGCATTGATCAACAAAAGTCATCGTAAGACGCCCTACGAACTACTGAAAGGCAGGAAACCAACCATGTCCCATTTGGGGATCTTTGGTTGCAGATGTTATGTACTGAATAATAGGAAGTACCCTCGTACTAAATTTGGTGAAAAATGCTTCGAAGGCATATTCATGGGCTATAGTACCCATAGTCGGGCATATAGGGTCTTCAGTAAGAAAACCCTAGTGGTAGAAGAATCAATTAATGTTGTATTTGATGAAGGAAGCTTGCTTAACAGCAATTCTTCCAGCGGTATTCTTGAAGATGCAGGTGCACGACTTGAACAGCTGAGTCTCGATGAGACCACTAAAGATGAAACTCCTAAGTACGTCAAAGTTTCCACCTCAACGTCAACTGGTAATGTTGAAGATCAAAATGGAGCAAATCTCTTAGAAGAAGGAGAAGCCCAAGAAGTAGTCGAAGCTCCAGACGCCAGACTTCTAGAGCGCCGGCACGTGAGGGATCATCCTAAAGATCAGATCATCGGAGATCCTCGTGACGGTGTCAGAACTCGAAGAGGTACTATTAACGAGATTTTGCATCTTAGCTTCCTGTCACAGGTTGAGCCAAAGAAGTTCGACGAGGCGAACAAAGATGCGGCATGGATTTTGGCCATGAAAGATGAACTGCATCAATTCGAACGATGCAACGTTTGGACGCTGGTTCCCAGACCACAAAAGAAGAATGTGATTGGCAACAAGTGGATCTTCAGAAACAAACTGGATGAACATGGTGTCATCATAAAGAACAAGGCCAGGCTGGTGGCTTAAGGTTACAGACAGGAGGAGGGGATTGACTTCGACCAGACCTTTGCACCAGTGGCAAGGCTCGAGGCAATCAGATTGTTCCTAGCGTATGCTTCGCACAAAGGATTCACAGTCTATCAAATGGATGTGAAATCAGCATTCTTGAACGGAGACCTGAAAGAGGAAGTATACGTCGCTCAACCCCCAGGGAGTAGGGATGATAGGAAAAGCACTTCCGGGACGTGTCAATTCCTCGGAAGAAGGCTTATCTCATGGAACAGCAAGAAGCAGAATTGTGTAGCAACCTCCACAGCAGAGTCTGAGTACATCTAGGCAGGCAGCTGTTGCGCACAACTCCTATTGATCAGAAACCAGTTAGCCGACTACGACCTTCAGTTTAAGGAAGTACCAATGTACTGCGACTCCTCCAGTGCAATTGCAATTGCCAACAATCCGGTATCGCACAGCAGAACGAAGCATATTGAAGTACGCTACCACTTCATTCGGGAGCACGTGGAGAACAAGGACATCTCTCTCTGTTATGTCCCCACGGACAAGCAGATTGTAGATATTTTCAGAAAGCCCTTAGACGAAGCCAAGTTCAGTCTTTTCAAAACTGAATTGGGGATGTTAAACTATGAGGAATGAAGACTACAGAAGCTCCAGGCACGTGCATCTAGGGGGAGCCTCTTCCAGGAACTCAAGTGTGAGCACAGTTGCAAGAACTGAGGGGGAGCAAGGGGTCAAATGCAACAGACCCAGATTTGCAGAAGCCGAAAAGGGGGAGATTACCCTCTCGGCTAAGGCTAAGGCTAAGGTGGCTCCAAGTTTGCTCTCAAGAAATTGGTATTGGTAATGAATATCTCTCTCAACTCAATTTTAAGTTTATGATTTTCATTCTCATACGCTCTATTCACCTTAGCTTGTAGGGTTTAGGCTTCTTCAAATAGGAGGAGATTGTTGAGTATTGTATCCACAATATACCTAATTTGAAGAAGCCCCTGAACAAGCTAAGGTAAATAGACAATGTATTTGATGAAATATTTTAAGTTGTGCTTGCAGTTATTCCACGCTAAGTACACACCAATATCAGGGTGCAGTAGGTCAATATACACGGGTCTGCGCGACGTAATCCCTCGTTGAGCAGATCAGTGTGTTGGCCTATGTGTACTCTCTCTATTGGAGTGTACTTATTTTCAAGTACATGGCTGTGATAATGCAAGAGCAGACAAGGAGAAAGGATGGGTCAAAGAGCAGCTCATGGGTGGAAAGACGAAAAATTGTCTAAGTAATAATCGACGAGAATCACCAAGTGATTCTCGCAAATTCGTCGAGAATCACTGGCTGATTCTCGCCGTCTCTATCCGGCTAAATCAGAGCGTGCAAAGACAAAAAATCGTCTCAGTAATAATCGATGAGAATCACCAAGTGATTCTCGCCGATTCGTCGAGAATCACTGGCTGATTCTCGCCGTCTCTATCCGGCTAAATCAGAGCGTGCAAATCTGTCGCTAAGTCAAAATCGTCGAGAATCACTTGCTGATTCTCGCCGAATCGACGAGAATCACCTTCGATTCTCGCCGATTTTGCCTTAGGCGAATTTCTGAAGCACGCTGGACCAGATCAAATGTTAAGGAGTTGTTTTGAACCGGTTTTAGGGTTTCTTCTGGTGGGACCCACAACGGTCATAAAGAAGTATTCTACTGTATAAATACTCGCGTATTTTTGAGCAGTCGATCAAGAAATTTAAAAAGAAAATTCTGAGCCGCCGACGTGACCTAGATCGGAAATCCTTCTCCGCCGCCGCCGTCGCCGCTCGTGCTAGTTGATCGCCGTCTCTGATCATGGTTTCTTCCAGATCTCCCGGCAACAGAAGCTCAGCCAAGCACTGCGTCTCTTGATTCGTTGATCGGGAAAACCTTCCCCTTCCGAATCGATCGAGACGATCGATCCTAGTGTGACCGTTGGAAGATCTTGCTAGCTTTGCTACGAAGATTGAATCTCCAAAGAACAGCCGCAGCACGCCGTTGTCGCCGCCGATCCCGAGAACCAAGCCGCCACCCTTGTTGTCGCCGCCGGTTTCGGGGAGATTCTCTCCAAGTGAGATCTAGGGTTGTGGACTCTTCGTTGACTTCAAGAACACGTCATCGAACGAAGAGGGACACCTTAGTCTCCATAAGTTGTTTGTATTTCTTATACAATCTATTTTCAATTTCTTTGTAACGGACCAATTGGTCCCTAATTGTAAGGGTTGGGTGCAACCCGTGTTGTGGGAGTGGTGACTCCTACGTGTGGAAGGGTTCCTTTCGTTAGTGCAAGGATTAGATTTCAATCATGTTGGTGAAGTGACCGAGTCGTCCCTGGTTGGGAGATAGGTCGAAGGGGGAAAGTGGACGTACCCAAATCGGGGAACCACTATAATTTGCTTGTGTCCTTTCTGTGCTGTGTTGTTTTGTTCTCTTGTGCAGGTACGATTTTAATTCCGCAAAAACGCTGCAAGACACCTATTCCACCCCCCATAGGTGAAGGTAGTTGACACTAAGTGGACTTTCAGTTTCTCTTCAAGATGTTGAATGTCTTCTTCATCTTCATTGCTTTCCTCTTTCTGAATGATTTGTAACCTGTTCAAGTCTTCAGCAAGAGAGTGTACCTGCAAAGGTTCTATGGTAGAAGTATTCTTCTCCTTGAAAGACATGTTAGATTCATCAAAAGATATATGAACAGATTCTTCAATTTTAAGAGATGATTTATTATATACCCTATAAGCCTTACTGATCATGGAGTATCCCAGAAACACTCCTTCATCAACTTTAGCTTGAAAGTTTGCTAAATATTTCCTGTCATTATTGTGAATGTAACAAATACAACCAAAAATTCTAAAATAGTCTACTTTAGTTTTCTTCCCTTTGAGTAATTCATAGGGAGTATTGCCCTTCAGTTTATGTATTAAACTTCTATTCAACACATAGTTGGAGGTGTTCACTGCCTCTGCCCAAAAGGATAGAGGAAGGTGAGCATCTGACAACAATGTAGTGTCAGATTTAATAAGGGTTCTATTTTTCCTTTCAGCTACCCCATTTTGTTGAGGAGTTCTAGGAGCTGAGAAAGTGTGCCTGATCCCTTCACTCTGACAGAACTCTTGCATAAGAAGAGAATCAAACTCTGTCGCATGATCACTTCTGATCCGGGCAATGTGAGTATTGAACTCACTTTGTATGCATTTGAGAAACTCTGTCAAACACTTGAAGTTATCTGAGTTCTTCCTCAGAAAGAACACCCATGTGAATCTAAAGAAGTCATCTACAACCACTAAAGTGTAAGATTTCCCTCCTATGCTTTGTACTGTAATGGGTCCAAAAAGATCCATGTGTAACAGATACAAAATCCTAGGTGAATCACTCTTATTAAGTGACTTGAAACTATTTTTGGTTTGCTTGCCTAATTGACAAGCCCTGCAGAGTCCTTCCTTCTTGTAGGGGCCAGAAGGTAGTCCTCTAACAAGGTTGTCCTTGGATAGCCTAGCAATGGTTCTAAGGTTTATATATCCTAATCTCTTATGCCATAACTCATTAGGTCTACAAATAGAATTAAACAGACAAATATCTACTTCTGTTGAAAGAAAGTCTACTAAATAGATGTTACCTTTCCTTTTACCTGTCAACACAGTTGTGTTGTCCTCTAATTTGATCTTGCATAAGGATTTGCTGAAAGTCACCTGATAGCCTTCATCACATAGTTGACTGATACTGATCAGGTTGTACTTCAGTCCTTCCATATAGGCTACTTTCTTGAATGTGACTGTGCCAATCTGTACTGCACCATATCATTTTGTTAGTCCAAAGTTTGAATCACCAAATATGACTTTGGGTCCAAACTTGGCTTTGAAGGATGTGAAGTTGTCCTTGCTCCCTATCATGTGCTTGGAGCACCCACTATCCAAATAGCATTGCTGGTTTGATGTTGGATAGGTCTTCACCTGCACATAAAGCAATTTGCTTGTTTTTTTACCCAGTTTACCTTGGTCCTAGGTTGATAACCTTTAAATTCAGAAATAAATGACATCCCTGGTTGACTCTTATAACCTTCAGGATGATATCTCCTTGCAGGTATTATCCATTCAGTATAAGGGTTAATTCTTTGGGATGAAGGACCCCTAGGTTTGGATTTTGATTTACCCTTGAATAAGTTTTCAAAGCTCTGATCTCTGCTCGACGATCGTTGAGCTGAGTTCGACGATCTTGGGTCAGATCATCGAGCTCCGTTCGAAGATCGACTGTGGCAGAGTTCAGGGTTTAGTGATCGTCGACCTGAGTTCGATGATTTTGCTTGAGATCGTTGATCTGCATTCGACGATCGTCTAGCTCCGTTCGACGATTTATGTTGAACTCTTGTTTTCTTAGGTAAGTCAGAATTTTTCCTAGCTACCTCTACAACTCCCTTACCTTTATCAGAGATAAATTTAATTGGGGTTGTTAGAACTATAGCTTGGCTGGATGAAGCACCAAGCCCAGTGTACTGTTGAATCTTGAGTTCACTGTGCTTGTGATGTCAATTAGCTTAATACTTCTCCCATTAAGGGATTCTTCAAGCTTTTTGGCCTCTGATAGCTCACTTTTCAGTGAAGTTATCTGCTCCCTACAGCACTCCAACTCCTCAGAGAGTTTGAGGTTTTCTTATTTTAAGGTATTGTGTCCAGATAATTGATTTCTGAGAGAAATGATTTGCTTCTCAGATTTTAATAAGTCTAAACATAGTGCTTTAAACTCATACTTAAAGTCTTCAGAATTAAAATCAAAAGAACTTATTACCAGGTCCTCTTCAATTTGAGTCTCTGATTCAGATTCTGACTCTTCTGCATCAGAATTCTGTTGTGAGGCATTGATAGCCATCATGCAGAATTCCTTTTCTTCAGCATCATCCTCATCATCACTTGAGCTGGATGAAGCTTCTGATTCTTCTTCTGTCTCACTCCAAGTTTCTGCAACAAATCCCTTCCTTGTGTGTTTGTTCTTGCTGGAGGAGGGTTTGCCATTGCTATTCTTCTTGAAGTCCTTGTCTTTTCTTCTTCCTTTCTGTCCTTGTTTTTATTTTCTGGACAGTCATGCACAATGTGGTCTGGTTTCCTACAACCAAAACAGATAATCTCTTTGTTATTTGATTTATCATACCTTGTCTTGTCATGCTCTTTGTATGATCTTTTCCTGAAGTCCTTTCTGGCCATTTTGTAGAATCTTTTGGCTAGTAGTCTTAGCAGCTCTTCATTGCCTGTGACCTTGTCTTCAGGCTGAACTTCAGTGTATTTGAAAGCTTTTGACTTTTCCTTTCTTGTGGCTGGTGAGGCAGCCTTCTGCTCTTCTTCTCTATTCTTAATGAGCAGCTCATAAGACTTGAGCTTGCCCAAGAGAGCTTCAGTTGTAATCTCATTGAGACTTCTGGCATCCTTGATTGGACAGATCCTTGAGTCCCAAGTGCTTGGGAGGCACATTAGAATTTTGTCATTTATCTCAGTCAATGAGATCTCTTTATCCAAAGTTTTCAGCTCATTGACTATGAGACTGAGTCTGTTATACATGTCTGCTACTGACTCAGTTTCTCCTTTCTTGAAATTCTTATATTGGGTTATGAGGTGAGATCTTCTGTCTTTTCTCTCATCAGCAGATCCTGAGACTATTTCAGATAGCTTATCCCAGATGTTCTTTGCTGAGTTGCATTCAGCTACCTTTTGGAATATCTCATCAGACATGGTCTGGGCTAGAATGTTCATAGGCTTTGCATCTGCCAATTTCCATTTCTTTATTTCTGCATCTGTTCCTGAAGGAGGTGGAATAACACTTGTGCTTGTATTCTCTGGAGGTCTTGGACACACTGTCAAAACAGAATTAAAAATGTCCTCATCAATAGAATTCATGTACAGTCTAATCCTTGTCTTCCAAAGTGCAAACTTAGATAGATTGCACACTGGAGGTCTGGTGCTAGCATAATCTTTATTTTGGGTCATGTTTTATGAAAAAATAAGTCTAATAACAAAATCAAAATAAGCAGATCTAACTAGAGGGATCTTTGGGTTCAGGTGTTAGCCTGTGCAACCACTGAGATGTGGTATTTTTAACCAACCTGCCTCTAATACCAATTGAAAATGCAAGTTAGATCTGATATACTCTGAATAGAGTATAGTGCTTGCTAAAAACGTTTTACAACAGTTGTTGTATTCCTAAGTGAACAGGGAAGCAAATAACATAAAGTAAATCTAAACACAACAACTATCTAATCACAGAGCAATCTAATCACAAAGCAATCACAAAGCACAACCAGAAACAAAATAAAGACAAGCAACCAGATGACACAAGGAGCTATAGTGGTTCCCCAATTAACCTGGGCATATCCACTCTTCTACCACCCTAGGTAGGAATCCACTGCAGAATGAGTTGATCAGGTGTCCTGAGCACCAATGAGCTTTTGATAAGGTGATTAAAAACCAAACCAGATTTTTTGATCAGGTGTCTTGCCACCACTGAGTTTTGATAAGTTCTCAGAAACCAATCATAAACGTTTGAAGGGAGTTTGAAAAACCCTTTACAGCAGAGAGAGAGAGAGAAAGGGATGAGATGATCTTCTCTGTCAACAGTCAGAGAGAAGATAATGGATGTTGTCAAAGCTCCCCCTGAGATCTTGAGTTGTTTAGGAAGTGAAGCTTTGCAGTAGGGTGATAGGACTTCAGATGATTTGATCTCCAGCAAAAGATGATTTCAGCAACAGCTGAAATGTGAGGTGTCTGGAGTCTTGAATGATGATGACCTTTGAACACTTGAATCAAGAGAGATCTGAAAATTTCAGTTAGTTGATCTCCTTTTGTGATGTGTGTTCCTGTATGAATTTTTGAGACTGAGAATGTCTGCAACTCTCTTTCTTTCTCTTGTGTAATTGTTGTTGTAATAGTTGTAATTCTTGTTGTTGCAGAGAATTGTTGTTGTAGAATATGTGTGTCTAACTCTCAGAGAAGAGTGAAAAAAACTGATCTTTTATTTCCTTGATCTGAATAGAAATGATCCTCTGTCCAAGATAGACGTTAGTCTGTCAATAAATGACTTCCTTAACTGTATTTGTCTTCTAGAGGAAAGTCCAATAAAACATTCCTTGAAAATTCCTTGAAACTTGCTCCTGATTAAATGAAAACGGCTACAAGATCTTTGACATAAATGCTGAGAATAATTCCTCAACTGTCTGAATTTGAATCTTGAAAAACGTCTAACTCTTCAGCAAAACATCGAACTGAGCTCCACTATCGTTGAACTGAGCTCAGAGACTGGTCTTGGACAGAAACAGAGATCATCGATCTGAGCTCAACTATCGTCGAACTGAGCTCAGTGACAGAGAAACAAACTGGAGTCAAGATCGTCAATCTGAGCTCGAAGATCGTCGAATGGAGTTCGACGACACGTTGAAGTTGAGCTCAGAGATCGTCGAATAGAGTTCGACGATTCGTCGAAGTGAGCTAAACGATCGTCGAATGGAGTTCGATGATTCGTCGTACTGAGCTCGACGAAATGACTTAGTCTCCTGAACTGAATTCTCTGGTCTTGAGGGAAGCTTCCAAACCTAACTACTAACCCTTAAACTCAATTCTAATTGAGCTTTAGATCTATACAATGAGGTCAAGACAGGTTTCCTAAAGTCATAGTGATCCTTGCCAAAATCAGTAATAGGGTGTTCCAACATAAAGCATCGGCTACTACATTAGCCTTTCCTGAATGATAAAGAATTTCCACTTCATAATCAGCCACATATTCTAACCAGCGACGCTGACGCATATTTGGTTCCTTCTAAGTGAAGACGTACTTCAAACTCTTATGATCCGTATAGATCGTGCACAGCGCACCATACAATAAGTGTCGCCAAAGCTTCAACGCATAAATTACAACAACGAACTCCAAATTATGCGTAGGATAGTTTCTCTCATGAGTCTTTAGTTGCCTCGATCCATACGCGATCATCTTACCATCTTGCTTTAAAACACAACCAAGTCCGATGTGTGATGCATCAACATACACAACATACTCAACTCCTTCAGTAGGTAAGGTTAAAATTGGAGCAGTACATAATCTCTTCTTCAGTTCTTGGAAAGCCTCTTCACACTTATCACTCCAAATGAATGCAGTATTCTTCTGAGTAAGTCTAGTTAGAGGAGCAGACAACACCGTAAACTCTTTCACGAATCTCCTATAATAGCCAGCCTGGCCTAAGAAGCCCCTAATCTCCTTAGGTATAGAAGGTCTCTCCCATTCCATCACAGCAGAAATCTTTGTCGGGTCTACAGAAATACCGTCCTTGCTTACAACATGACCTAGAAAGGACACCTGAGGTAGCCAGAACTCACACTTGCTAAACTTCGCATATAAATTATGCTCCCTCAGGGTCGACAAAACCAAATGCAAATGCTGAGTATGCTCCTCAACATTGTGTAAATACACCAAGACATCGTCTGTAAACACAATAACAAATCGGTCCAAGAAATCCTTAAACACCCTATTCATCAAATCCATGAAAGTAGAGGGTGCATTGGTTAAACCGAAAGTCATCACCAAAAACTCATAATGTCCATGTCGCGAACGGAAAGCGGTTCGTGGAATATTTGCCTCACGAATTCTCAACTGGTGGTAGCCTGAGCAAAGATCGATCTTTGAAAATACCAAGCTACCATGCAACTGATCGAACAGATCGTCAATACTTGGCAGGGGATATCTATTCTTAATGGTCACCTTATTCCATTCTCTGTAATTGATGCAAAGCCTCATCGATCCATCTTTCTTCTTGACGAACAAAACAAGAGCACCCCACGGAGAAGAACTTGTTCTAATAAAACCACACCTCAATAACTCATCGAGCTGAGTACGTAACTCATCCAACTCACACGGAGCCATACGGTACGGTGCTTTGGCAATAGGATGAGTACCTGACTAGAGGTTTATCACAAACTATATCTCCCTCACTGGAGGAAGTCCTGGAAGACAGTTCGGAAAAATATCTGGAAACTCTCGCACCACCGAGATATCCTCAAGACTTGGTGTAACAAAAGCAGTTTCCAAAGCAGAAATAGAAACCAAAAATGCCTCGCAACCAGACTCTATAGCACGACAAGCACGTACCGCAGAAATAATAGGGGAAACCCTGTCCTGAAATCCATACACGCTCATAGGTTGGTCATTGTCCATCCTGAAGTCCAATCTCTTTGATTTGCACTGGATGACCACATGATACTTGGAGAGTCAGTCCATGCCCAAAATCATGTCAAGTCTGCCAGATCCAACACCATCAGATCTGCAAAAGCTAGGAAATCGCCTATGTATATAGGGCATCTCAGAACTCCTTGATTAGATATCATCGAATCACCAGAGCAAAGCTTGACGTTGAAGGAGTCTCCTAATTGATCCACATCCAAGCGATGTTTATCTACAAACCTCTGGGCCACAAAGGAATGGGTGGCACCCGACTCGAAAAGAACGCGCGCCCACCTATTCCGCACCTTAAACTCCCCTAAAACCATAGCATACATAACTAAACGAATGATAACTAGGGCAACAACGATAGATAATAAGATAAATTAAACTGGGGCTAGCCTGATATAACTTGCATAGAGGTTTGAGCTTCCTCGCTTGTCATCACATTCAGCTTTCCTTTTCCTTTATCCAGGTTTGGTGGCATCGACAAAGCTCGAAGCGGGGCAGGCTACAGTGGGGACTAAGCCTGGGGGCACGAAGATTTATGGTGTCCCTTCCGCACGCACTGGAAGCAAGTCCTTTCTATAATCTAGCAACGACTCACATCATGACACTTTCTTGCACGGAACGAGCACACTAGCTCTCCCTTAGGTGCACCTTGGATGGTGTGTACCTGCTGCTGCTTCAGAGTGGAAGTCCTCTTGAAACACCTTTCTAAAGGGTGGCCGGATCGACCACAAAAGCTACACACTTCCTTACTTTTCTTCTTCGAAGAAGGGCCAGATGCCCTGTAGCTACCATCCTCAACACATTTCCTCTTCTCTTTCCTCGCCACAGCAGCTCGATTCTTGGCGTTCTCAATCGCCTCGACCTTCAAAGCGGCTTCCACTGCTTCAGCATAGCTTTTAGCTCGATAAGCGCATACCCATTGCTGGACATCGCTTCTTAATCCTCCCAGGAAACATTTCACTCTACCCTCCTCAGAGGCAACTAAATCAGGAGCAAACCTTCTTAGTTTACTAAACTCAATCTCATACTCGCTCACGGTGAGCTGTCTTTGCTTCAGATGTAGGAATTTATTCATCAGGCGGTGCTGCTCGACCGAGGGTAGAAACTATTTCAGCAGCATCTTCTTAAAAGATTTCCAAGAACAGCCTTCCTTCAGACTCTCTCTTTCCCGAATCCACCAACTCTTTTCCAGGCCTTTTAACTGATAGGCTGCAATCATCACCTTTTGGGCTTCTAGAATATCGGAATACGAAAACATCTACTCGATGAAGATGATTCAATCATCTAAAATCATAAAGTCGGCACTCCCATCGTAGGTGGGACGTCCCAACTGTTGGAAGTGCGACATGAAATTCATTTCTGGTGGTATCATCACCGGAGGCACCAGAGGAGCAGGATCAGCAAGTACGGCCTGACCCGTGGCAGAATCTAGCGCTACGGGTTGCTGCGCGGGAGCAGTAGACAACAAAGACTGAATCTGCGACTGCATCTCAACTAACTGCCTCGATAGAGCTTTATTGCTCTGACGCAAACTCTCGATCAATGCCTCACTCTGTGCATCTGACGACCCACCCTTTGACTGGGGACTCTACCTCATTGCAGGATGCTTAGGCGGCATTCTAAAAGGCAGTAAACAACTCATCAAAATCCTAGCTGACAACTAGGCCACATGACTAGTTCAGACCATACTTAAAAGACACTTGCTTATGCTGCAACTTGCTCTGGGATTTTATAATGATGTTATGTCCTACTTAGGATGATATCCTCTCATCCTATTGACTCTTGTGCCTATGACGTGAATGCATGGATTCTTTATTTTTATTTAAAATCATGTGTGTACATGTGTCATCATGTAAACCTTAACCTAGCAAGCGTGCTTATGCGATGATATGCTATGTATGTAGTGCTATGCATTCTAAAAAGGCCATAATGCATGCATGAGCGGCACACACATGAAATGTTATGCATTCGTACTACATAACATCACATGCAATGATAAAAGAAAACGTGCTAATGGGCACCCATGTGATGATGGTTACGCATCCCATACTACATAACCGTCACATGTTGCCTCCTATGGTGGATCCATATACAAAAGCATATTATGCATCTCATACTACATAATATGCCATGTATACTTCTTATCATGCTATGAGTGTAGTGACTATGCTTCGGTTAAGACGTACTGATGACACATCAGTGTGTGTATGCAAATGAAAGAAGGAAATAAACTAAACGAGATTGGCTGGTTCGACCAACTTGTCAAACCAACCTCCCTCTGATACCAATTGTCACAACCCTCATTTTTACCGCATTTAATAACTTATCAGAGTAAGGGAAAATGTGCGTCATGATGCCACATAAGCAGGGGATAACTGCGGATGCTCAGGCAAACACCTACTTAATCTTGAAGAAAGATTCTTTAAGTTATTTTAAGGTAAAATCAGTTTAAGTTCAGTAGTTAGCCGTATCACTCGGCTTAGTGGCTCATCTAGTCCACAAGAAAAGTAATTAAACATTGCAGAAAGTACTTCTTTTATCAGATTAGACACCCTACAAGAGCTTAGAGTCTCCCAAAGGACACCTCAAGGCATACAAGTTCTAAATTTAGTAGAAATAAAAGTAGATTTGTACGATCGTTAAATATAGTGATTTTACATTTGAAAATATGTAGTGTATGAGATAATAATAGTAATTTTTATACTTAAAATTAACTATCATGCAATCCTAACAAAAAACATCCCAGAGAGCAAGTAATCCACATCCACATAAGGAAAACTAAGCAGCTAGCAAGTATCTAAAAATAATAATTCTATGGGTGTCAACAAACTGACACGAACCTACATATAATATAGTATGTCTGAACCAGTATAACAAAATAAACAACAAACTACCTCGCTAAGACGAGGCAACAACAACGGCCAATACTGCCGCTCAAGCACTACAAAAACCAGCATCGAACTCAGCTACAGCTCTGAACCTAAGGTATTCCAAAGACAGAACACCTCAATAAGAAAGTACAAGTGGTGGCAGAAAATAAGCCAAGGTAAACAAAGGTCAAAGGGGTACAAACCAAATACCAAAAGAACTGAAGTAAAGTACAAAAAAACAAGGCATCAACAGGAAAAGAACACTTACGTGATTCATCACGTACAACAAGAATACACCAGACACACGAGGCTATAAGGTGACAACATGAATAAATCATAAGGAAGAAATACAAAACCTTCATTAGGCACCTGTGGTCGACTCTACCCAAAAACACGGGCGAGGTGGTCACTCAACTGGACACACCCTCACGAATATAATATCCGACTAACTGCGAGGGAGTCTCATACTCTCCACCATACAACGCAGACGCCCAAAAACCTGGTAGACATCCACTTGGTACTAATAAAGGAAAACAAACATTTGTGGAGGTGGTTTCATCCACTAACTCCCGCAATCAAGAAAACACAAAAAAAAAACCACCACATATATCTCGATACTTGACACCCCAGATTCTACTTGACATTTCTAGATTCAAGATGCGGTTGATCAATCCTTAGGAACGATTTACAATCCTAGATAAACTCTAATACATTTAATATCGATAGATAAGGCATTTAAAGCCATCAATAAGACACTTCAAGAATGATTAAACATGCCCTGACAAATTTTAGGTTACCATGACAAGATCTTACCACATCAAGCGATTATTAAGGAAGATTAATTACTGTTATACCTTGGGGGGTGCAAAAGTGTAGAAATCTAACAAACATGAAGAACTTAACAGTTACCATTAACCGAAGAAGTGGAAACGAGGGTAAACCACCACTTTCCTTTGTTTCACCGGAAACATTCACCGAATCACTCCACGTCGCACATCGGGGCAAAAGAAGACAGGAGGAGTCGAAATCTGAACAAAAATGGCCGAAATAAAGGTTAGGGCCGAAAAACCCTAATGAGAAATCTCAAGAGAAGGGGAAAATTTTACAAAGATGGCATAACTCTCGGCGAGAGCTTTCCAGATCTATACTCGGTTGAAGATTTCGAGCACCGGAGCACCGTCGGCGGCCACAGGAAGATTCACGAACGGGAGGGAGACGCCGCACAGATGGTTTCGGTTCGGTCTAAGTCTTGAGGAAGAAGATGAAATTTTCTTTCTTTTCTAATTACCCTAAGTATAAGAACATATATATATATATATATATATATATATATATATATATATATATATATATATATATATATATATATATATATATATATATATATATAAAGTTTTGTCTAAATTAGAATAAAAACTGGTTATTTATGAGTAGTTGTACGAAAAATGAAACTAGACATCTAGGATGACTTCAAATCGAAATGTGCCCAACAAAAAAGTTGTAGACCTCATCGAGACGAACAAATTTCATGTTATCTATGTTTTCATACGACATCGTTTTGACTCTCTAAACACTGCCCGAACGTAAACATGAACGAAATATCTCTGTATGAACAAACAGTACTTGAGAAGGACAGCAGAACCCTCGAGAAGGACCAACAGTACTCGAGAAAGATGAACAGTACTCAAGAAGAGCAGTACTCGAGAAGAACAGTAATTTACTCGAGAACTAAAGTAGATTACTCGAGAAGCACAATAATTTACTAGAGAAGCAGAATTAGATTACACGAGAAGCAGACTGGACACTCGTGAAGCAGCACACGAGAGGTGAGAAGATCACTCGAGAAGCAGAATTAATTTACTCGAGTACTAAAACTTAGTACTCGAGAGCATGGATGCAATACACGAGAGGCATACCAGAGCACTCCAGAGAATTACCTGTGTACTCGAGAATTGAGACAAAAAATTGCATGAATAGTAACTTTTTACAAATTTATCAAAAAAATGTAAACTATAGTGATGAATAGTAAAAGATATTTTTGAATAGTGCTTTAATATTAAAATAATCATATTTATATATTTTGAATAAGGAAACACGAGTTCAAAACGGAGGCCCAAACGCGCGCCGAATTAAACGAAACTTACACCGAAGGCAAACACTGACGCTACGAACCCAACGGCGAAGTCAAAACCAAAATCCGACGAGCCATTCCCGAGATATAAATTTTCAAAGTTCACAACGAACATAAATTCCACAAAACTTCGGAAAATCACTGAGGCCCAAATATCACTCGGATCGCGACGAAACTTGACGGGCAAGTCCAAAATTACTTAATTTAATTTCCAAATGCAAAATTTTCCAATTACAACAGGAATTTGGCCGACTCGACTGCACGGACACAAAAATGCCTTAACGACGATGCGCCGTCAACTCGACGTTAAAATTAACATCATGATGTCATAAATGTGACGATACCGAATCAAATAAAATCATCGAAATATCAGGGGCGTTATAGAGACTTACTATCATCCCTTACCTCTTCAGTCCCCTCCATGTAGACCACAAGTGTGTCACATATCTCTTTGGAGGTCTTGCAGTGAACTAGATTCAGAAAAATTGAGTCATCAACATCACTAGCAATAATATTCTGTGCTCTCTTATCCAGTCCAGCAAGGATGATTTCATCCTTGGTCATCTCAGAGTATGTCTTAGGAGTCTGGTCATTAGCATTCAGAACAAAGACCTTCATAGGGATGAAAGGTCCCTCCTTGACTGTTTCAAAAATCCTTGGATCATAGGTTTCCATGTATAGCCTCGCCCTCTCTTTCCATATTTCAAAATACTTCTTCCTGTAGATGGAGAGTTTCATGGAACTCAGCTCTCTCTGGTTCTCTCTAGAGCCCATGATCACTTAATTATAGTTAATTACCTTTGGAGATCACTCAAATTGTTAAATCTTTTTTGAGTAACCTCCCTCTGATTCCACTTTAAAGTTCTTGTTTACGATATAGCTAGCAACCTAGAGGGGGGGGGGGGTGAATAGGTTTGTCTAGGTATTTTGATTTCTCTTTTTATTTCTTCCTGAGTTACTATGTGATTTAGAGCTTTTATGAACCTGCAAATAGAAAACAAACACAGAAAAGTACACAAGTATTTTATAGTGGTTCCCCAAAATTATGGGTACATACACTCTCCTCCTACCTTGCTAACTTGTTCCTAGTCAAGGCACTTCTCGAAATCAATGCTCCAAGGAGCTTACACCTCGGATCCCTCAGGATTTCTTAGTCTCCTCCAAGACTAACACCTCAGCCACAAAGGTCTACACTCAGTGATACAAGTATCACCTACCTCAGGCATTTAAGCCCTACCACTCAAGCTATGGAGGATAAGCCTACCTCAGAGCAAACTTTCTCCTATAACTCAGAGAGATACACTCTCCTACAGCTCAGAAAAATTTGCCCTACCTCAGGCCCAAGGCCCTATAGCTCAGATCCAGAAGGATCCTACAACAAGAAATAATTTAATTAACTTTAACACACAAAAAATTCTATATGTCAACAACTAGAGCTGAGAATTTCTGTTCTATTTCTCCCCACAACAGAGAAAACTTTGGTGGAGGAACTCAAAGGCTTACTCCTGAACTTGCTGTAGAAGACTAAAGATCTATTGATCTTGAGTCTTCATGCAGCTAACTGAACCTCCCTCGGGCTGAAGGTTCTTCTTTCTTCAAAACTATATCTGATCCTGCTGTGCCAGATGGAGACGGCACAGCTATCTGAACTTTTCTTTCTAGAGTGCTTCAAGCTTTTTTACATACAATAATGGCGAGGAAGATGAAGTCGGCTGCTATCTCTTTTTGTTGATGAAGCCCTAACAAGTTATCTTGTGTCTTGGCCCATCTCCTCCTTTTATAGTCTGGTGATCATTGACTCTTAGAGAGCAGTGGGCCCCACCTGCAGCTTCCCTCTACAACTTGCTTTAACGCTTATCAGTCGTACAGTAGGCTTGTGTCGCCTTTTGTCATGTACTGTGGCATTGCCACTAATAATTTGAATATGGTTGACTTTTTGACATGCTGACATCAACACCTGAAGACTTAGTCAAAATTCAAGCATCAGTAGTATAGGCGTTGAGTGGATAAGCTTCACTCAATGCCAAATCACTTAGACAGATTTACTCTCTCTTGGCATTGAGTGAGTTACCTTCTCTCAATGCCAAACTACTTGGATTATAAATCTATTTCTAGGCATTGAGTGATTTAGCTTCACTCAATGCCAACTTGCTTTCTCTACTTTCTGCTGATTGGCGTTGAGAGAGTTAGCATCACTCAACGACAAACACCTTAGACAAAATTTAGTCTTTAGTAGGCGTTGAGAGCATTGAGTGTATCTTCATCACTCAACGCTTTTTGCCTTAACCCTTTCTACAGCATATTCTGCATGTATGGCATTGAGAGCGTTGAGTGAGCATGCCTCAGTCAACCCTTTCTTCCTTATCCATTTCTGCTTCTTCAGCATCTTAAGTATGAACAACGTTGAGTGAGCATGTCTTACTCAATGCCTTTTTGCTTTAACAAATTCTGTATTATGGCATTGAGAGCGTTGAGTGACCACACCTCACTCAACGCTTTATACCTTATCCAAATTTTTGTATTCTTTAAAAATACTGGCTTTGACTGACTGAGCGTTACTCAACACTTAAGAGGTTATGACATAGAGTGAATGACCTTCACTCAACACCTGTGGACTTAGACAGTTTTCTGCCTCTTAAACCTTAGGCATTGACTGTCTCAGCCAGGCTCACTCAACTCTGAACTATGTTCGACGAATGCTGAACTGAGTTCGACGTACAGCTCAGGTCAATGAATTCTGAACTCAGTTCGACAAATTTATACTTGGCCCAATTTCACAAACTCTGAGCTTAGTCCGACGAACGATTATCTCAGCTCGACAAACTCTAAGCTTAGTTCGACGAATTTGTACTTAGCCAAATTTCACAAACTCTGAGCTTCGTTCGACAAATTTGGACTTAGCCACTTAGGCTACCTGTCCCATCACAGTCATCTACGGATATGTCTATATCATTGACAAGATTGGCTTCCTCAAATCTAGGACATTATGGGCAATGGACCCAACAGCTCTTTTATATGATAAGTTATATTTCCAAAACCACAACTTATAAGTTTGCATGAGCATTCATATAAGTTTAGGTATTCCTGTGATGTTATAGTAGCAGTAGGTAATTTATTTTATGCTCTTTCTTTACTTTGCAAACAACACTCTTAGTTTTAGTACTGCTTACTTACTTTACATGTACTATATAGAACTGCTAGTGTAATGATATAATTGTTAGAAATATATCCATGGTAGAATAGATCCACTGCCACCTACTTTCTTTATTTCTACTTTGTTTTCCTCCACTTTCGTCCTCCTGTAAGGTGCCCAGGAGTCACAGGGGTGAGACGAGGACAAAATGGCTTAGTCTTTTTGACTAATGGTCGGTTGTGAACGTATCATTTTAGGAGCTCGAACAGATGGAGCACCAGCGCGACCAGCAGGATGAGGTGGTAGGACCTGAGGAGCAGTTACCGCGTACTACTACTACCACAGTTCGACTTCAGGTGATGATGAGTGTTTCAGTTACCGATTCCACATAGTGTTGTTGTGAGAGAGAGATTTGATTTTATTTGACATGTATCGGTCATAAGCCCTTCTCTCTTTTGTACTCATTATGAACTATTGTACTTTTCATTATATATATATATATATATATATATATATATATATATATATATATATATATATATATATATATATATATATATATATATATATAATGTTGTAGTTGTGACTTGTGGACTTGCTAGTCATATATATCTGCTTGTTGTACTTCTGATCTCGATTGGCCTACATGTAAATGATCGTACTATCCGGTAGGATAGATGTCTTGTGGTGTTGACAAGCTCATGCGTTAGTGTCACCGTAAGGTGGCATTTCTGGGCAGTAGAGGAAACATTAGCGGTAGCGTGCCATGTGTCGGATAAGGTCGAGGCAGTCTTGAGCAACAGAATGGCGCCGAATGGGCCAAACAACCACCTCCTAATATACAACGTGGCGTTAGCAAAGATACTGCGTGGTGGTAGCTTTCTGATAAAGGCTAGTGATGAGCTTATTTCTCATTTTTTCATATTCTCTCTCTCTCGGATCTTAAGGAAGAAGAAGAGAAAGGCCAGAAGAATAAGGGCAGGGAAGTACAAGGCTGATTCAACCCTGATGTGAAGGCGTACTTTTGATCGGATTCATAAGTCGAAGTCGGATCTGCGGAGAGGAAAGTGTGGTGATCAGTTCCATCCGGATCAGGGTCAAGATCAAGGTTCCTAAGCGATCGTCAAGGATAACATCCTTTTTCCTTAGACAAGTGAAGTCCTCAATTTGCATAAGTGCATGAAACCCCTCACCGATAGGTGAAGAAAATGGTTGTTTCCCGCGGGTATATCGTTCTTATTCCCAGTAAAAATTGCATATAGAATCTGGAATTATTGTATGAAATAAGCATGTTGTGTGAATCCCATCGAGACACGTTAGTCAAGATTGGTGATGATTGATTTGTGTGCCGGAGAAGACTCTGTAGATAAACATGTAGTTTTGGGGGGCCCGGGGGCGTACAGGATGCTGCAATGATAGTACTGGAGGTCGACACTAGGAAAACACCCAAAGTGGGGGAAGAAGTGATATTTCGTCCCCTACCGTGCAGCGGTTTCTCCTAGTGAGAAATGTTTGAGAGGACCGTCTCTTGGAGACTTGGGGACCAAATGATTGAGCTGAGAGCCTTAAGAGCACAACTAAGGTGTCTGTGAGAGCCAGCCTGATTATGGTTGCAAAACCTTTGTTCATGAGACATGGTGGGTAGCTTGCGAAGATGTTGAGATTGGATCGTATAGATGTTAAGTCCGTGAGAGCCAGTATTGTTATAATTGCGAGCCTAGGTGTTGGGGATAAGGTCGGTGACAATTGTTGCGGAGAGCTAAAAATGCCCAACTATGAGGCTAGTAGAGCCAAACGGGAAAGGGGAGGCTGACCTGCATCTTTGTTTGGTGCATCCGACGATTTGAGCAACGAGAAATAGTTGATTCGCACCCGCATTATATCATTTGTACTAGAGTGCCTAAAGTAACTAGCATTCGTCATTCGCATAATGAGATTCTTAGGCTACGGGATGGAAAGAATAAAATGCTTAAGTTTGGACCATCAAGCTTGGGACTATGGATGGTGGTGGGAACTTGTGTAATCTGGTACACCAATAATGTGCCATGAGTGCACAGGGCCTGTTGCCGATCGAGTCTACATCCATGGAGAATGGTTCTTAAGTGGCAATTTTGTTGCCAAAAGATATAAATACTGTTGTTTGCAGGGATGGAGAACCGCTGCCCCGAATATGGGGTGAGGTCGTTATAATTTGGTCAGCTAAAGCTGATCGTTGCTTTGTTTTGCTTTAATTGGCTGGCCCTCAATGGCCCAAAGATGAATATTTATTATTTTTATATTTGGACGGCCTGTGTGCCGATGTATGGAAATACATTTGTAAAGAAAATAGTTATAAGACCTTAAGGCCAAAACATTTTGTGTATTAATGTCATTCTTATACTTTGATAGTGAACATTCCTAGTACTTTTGGGTTCTAAAACTAATGTAACTGCTTCCGCTGGAACGCACTCTGAGTTAGGATGCGTGGATGAAATGGTTTTAATGAGTAACTCCACTAACTGTCTGTGGAATACAGCATGGGGCCCCGGTCGGACCTTCTATTATATTTTACGTGATGTATGGAGGTGTTACACCCCCATGATGGGGCTTTTGGGTCAATTGGGTCCCTTATGCCGTCTTAAGACTAGTAGTGAGGTCAATTTCATGTTTTGGGGTCCAATTGGACCTAATGGTGAAGGATTGACCTAAGTTGACCTAAATGGTACTTTGGTCAATTTGACCAATTTGCTGACCTTATTATAGTGCTTTTTGGTCAATTGGGTTCCTTATGATTTCTTAAGACTAGTAATGAGGTCAATTTCATGTTTTGGGGGCCAATTGGACCTAATGGTGAAGGATTTACCTTAGTTGACCTAAAGGGTACTTTGATCAATTCGGCCAATTTGCTGACCTTATGATAAGGCTTTTGGGTCACTTGGGTTTCCTTTAGGGTTAGGATCATAGTGGTGAGGTTAATTTGCACTTATGAGTTCAATTTGACATGTTTGACCTAGGTTGACTTGTACAATATAGTGGGCCCCATGTGAGTTCACCCAAACTCACTGGGTCATAAGACCACCACCTAGCCTAACTCATCATACTCAATACATGTCCTATCCTGATTTGTGTTAAGGGGGTATAGAAGGAAATGAGATGTTACAACTAGCACAGCGGACGCACAAGGTACGTTGGGAACCTTCGTCGTCAGGTGATGAACAAACCACCCATCACCACCAAAGAAGCTCTGTCGAGGCCAACTGCACTCATGCACGTCATCGACCCCAAGCCTCACCACCGGAGAGAAATACCATCATGGTCACTGCACTTCTGCATGCCTTCGCCTACATACCTGCACCACCAAAGAGAAACGCTGTCAAGACCACTGTACCACCGCAAGCATTCGTCTCCATGCCCGCACCACATCATCTCCTTTAAGACCGATAGTGATCCTCTCCTAGAAGACCTGATGCTATTTTCCTCCAAAGCCGGTGGATACATTGAGAATCTCACATGAGAGAAGACAAGATAAAAAACTATGCTCTGTACTAATGACTCTGCCGCCATCGCATGGTGTTGCACCAACGTCAACCACTGGTGACATCCTAAAAGGGTCTCCCACCCCGTGCAACACAAAGAGTGAGACAACGATGACTTCTTTTCACAAACTGGAACAGAACGATAATGCCTCTCTCAGGAGGCTTCTCTCCTTCACGTGAACATAAAGGAGGATTTTTTTCCCTCCATGTTGCTGTTGCCTCATCACACCGTGAACCGGTCAATCTCCATATATATATACCTAGTGATTTAATATTCATGCTAGAGAGAGGAGAGAGGTCACTCACTCTCAAAAAAGGTGGGTGGAGATTCATTTTTTTCCGATTTAGGGGGTCATCCATTTGGAAAGATGAAATTCCAAAACTGGATTCGGATACGGTTCACATCCAAACCAACAAATCCAATAGCTACTAGGCACATCTTCCACTAGGAACTTCCACACATTATTAACGATAGGTCGACGTCTCCCTTAACCTCCTTCCTTTATCCTGAGAAGTCTTAAAAAGATCTATCACAAGTCTTAAGTGATTTACATGCATTTATATTTTTTCTCTCGCATTAATTCGACTTAATAGTTGGCATTAGAATTCCTCAAAAATCTTTGAATATCAGCATAATTTGAAATTTGATCAATCAATTTCAATTACTAGGACAAAAATCTGTTTGTGTATAATGAAAAAAAAAACAAATTCTAAGGCTCACTTCCATTTCAATCAATCAGACTCTATACATTTTGTATATCATTATCGGCTTGGATTAAAAGTAAATAAGTCGTATAAATAATAAAAGATTACATCTGAATCGTCCTTGTATTGCTGATACGCCCTCCAAAAAAATTAATTAGGGTTTGGTTTCTTCCTTATTGAATTCATGAAATATCAACATAGTTTTTCTATTCCTGTATTAGGAGATAAAAAAAACGCCGCCGATCATCAGAAAGATTCCTGAAACATCATACGTACAGTAGAAACCCTAGCTCTGTAATTGTCATAGGAAAATAACCTGAGTCGAGCTTGATCAAAACAAAAAATCATTTTATTCTAATTTATTTGACGAACCAACTGTATTTCGGATCCGGATCCTCTCCATTTCAGGTGAAATGGAGGGGATCCATTTCATGGTGGAGATTGAGCCACTCTAGATCGACGGTTCATATTAATGGACCTCTTTACAACTACATTTCACTACCCAAAATACCCCTTCTCATAACCCTAATCTCCATTCAATACCCGGTTCATTTCAGCCATCTTTAACCTCCGGTTCATTTCAGCGGAACATTGCATCTTGAAGATGAGTAGGCGGAAGGCAGAGAAAGTGCCTTGGTCGATTATTCTTCAGGCTCAATCTCCTTCTGCTCGCAGAGGAAGTGTTCTACTACCGCAAAAAGTGCCTTGATCTTCTTTCTGCTCGCCGGCTGCAACGATTCTGACACTTGTTGAGGAGTCTTGGTCGATCGGCTGCAACATCCCGTCAACTTCTTCTTCGGCGAATCAGCGTCATTTGCCTTGAGCTTCCTTCTGCTCGCCGGTGGTAAGCTCCTGTGTGGTTAAATGTTTCTGACCTTAGATGATATTATAGGTATTCTGATAATATTTATTCTTCCGGTTCATTTCAGTGCCAAGCAACCGAACGCAACAGGTAATCTTCCTTCTACTCGCCGGCTGCAACGATTCTTAATTACCTTGATCATGTTATAGGTATTCTGACAATATTTATTATTCCTTCTGCTTGCCTTGATCGTGTTATAGGTATTCTTAGTTACCTTGAAACAGTTAAATTTCCGCATATACTAATTGTTGTTTTAGGGCAATATTTATTATCATATATTTTGGTTAGTGCCACGATAGAGTAATCTGAGGCATTTTGTTTTGCTAAGAATATGTTTAAGTCATTTTAATTTTACGAATTTATTGTTCAAGGTAATCATAGTTTTAAATTTCAGCATTATTTAAGTCCAAAGAACTAATAATTGTGTAAATTTTCTTTTGCAGGAGATGCAAAGGCGCGAGTAGCATTTCGAGTATTATTTTTGTGGATCGCATATTTTTCAATTTCTTGTTGCATTTGTAATGACCAAAAAAATTATTAATGACATCTATTGATAAATCTTGTTCAATTTCTTATTTTAGCAGCATGAGTTTGAAAACATTCTGGTATTGGGTCGCAAACTCTCGGAGATGATGTTATTAGAAGTCGTTAATTATAAAAAAAATTATGTGCATGAATGAGATATCGGGTAAATTATAAATAAATAATTGTTACATTAAGCATATTTACATGTTTTTAATATATTTGATTCAGGTGACATACTTTGCACTATATTAATAACAATTGTAATTACTAAACTTAGTTCGGTTGAATGATATGAGCAAGGAACTTAACCCTCTGCATTGAGGAGTCCATCCCTATTGCCGTCAAGGAAAAATTAGAGGACAAAATTGCGTTACAACAAGCATTGTATAACAATAATCTAAATTAGCATGGATTATTAGAAATGGAATAAACTATTATTAATTTAATTTAGAAATTGATCATCATTTCATCATCCTAATTTAATTTAAAGGAATAACCTAATTTTAAATTACAGATGCAAATTTACGCATATTTTAATTTAAATAACACAATTTTTTTAATTAGTCTAAGTCTATATGATTAATGATCTGATGTACAAAAAAATGTAAATAATAATCCATTTTTTATTTAAAAAGTTTGGCCTGAATTATTAAAAATGAAAAAGACAGCAGGGGGTATTTTTGGAAGTGAAATATAGTCATAAAGAGGGGCATAATATCAGCCCTTAATTTTGAAAGGCTCAATCTCCACCATGAAATGGATCCCCTCCATTTCACATGAAATGGAGAGGATCCCGATCCCTGTATTTCTACTTTCTCAGCATGTAAAAGTATTTAAACAGAGAATATTTTATTGTACAATACTGCAAATGGTGATAAACATCGTAGGTCAAACTTTCTGCAACTTTCTACGGCCATTGGCTGCTACTAGAGGATCCTCATTCTCCGGCGAGACCTTTTCTCCAACGGCGGAGGTTTCATTGCCGCGGATGTGGGCTCCATTTGATGTGCTGTGAACAAAAGTAACTTTCTTGCGCTTTCCCTGCTGTTTTCCGGCCGGCAGAGTGGAGGAGTTGGTGGGAGGGGATGCCTTCTTGGCTGTAGCGGACCTCTTCGGTCGTGTTTCTGCTTTCATCGGTATCAGTGCCGTACAAGGTGGAGGAGATGTGGAAGGGGCTGCCGCCGCATTTGTTGCCGGTGGCCGAGCAGGAGGCGGCTTAGACACGGGTGCTGGTTCTCTCCATTGATTCTCATATGCGTACTTGATTGGATTATGGAATGAGCTTCTTGGGTAGCTCTGCTTCCTATTTCTAGTCCGAAAGGACTGGCCGTGGTTTCCTTCCATGGACGACGGAGAGAGAAAGAGAGAGAGAGACAGACAGAAAGAGAGAGAGAGAGAGAGAGAGAGAGAGAGAGAGAGAGAGAGAGAGAATTGCGAAGGAATGTATCGAGCATGAGAGGGAAGACATGGAGGAGGTTAAAGCCATAGCCTTGAATCGGCCAAAGCTCCGCTTTTGCAGGTTCCAGTTTCTAAATTCGAAGGAAACTTTTAACAGAATTTTACGTGGCATTAGCACCGTGTATTTTCAAACATTTTTTAAATAATATAGTTAAAAGACAATATCCTTTGGAATATTAGAATAGTTTTAAATTTCAAACACTTAACTAATCTTCATCAAAATAGAAATCATTTAACTAATCTTACATACGTAATTTACACAATCAAATTAATAAATATTTAAATAAAGATATATAAGTAAAAAAAAGGCAAAACTATCAAATTGATCCATAAATTTTGAGAACTTTTTCAAATCAGTACATAAACTTTCAAATGATTCAAATAGATCCCTAAACTATTAAAAACAGTACAAGGAGTCTACCATCATAGGGACCAATTTGAGATTACTTTGAACTGATTTTAATAGTTTAGGGACTTATTTGAATCATTTGAAAGTTTAGAGACTGATTTGAAAAAGATCCAAAAATTTAGGGACCAATTTGATAATTTTGCCTAAAAAAAAATACTAACTCATACTATAAATAATTTGTGGATGTCGAAGTGCCTTATTATTTGACTAACGATCAGTGAACCACATCTTTTTAGAACTTGAGGAGCTACTGCAACGTACTACTACTACCTTACCGCGCGCAGATGTTAGTGTTGTTGACAGGTATACTTCCGCATATTTTGAGTGAGAGAGAGATTTGATGTACCGGTAAAAAGCCCATTTTAGTATTGTGATTTACTAGGCATAAGCCCTTCTCTCTTAAATTTGGTTTTCTCTTGTGTGAATAGCTTATAATATTTATATCAATTTGTGTAATGTGGATTATTTCTAATCTAATATTTCTTACTTACTACAGTGGTTGGCCTAGATGATGAAATAGCCGGCAGGATCGACGTCTTGTGACGACGACTAATCCATGAGTTAGTGTCACCGCAAGGCGACGATTCTAGGCGTATGAGTTGATGCAGTGCTCGAAGCATCCGCGTGACCGTCAAGTTTGGAACGGTCTCATCGTTGCCCCTAGCTTGGGTATTTATAGACAAACCCTAAATACCCGACTACGGGTTGTTGGATTCCTATCGGATCCTAAACCGCAACCCATTAAGCACTTGTCACACCTATTCCAATATACCTCAACAATCTTGTCATATATTGTAAATAGGTGTTAACACATTACAGGTTACTTAAACAAGAGTTAATAACGACCAAAAGTTGAGTTTTTTTTTCAAAAAAACCATAAATATGAGTTTTAGATAACAAAATACTAAACTCAAACACAGTCCCAAACATAGCAATAGAAAATCTGAAAGAAAACTCAAAAGCTGAAAATTGATTTATGCAAACAATAGATCATCTTCATCTGGGTCGAAATCAACTTTCTCTCCTTCAATCTCCATGTGATCTGCAAACAAACACAATAAGAATGTCATGAGACAAATCTCTATGAATTATAACATTTGCCAATCAAAAGTAAAGTGATTAGTTCTAGCAGTAAAAAACGTAATACTTTAACAAGGAAGAAAGAATCTCATATCAGCATCTCTATCCAATTTATACAAAATTAGAAAATTGATTTCATAGAATCAAACCATGTTCCATTGATTATTAAGATTATTATTCAACATTTCACAATTGTGTTATATCATCAAGTTTGGAATGATACAACAAGCTGTGACTATCATATCATCAAGTTTGGAATGATATAATTAATAATCATAATATCAGGACTCATATCAGCAACTTCAGTATTTCTTTTTGGAATGATACCCGATTCAGCCTTTGAATAAAATAATTGCATAAGTCATCAAATTTGGAATGACTGGCAACTAATCATCTCTAACTTTCATCAGATAACATCTGAAATACTTCAGTGTACTCAACTCTAGATTCTTAAATGTAAGCAGACTACGGTTCAAAAATTTAAAACATAAGCAAGGTATTAAGTGTAACAGCCTGATTTTTATCAGCAGGCCAATTTTCTGGTGACACGGCCTGGGACACGGGCGTGTCCCAGGGCGTGTCCTGCGTGCGTCGAGTGTCGAGAGGAACAGTCGACGAATGGTCGACAAAATTTGGCCGCCTTTGGACACGGGCGTGTCATAGGGCGTGTCAGCGCGTTCGACGAAAGTTGCTCGACGATCGTCGAGTGTCGAGCTACGGTCGACGTTTGTCGAGTGAACTGAACACGGCCTATGACACGGGCGTGTCCAGGGCATGTCCCTCTGGTTCGACGAACTCAGCCCGGCGAATTTTGAGATGGGGCGTGTCGAGTGCCGTGTATGGGCACACGGCCTTGGACACGGGCGTGTCACAGGCCGTGTAAGTATCAGGCGATTTTGGGATTTTTTTCAGCCTGATGAACACGGCCACAGACACGGGCATATCTGAAGGCGTGTTGGGTGACACGGCCCAGGACACGGGCGTGTCCCATGGGCGTGTCACTTGAATTGATAAGTCAGTTGAGCACTGCTTGAGGCACACGGCCTGGGACACGGGCGTGTCACAGGCCGTGTCAGGCAAAAATCAGGTTTTCTGGCAAATTTGTGGTCGTCCATTCCTTCAGCTGGGATCCAAGGGCTGAGCTTCTTTTTCTGTTCCCTTAAGGCCGAAAACTGAGAACATATTCTCATTTGATTAGTGCCTTCATCTTTCTACAAGTTAGAGAGAGAAAGGGAGAGGAAGAAGGAGGAAGAAGGAGAAGAGCTGCTGCTGGTGGAGCGTGAGAGTGTCAAGCTGCGTTTCGAGGCCAGTTTTGCGGAGGAAAAGCTCTTGGGAGTCGTTCAAGCCAGTTTAGCGCTCATGGCACCAAAGAGGGCTTCAAGGGTAACAACTTTTCTTCCTAGCCATGTGAAGGCTTCCTTTTGGCATATGTTTCTGATTCCCCTACCAAGAGGTGGCTGATTTTGGGAGTCTTTGGGTGGATGCATGAAATCCCCTTTGTTGGCATATAGATCCGGAAATGGAGTACGGAATAGGCATGCTGTGTGAAGGCCATCTGGACAGGTTGGTCTGGATTGGTGATGTTGCATACAAATCGGAGAAGACTCCATAATAAACGTGTAGTTTAAGGAGTCAACAGGTTATGCCTGTGAAAGATAGTATCAGGAAGTACTAGAGTGGTAGTCCAGGAAAATATCCGTGTATGCTTGTGCTATTGGGTCGTACCTGTGAATGAGTAACAGGAAGTACAGGTATAACCAGGAAAGGCCCTTTATGATGCTTGATGTCGTAGGGTGTCCACCTGTGAAGAGAGTAATAGAAGGTACTGGTGTGCCAAGGAAAGACCCCTGACATTTTTGATATATTGCGGTGTCATACCTGTGAACGAGTAACAGGAAGTACTGGTATGCCCAGGAAAGACCTGCTATGTTGTGAATGGGTGTAGAGAAATACCCAGGCTGAATGCCAAGAACAGGATTGGTGAGACTGACCCGCGCCTTTGATTATGACGCGAGTACGCCGTACTCGGTGAAGGCAAGGCGATTTGAGCAACGGGGGGTGGAGGATCCGACCTGCGTTATGTCAGTCCGACGTGGACCAGAAAGTGTGGTCTGTTGGAGCGCATAGCAAGAGTCTTACGCCTGCGCACCACGACACAATGGGGGGCTACGGGCCATCCCGGTGTAGTAAGAGTAGAACTCCGGCTGCACGCCATGGAGTAAATGCTCAAGAGAGTTACCGTTGGGTTGTGACCCTGATACGGTGGTGGGCAAGTGTTTTGCCAGAACACCAAGAATGTGCCCTGAGTGCACGGACCGTTGGGCCGGGTGGCGAACAGTTGTGATGCCATGTGTGCGTGAAAGCACATTATATGAATATATTGCCATGCTTATGATATGATATGCCTGCAGGGAAGATTACCGCTGCCCCGAGAAAAGGGGTAGGGTCATTATAATTGGGTCAGCTGAACGCTGACCGTTGCTTCTGTTTGCCACCGTTGGGCGGATTGTCCCTGTACAGGTGCTAGAGAGCCAAGCGGGATGCATAAAAGTTGAGGTCCTTGCTGTTGCTGCTGCTGCTACTGCTAGTCCTCGAAGGCTATTTGGAAATGCTTGTTGTGTTTACTTTTATTGTGGCCGGCCTACGCTCCAATGTTAGGGCCACTGTTTGAAAGCATTGTAAGGCCGTAAGACCAATGATGGTTACATGTTGTAAGACATTCCTATATGCTATAAAATATGGTGTTTTATTTATTGGACATTCAAGAGAGGAGTTAAAGTGGTAGTATAGGCTTCCGCTAGAATGCTTTGTGATAGGTGCGCTACGCTACTCTGGTATCATCTCGTATCTTCACCGCCTGTTTTGTGATATATGCTGTGGGGCCCCGGCGGGACCTTCTAGGATATACCATATGAACGGATGGGGTTGTTACATTTTTGGTATCAGCTGTCCTGATCTTTCACTTCCGAAGTCGTGGTCGACTTCTTTTGTGGGGGTGGCGCACACGTATCTATGCAAACCACATTTCTACGAGTGAAATCATGAATGTCCATGATAGGAATGCAAATTTGTGTGTTTGAGGAACCTGCGTGTTCCTATTTTGTGTTGTTTGCTTGTGTAAGGCCGCTAATGTGTGTGTCTTGTCCACCTTTAGGTGACACGGAGTGGGGCTGGGCAGTTTGAGCCCCAGCATTCTGATGAAAGTACGGCACCAGCCGCGGTGCCTACACCTCCACCGTCTGCGGAACATGTGCGTTTAGTTGCCGAGGTTTTATTTGCCATGATCCAAGGACAGCCACTTGGGCAGGAGCAACCGGCTGTGAGGACAGAACAGGTGGCGACAAGGCCTGAACCTGTAGTGGATGTGGCTCCTCGAGCGGCTGAGAAGCAGCTGACGCGATTTATGAGTTTCCATCCGCCTACGTTTTCGTGAGAGGGAACGCCTATGCAGGCTGAGGATTGGCTATCGCGCATCAAGCGAGTCATGACGGCGATTGGAACGGCAGAGCATCATAAAGTCACCTTAGCTACCTTCTTGCTTGAAGGAGAAGCTAGATTGTGGTGGGATGAGATGGAGTTGCATCACTTGGCGGGTCGTCCCTTAACACAAGTATCGATGTAAGACATCTCCCGACTCTTCCTAGCGAAGCACCTTCCCGCAGCTCAACAGATAGCCATGGAAAATGAATTCCAACGGCTGACCCAAGATAATGGCAGTGTTGACGCGTACTTGCATGAGTTTACTCGCTTAGGGCGGTATGCGGGTTCTATTTTTGCGGATGAGTAGAGGAAGACAAATCAGTTCTATGAAGGACTGAGGGACGAGTTGAGGTTCCTGTTGTCTAGTTCTGTGAACTAAGGCTTTCAGGCATTGGTTGACACTGCGAGCGCGCTGGAAAAGGATATGAAGAGGGTGCAGGGGAAGAGAGCTTTGGCTGTGATGCAACCGGAGTGGAAGGTGCCCCGATCCGGGAAACCATTTTATAAGAAGAAATGGGGCAAGAAGTCCAAGACAAGTGGACAAGCTCCTTCATCAGTTGCAATGGGAGCAACGTCAGGGGCTACCTCAAAGCCAGATACTCGTAGATGCTATAATTGTGGCCGCGTGGGGCATATCGCTCGAGATTATCGGGTACCGCCAAAGAGTGAAAAGAAGGCGGGAGCGTCTTATGCTGAAAAAGGAATGGCGGTGGTGGACTCCTCTGCCTCGCAGGCGCAGCCCCGGGTCTACATTCTTGGACTGCAGGAGGCCATCAAGCAGAGTAACGTTGTCACATGTATGAGTTTAGTTTTGTATATGCTATTGCTTCTATGCTTTGCTTTGTACATATGTGTTTGTGGTTTGTGTGTGTGACATGATTGTCACAGGGTTTGCGATGATTCGGGACACGCTGGCGCGAGCACTGTTTGATACGCTTGGATCACATTCTTTTCTGTCTAGCGAGCTCATAGCGCGGCTTGGGATACCAAATCGTGCAAATACAGATAGCGTCAAAGTGGTGTTGCCAAATGGCTGTTGGATACTTGCGGATCAAGCTTGCGATGTGGCAGTCCAAATAGGAAGTCGGGATTTCAGTTTAACTGCATTTGTTTTGCCAATATCGGAATTCGATGTGATATTTGGTATGGATTGACTTGCGGAGCAGCATGCCATGATTGATTGTCAGTTCAAAGAGATCACGTTTGGCCAAAATACCGAACAGACGACAAAGTTCGCGGGTATGCGAGGAGTGGGCGGGTTGTTGATGTCTGCACTCCGGGTAGTCAAGGCTATTCGGAAGGGTGCAGAGTGTTACTTCGCACTGATTCAGGATGTTGTGCCTAAGGCCAGTGTGTGCGATGCTCCGATTGTGGCAGAATTTACAGATGTGTTTCCCACGTATCTCCCTGGGCTACCACCCCAGAGGGAGATTGACTTCACGATTGAGTTGGTGTCATGTGCGAAACCTGTGGCCCTCTTGCCATATCGCGTCGCGCCAAAGGAGATGGCTGAGTTGAAGGTCCAATTACAAGAATTGCTGGAGCAAGATTATATACGCCCAAGCATGTCACCTTGGAGTGCGCCTGTGCTTTTTGTAAAGAAGAAAGATGGTGGGTTGCGGTTATGTATTGATTACCGTGAACTGAATAAGCTGACTGAGAAGAATAAATATCCGATACCCCAGATTGATGAGTTATTCGATCAGCTGGTGGGCTCGACCATCTATTCGAAGTTGGACCTAAAGTCTGGTTATTACCAGTTGAGAATTCGGGAAGGTGACATTCCCAAAACCGCATTTGGGACGCGTTACGGGCACTATGAGTTCACAGTCATGTCATTTGGACTGTGCAATGCGCTCTCGGTGTTTATGGATTTGATGCACCGCACGTTCCGAGAGTACCTGGATCTATTTGTGATCGTGTTCATTGATGATATCCTGGTGTACTCGAAGTCAGAGGCTGAGCATGAGACTCACTTGCAGTTGGTGTTGAATACATTGAGTCAAAAGCAGCTCTATGCCAAGTTCTCGAAGTGCGAGTTTTGGCTATCATAGGTGGCTTTTCTGGGCCATGTGGTGAGTGGAGCGGGCATTGCAGTGGATCCAACGAAGATAAGGGCCATACAAGAGTGGCCAATGTTGTCTTTCGTGGCCGAGGTTAGGAGTTTCCTTGGACTTGCGGGCTACTACCGAAGATTTGTTTAAAACTTCTCGCGGATTGCTTTGTCGCTAACCACGCTGACGCGAAAAGATCAGAAGTTTGTTTGCACGCCAGAGTGCACACGAGCTTTTGAAGAGCTGAAGGTTCGGTTGACCACGGCGCCGATGTTGTCTTCGCCAAGTGGGACCGATGGATTTGTGATTTATAGTGATGCCTCAGGGAGCGGCTTAGGCTGCGTTCTTCTACAAAATGGAAAATAATTGCTTTTGGCTCACGCCAGCTGAAAGTGCATGAGCGAAATTATCCCGTCCATGACTTGGAATTAGCGGTGGTGATTTTTGCACTAAAGTTGTGGCGACACTATCTTTATGGAGTGAAAGTGGAGATCTATACAGATCACAAGAGCCTAAAGTACCTATTGGAGCAAAAAGATTTGAACATGAGACAATGAAGGTGGTTGGAGTTCCTTGGGGACTACACTTTTGAAATTCACTATATGCCCGGGAAGGGGAATATTGTTGCAGATGCCTTGAGTCGGAGGGTTCCGGCTAGAGCGAATTGGTTACAAAGGCATGATGAACGTCTTATCCAGGAACTGGAAGCATTAGAGATATATTATGTTGAAAAAAATGCCACTGCCAATGCATGTTTGAACTCGAAGGAGGTGCAATGTGACCTTGCGTACCGAGTTCGACGGGCAATGGAGTTGGATGAAGATCTCTTACGATATGTTAATGAAGGGCCAGAAGGCAAATTCTCCTGGAATGACGGTCTTTTACGAAAAGAGGGTCGTTTGTGCGTCCCGAATGTGGGTAAATTGAGGGAAGAACTGATGTATGAAGCGCATTATACAAAGTATTCCATTCATCCCAGGAGCACAAAGATGTTCAATGGTGTGAAAAAGCTATTTTGGTGGCCAGGGCTAAAGAAAGATGTTGCCCTCAATGTGGCCAAATGCCAAACATGTGTGATGGTGAAGGCGGAATGCCAAAAGCCGGGTGGTTATTTGAAGTCGCTGTCCATCCCAGAGTGGAAATTTGATGATATTTCCATGGATTTTGTGCACGGATTGTCGAGATCGCAGCGAGGAAATGATTCCATTTGGGTGATTGTTGACCGGCTAACTAAAGTGGCACATTTTCTCCCGAACAGGCAGGATGATTCAGTCGAAAGTTTGGCAAAGTTATATGTTGACCAGATTGTACGGCTTCAAGGTGTTCCTCGGAGCATCGTAAATGATCGAGATGGGCGATTCACGTCAAATGACTGGAGGCTAGTTCACCGACTGTTGGGCACGAAGTTGACTTTCAGTACGTCATTTCATCCCCAAACGGATGGCCAAACTGAACGCACCAACAGAACGATGGAGGACATGCTCCGAATGTGCGCCCTCGACTTCGAAAAGAGATGGGAAGATCATCTTTATATGGTGGAGTTTGCGTATAATAACAGCTACCAGGCGAGTATAGGGATGATACCATATGAAGCGCTATATGGACGGAAGTGTCGTACTCCCTTGGCTTGGGTAGAAGCGGGCGAAGCTCGAATTTATAAACCAAATGAAGTTGATGAAGAAAATTCAACCATACGAACTATTCGAGAGAGACTACTCATTGCTCAAGATCGACAAGCTAAGTACTACAACGCCAAGCACCGGAACAAGGAATTTACGGTTGGCGATTTGGTCTACTTGAAGATCAAGCCCATCAAAGGTGTTTCCCGGATTCGACGTTTGAAAAAGTTGAGTCCAAGATATTTGGGTCACTTTGAAGTGGTTGAGCGGGTCAGAGAAGAGGCTTATCGGCTAGCTCTGTCAGCAGAATTGGGTGGATTACATGAGGTATTTCACATCTCGGTGCTTCGGAAGGCCATTAAAGATCCAGCCCAAGTGATCGCGGATGATCGTGTGCCGGTGGAGTATGGGCTAACAACGAGAGTTAGACCCATTCAGATCGAGGTTCGAGCCGAGAAACAGTTGCGGAACAAGACAGTCGGCATGCTTAAAGTCCTGTGGGACAACTGCGGCCGTGAAGAACTTACATGGGAGCGAGAGCAAACCATGCGAGAAGAGTTTCCCGAGCTGTTTTTGTAATCCGTGGAGAGAATTGTGTTGTAACATAAAAATTTTAATGTTATAACTTTTTGGTTGTTGATTGCTGGTTGCCTTCTTGTCTTAATTTTGAGGACAAAATTTTTGTAGGAGGGGAGGGTTGTAACAGCCCGATTTTTATCAGCAGGCCAATTTTCGGGTGACACGGCCTGGGACACGGGCTTGTCCCAGGGCGTGTCCTGCGTGCGTCGAGTGTCGAGAGGAACAGTCGACAAATGGTCGACAAAATTTGGTCATCTCTGGACACGACCTTTGACACGGGCGCGTCACAGGGCGTGTCAGCGCGTTCGACAAAAGTTGCTCGACGATCGTCGAGTGTCGAGCTGCGGTCGACATATGTCAAGTGAACTGAACATGGCCTGTGACACGGGCGTGTCACAGGGCGTGCCCCTTTGGTTCGACAAACTCAGCCCGACGAATTTTGAGCTGGGGCGTGTCGAGTGTCGTGTATGGGCACACGGCCTGGGACACGGGCGTGTCACAGGCCGTATGAGTCTCGAGCAATTTTGGGATTTTTTTCAGCCTGATGAACACGGCCACAGACACGGGCGTGTCTGAAGGCATGTTGGGTGACACGGCCCAGGATACAGGCTTGTCCCATGGGCGTGTCACTGGAATGGATAAGTCGGTTGAGCACCACTTGAGGCACATGGCCTGGGACACGGGCGTATCACAGGTCGTGTCAGGCAAAAATCAGGTTTTCTGGCAAATTTGTGGCCGTCCATTCCTTCAGCTGGGATCCAAGGGCTGAGCTTCTTTTCCTGTTCCCTTAAGGCCGAAAACTGAGAACATATTCTCATTTGATTAGTGCCGTCATCTTTCTACAAGTTAGAGAGAGAAAGGGAGAGGAAGGAGGAAGAAGGAGAAGGGCTGCTGCTGTTGGAGCGTGAGAGTGTCAAGCTGCGTTTTGAGGCCAGTTTTGCGGAGGAAAAGCTCTTGTGTGTCGTTCAAGCCAGTTTAGCGCTCATGGCACCAAAGAGGGCTTCAAGGGTAACGACTTTTCTTCCTAGCCGTGTGAAGGCTTCCTTTTGGCATATGTTTGTGATTCCCCCACCAAGAGGTGGCTGATTTTTGGAGTCTTTGGGTGGATGCATGAAATCAACTTTGTTGACATATAGATCCAGAAATGGAGTACGGAATAGGCATGCTGTGTGAAGACCATCTGGACAGATTGGTATGGATTGGTGATGTTGCATACGAATCGGAGAAGACTCCATGATAAACGTGTAGTTTAAGGAGTCAATGGGTTATGCCTGTGAAAGGTAGTAGCAGGAAGTATTGGAGTGGTAGTCCAGGAAAATATCCGTGTATGCTTGTGCTATTGGGTCGTACTTGTGAATGAGTAACAGGAAGTACTGGTGTAACCAGGAAAGGCCCTTTGTGATGCTTGATGTCGTAGGGTGTCCACCTGTGAAGAGAGTAATAGGAAGTACTGGTGTGCACAGGAAAGACCCCTGACATTTGAGATATATTGCGGTGTCGTACCTGTGAATGAGTAATAGGAAGTACTAGTATGACCAGGAAAGACACGTTATGTTGTGAATGGGTGTACAGAAATACCCAGGCTGAATGCCAAGAACAGGATTGGTGAGACCGACCCGCGCCTTTGATTATGCCGCAAGTACGCCGTACTCGGTGAAGGCAAGGCGATTTGAGCAATGAGGGGTGGAGGATCTGACCTGCGTTATGTCCGTCCGATGTGGACCAGAAAGTGTGGTCTGTTGGAGCGCATATCAAGAGTCTTAGGCCTGCGTGCCATGACACAATGGGGGCTGCGGGCCATCTCGGTGTAGTAAGACTAGAACTCCGGCTGCACGCCATGGAGTAAATGCTCAAGAGAGTTACCGTTGGGTTGTGACCCTGATACGGTGGTGGGCAAGTGTTTTGCCAGAACATCAAGAATGTGCCCTGAGTGCACGGACCGTTGGGCCGGGTGGCGAACGGTTGTGATGGCATGTGTGCGTGAAAGCACATTATATGAATATATTTCCATGCTTGTGATATGATATGTCTATAGGGAAGATTACCGCTGCCCCGAGAAAAGGGGTAGGGTCGTTATAATTGGGTCAGCTGAACGCTGACCGTTGCTTCTATTTGCCACCGTTGGGTGGTTTGTCCCTGTACAGGTGCTGGAGAGCCAAGAGGGACGCATAAAGGTTGAGGTCCTTGCTTTTGCTGCTGCTGCTACTGCTAGCCCTCGAAGGCTATTTGGAAATTCTTGTTGTGTTTACTTTTATTGTGGCCGGCCTGCGCGCCAATGTTGGGGCCACTGTTTGAAAGCCTTGTAAGGTCATAAGGTCATTGATGGTTATATGTTGTAAGACATTCCTATATGCTATAAAATATGGTGTTTTATTTGTTGGACATTCAAGAGAGGAGTTCAAGTGGTAGTATAGGCTTCCGCTAGAATTCTTTGTGATAGGTGCGCTACGCTACTCTGGTATCATCCCGTACCTTCACCGCCTATTTTGTGATATATGCTGTGGGGCCCTGGCCGGACCTTCTAGGATATACCATATGAACGGATGGGGTTGTTACATTAAGTCCTCCTAAATTGACTTTAATCTCATCTCCCCCGATGTTTTAGTTATTAGAACCTTACTTAAGCCCTTGGCAAGGACATCTACTACATTATCTTTTGATCTCACGTCCAAAAGGGTGATTATCCCCTGATTGGTGAGATAGGTCAACCAGGCCTGTTTCATCCTAAGTTGCCTTCGCTTTCCATTGAACAACGTATTTGTAGAAATTGTCTTTGTGGCTTGATTGTCACAATATAACGAAATAGAGTGCATTTTCAGACTCGTAATTGGAATGTCCATTATCAGATCTCTTATCCACTCTGCTTCTTCTCCAGCTCAAGCGAGAGCCTAGAGTTCTGATTCCATAGAGGATAGTGCAATGCACGTCTGCCTCTTTGACTTCCAAGCTACTACTGCTCCACCTAGGGTAAACACAGAACTGCTAGTGGATCTACTATCAGCAATTTCTGAGCACAAGGAGGTGTCAGAATATCCCTCAAGCACAGGAGGATGTCCACTATAACATAAAGCATACTTCTCAGTATACTTTAAGTATCTCATTAGCCTGTCCAAGGAGTCCTAGTGGTCCTTCCCAGGGTTACTGGTGAATCTACTCAACATGTCGACCGTAAAGGCTATGTCAGGTCTAGTGCAGGTTGTAGCACACACGAGACTGCCTATGAGTTTGGAGTAATCCAACTATCTAATAGGTGAACCTTCATTCGGTTTCAGTCTATTATTTTAGTCGTATGAAGTATCAAACTTTTTGCTACTAACATAACCCCACTTTTCTAAAAGATTTCTAACGTAGTGACTCTGAGACTTAGGGTAATACCCTTTTCAGTGAAGTTCACTTTCATGCCTAGGATGGTCTTCACCAATCCCAAGTCTGTCATGCTAAATATAGCCGTCAAGGCAACTTTCACGTCTTCCACCTCAGACTGATCAGTGCCCATAATTAGCATGTCATCAACATATAATCATATACTTGCGACTTTATCTAAACTTATTCTTACGTACAGACATTTATCTGATAGAATAGACTTGAAGCCCAAGTCTTTAACACAGGTGTTAAATTTCTTGTGCCATAATTCCGGTGCTTGCTTCAATCCGTATAGTGACTTAATCAAATTACAGACCTTTGTCTCTAGACATTCTACGACAAACCCTTCAGGTTGGTGCATATAGATCTCCTCATTTAGATCTCCATTAAGAAATGCAGTCTTGACATCCATCTAATGAACAACAAAATGTTCAATAGATGCTAACGCGAGAAGTATCCTAATTGTCGCAATGTGACAAACATGTGAGTATATATCAAAGTAGTCTATACCACTCACTTGAGTGTAGCCTTTGGCGATACTCCCATCAGGATTAAGCTTCTTCTTCAGAACCCACTTACTTCCAATAGTTCTAGACCCTTTGGGAAAGTCGACCAAAGTCCAAGTGTGGTTTTGCCGGAGAGAGTTCATCTCATCATCTATGACTTCTATTTATAACATAGAATCTCTGGATCGCATCGCCTCCTTATTAGTCGATGGATCAGCTTCAACTTGGTAAGTCACAAAGTCTGTACCGAAGCTTTTAGTCACTCGTTCTCTATTAGATAACCTTTTAGATGCTAAACCACTAGTGTCTATAGGCTCAGTGTCAGGGTTTCTCATTTCTGGCTCAACAATGGGCTCAGTAGTAGTGGCTGGCAGATCAGGAAGGGTCAGGTTTTTATCCTTAAGGAACTTATCCTCAAAGAAAACCGCATCTCTAGATTCTATGATAGTATTAGTTGAGAGATCTAGAAATCTGTTTGCAGCACTGTCCTCTGCAAATCCAAGATAGACACAAGTGTTTGTCCTAGGTCAAATCTTTGCTCTTCTAGAGTTTGGTATCCTAACATAAGCGATACAGCCCCAGGTCTTAATATTGTCAATTCTATGAGGTCTCTTAAAACAAAGCTCATAGGGTGTTTTAGTCAACTTTGCATGTGGTACTTTATTAAGAATGTAATTTGACGTGAGGACGGCTTCACCCCAGTAGGCCACATGCAAGCCAGCAGTCAACAACATGGAGTTTAACATTTCTGTTAAAGTCCTATTTTTCCGCTCAACGATATCGTTGGATTGTGGTGAATACGGAGTAGTCATTTCAGGAATTATGCCATTACTGGCAAGAAAATCTCTGAACTCCCCCGAGACATATTCGCCTCCTCTATCACACCTTAGCCTTTTAATTTTCTTGCCTAGTTAATTTTCAACTCTATTTTTGAAAATATGAAATTTTTCAAAGGCTTCATCTTTAGATTTAAGTAGGTAAATGTGACTGAATCTAGAGTAGTTGTCGATAAAAGTTATCAGATACTTCCGACAGCCTCGAGTGACAAAATTTTTGTAGTCACAAATATCAGAATGTATTAACTCTATCAATTGTGTGCTCCTAGAAACCTGACTGAAAGGTGTTCTAGTGGTCTTTGTCTGAGCACAAATTTCACATTTGTCAAACTTAATGGTTGTGTCTAAGTGAATGTTGTGAGTTCTAGCTAGTAGAAGCAGTTTCCTATAATTCACGTGTCCTAGTCTTGCATGGAAAGTCTTAGAATCTATCAAATTTGAACTAATCTGATTGACTACCTTGTTTGCTAGACTCAGCGTATACATTCCATTAACTACATAAGCACAGCCAAAATAATGCGAGTGAACCATAAGGGTTACTCAACCACCAATAATGTTAAACGACATACCCGCATCACATAACAAACTAATAGAAATTAAATTAGCAGCTAACGAGGGTATAAATTTAACATTCTTCAAAAGTAAACACGTACCTGAAGAGAGAGTCAGAGAAGCATTTTCCACCCTCAGAACATCAGCTATAGCACCATTTGCAATAGTTACAGTTTTTTAAACATCTTTGGCATCCTCCAGAAGCGCAGAGTTGTTGCAGACGTAGCAGGTAGCACATGAATCGAGCCACCACTCTGAACTGGCCTTCCCCTTTCCGACCATGGCAACAAAGTCGGTAAACGCAGTTTGATAAACAATATTAGCTTTATTATCAGTCCTGGGTGTGCTGGATTCGCCCCGTTTGGGCTGCTTGCACTCGGAAGCACAGTGACCCCAGTTGTTACAGTTGTAGCAATTGTCTTTGAAATTTTTGATCTTCTTGCTATGGCAGCAACTGCGGGTGCACTAGTCGGTGGTCTGGTCTTTCCAGTCTTAGGCTTGCGCTTAGGATACAAGAGCATGTTAGCAGCAGAGCTCTGCTTGCTAACCATCTCTATGGCGTGTGTACAACCCATATTCGTCGAGAGTGGGTCCTACCACAGCCAGGTCAGTAGAAGCCAAGGTCAACAAGTCAAGGCAGGAGTCAAAGTCAGCATTCAAGATCTTGGAAGGCCTGGGCGAGTATAGGCGAGCTCTCCTCGCATACTCGCTAGGTAGGCGACTAGGAAAAATACTCGCCCAGCCCGTGCGAGTTCCTCTGGAAGTCTCCTAGTCGCTAGGGGGTGGGGTATAAATATGACCCCCCCCCCCCCCGCCTCCCCTTGCATTTGCCTATAAATAGGACCCCAGGAGTACGAGGTGGAGTACTTGAAATCCTCGGAAGGATACTCGCGCGCTTTAGTTTTTGGGATACTAGCTAGATCTTTGGATTCCTTTTCCTTGGAGAGCAAGTCGCGACCTTGCGACCTCGCCAGCTAGCTTCCCTCATACCCAGTTCGGCCATCCTTGGTTGAGAAGGGGCTGCTGCTTTCGAGCATCCGAGTACGTGGTGGGACCTTCCCGCCGCAACATCTGGGGTCCTGTTTGACCTGATACTTCGTTCTAGTCATCTTTGCCATCTAATCTGGCTTCTGAGCCAGTAACCTTAGGAGGCTTTGGTCCGAATTATGAGGTTGGGATTTTTCCTGGCTTCAACACTTGGTGCGGTGAACGTGGATCGCAACGAAGGATGAAAGTTTGGAAGTTGAGTGAGATGGCCATTGGTGGCGAGCAAGGAGAGTTGGTCGGCAACTCGGTAGTAGGAGGAGACGCCGCGCGAGGTGGCGAGTTTGTAACAGTGGCCGTATTTGAAGAGTTCGAGAGGGAGATCGATCAAACCATTCTCTCCGGTTTCGCTCAGCGACTAGAGGTCACGATGACTTCTCCCCGTCGCCTGACGCCGCTAGAAGAGGAAGCGCCGCCGAGGCGAGCTGGATAGGAGCCCTCTTGGGAGAGGGAAGAACGACCGATGCAGTCGCGTCATTACCCGACGAGTAGCCAGGGGGTCCGTTTTCGGGATCCAATGTCGCCGGCGAGGTGCAGGGATACTCGGCATTATGGCGAGTACGACATCTCCAGCGAGGATGAAACTCGTCACCGCCAGGGAGGGAGGAGCCCCTTCTACGATGAGATCCTTGCTGCTCTAGTTCCAGAAGGGTTCTCCCGAACCTGCATGCAGTTTCCCCCCAAATGAAGTTCTTCACGATCTGCGATGTGTTTTGGCCAAGGCTTTTACCTCGATACACTTGGAGAAGTAGTAGATCATGACAAACACGAACTTCCTCTGCCCGCTAGCCTAAGGAAAGGGGCTGATCAAGTCCATCCCCCAGATGGTGAAGGGCCATGGAGCTGTGATCGAGCGAAGATGTTGAGCTGGTTGTAGTTGAAGAGGTGCGAAGAGCTGGCACTAGAGGCACTTTTTGGAGAAGGCCTCTGCATCCTTCCTAATTGTGGGCCAGAAGTACCCATGCCTTAGAATACGTTTTTCAAGAGTGCGAGTTCCCGAGTGACTGCCGCACTCTCCTTAGTGAATCTCCTCCAGGATACGACGTACTTCAATCTCTGACAGGCACCGAGCCAGAGGACCTGAAATGGTCTTGTGGTAGAGTTCTCCTTCTTGAAGCAAATAGTAGGCGACTTTGTAGCGAAACATCCTTTGGTCTCCTTCGCTGGCAGGTATCTGACCCGTTGTTAGGAAAGAAACAAACGGATTCCTCCAAGATGCCCTCTGCTCGATCTCCATCATCTCCCCTTCCTCGATGGATGGTCGGAAAAGTTCAGTCACGATCCCCCCAGCCCGGGGACTGTATTTGGCAAGATAATCGGCTTCTGAATTCTCCTCTCGGGGTACGTGCTCGATGAAGAAAGATTGAAACCCCCAATCAGACCTTACACCTTGATCAAGTACCGCTGCAAAATTTGATCATTCACCTCGAACTCGCCTCTGATCTGGGACGCAATTACCATCGATTCGGTGAAGGCCTTTATATCTCGAATTCCCAACTCTTTGGCGAGATGCAAGCCGACCACCATAGCTTCGTACACCTCCTGATTATTGGTAACATGGGAAGAGGATCTCAAGCACTTGCTTGATCCTGGTTCCCTGAGGGCTTACGAGCACGACTCCGGCTCCCACGGAATATCTGCCCGAAGCCCCATCTACAAACATCTTCCAGGACACCGTGCTAGAAGAATCTTCCTCTCCTTCCACCTCGGCCGAGAAGTCGGCAAGGAAATCCACCACCGCCTGCGGCTTGATCGCTATCCTTAGAGAGTAAGAAATATCAAACTCGCTAAGCTCCACTGCTCACTTGGCCAGCCTGCCAGAGTGCTCCACCCCATCTAGGATGCTCCGTAGAGGATGATCGGAGACGACCCTGATGGAGTGAGCTTGAAAATATGGATGGAGCCTTCGAGCCGAAACCACCAAAGCTAACACCAACTTCTCCAAAATAGGGTACCTCATCTCTGCCTGCCGCAGCACTCTACTAACATAGTAGATAGGAAGATCCCTCTTGCCTTCCTCTCGAACCAGCACCGAACTAACTGATTCCGTCCCGACTCCGAGATAGAGAAAGAGATCCTCATTACCCCGCAGCCCCTGGAGGAGAGGAGCTTGGGTTAGCAGTTGCTTGAGCTTTTTGAAAGCCTCCTCGCACTCCGCCGTCCACTCGAACTTCTAATTTCCCTGAAGGGTCTTGAAGAACGGAGAGCACTTCTCCCCTTCCTTGGACAAAAAACAGTTGAGTTCTGCCAGCCTTCTAGTCAGCTTTTGAACTTCCTTAGTATCCCTTGGCGACGCCATCTCCAGAATGGCATTCACCTTGTCTGGATTAGGTTCCACCCCCCTGGGAGTGAGGAGGTGACCTAGAAATTTTCCCCTTCCTGCACCGAAGATGCACTTGGCCGGGTTGAGTCGCATCTTGTACTTCCTCAGGGTATCAAAGGTCTCCACTAGATCCATTATGTGCTTTGCTACGCTTTTTCTCTTGACGAGGAGGTCATCCACATAAACCTCCAAGTTCTGCCACTTCTGTCCCTTGAAGATCTGATCCATCATCCTCTGGTAAGTCGCGCCCACATTCTTGAGCCCGAAGGGCATCATATTGTAGCTATAGCAGTCATCGCTGGTTATGAAAGAGATATCCCGATAGTCGGTGGGATGCATCCGAATCTGGTGATACCCTGAAAAAGCATCAAAAAAACTCATCACAGGAAACCCGGCGGTAGAATCAACCACCGCGTCGATTTGAGGCAATGGGTAGCAATACTTCGGGCAAGCTTTATTCAACATTGAAAAATCGATACATAAATGCCAGCCCCCTCCAGGCTTCTTCACCATTACAACATTGGAGACCCAGCCTAGATACTGGATCTCCGAGACAAAACCTGCCTTCAGCAGCTTCTCCACCTCTTTCCTGATCGGCTCGGCCAGCATGGCGGCGCTCTTCCTCTGCTTTGTCGAACTGGGGCCACCGCGGGATCCAGGTTGAGTCGATGTAAAGCAACATCGACGTCCACCCCTGGCATCTCGGCGGCGCTCCATGCAAAGACATCAACGTTGTCCTGCAGGAAAGCAGCCATCTCTATCTTCCCCCCAAGCGGCAAGGATCCTCTCACATTCAACAGTCCCGGCTCTCCCCCTCGAGAGATCACCTCTATCTCCTCCACCTACTTAGCAGCACACAACCCTTTCTCCTTCTCCAGCAACTCCTCCAGCTTCTTCGCGTCACCCATCCAGCTGATGGTGCTGGCGGAATTCAAGTAGCACTCCCTGGAAGCCTTGGGATCTCCCCTGATCCTGATCTGCACATCTCCGTGGCAGTACTTCAGGTACTGGTGGTACGACGACGGAACGACCCTGAAGTAGTTGATAAGAGGCTTCCCGAAGATGGCATTGTAACCGCTCGATGCGTCGATGATGATGAAGCTGTATTGGATCGACATCCCACCGAGCGTAACCAGTAGCTCCACTACTCCCTCCACCTCTTTCTTCTCTCCTGAGAAGACAAAGAGCGGTCCATCTACAGCTTGGACTCGGGATGCTTCCACCTGAAGCCCAACGAAGGTTCTTTTGAAGATGACGTTCACCGAGCTACCATTGTCCGCGAGGATGCGGTCGACGGTGAAGTCCTCAATGGCAGCTTGAATGACTAAGGCATCATGGAAGGGGTTCTCGTTCCCTAGCATGTCTTCCTCCGAGAAGGTGATCTCCTCTAATGGTGATGGGGTATGTGACATCGAGGCGACGTTCTTTCGATAGATCTGGTGGAGACTCCCCTTGCGGGAAGCTCCAAGCCCGGCCCCTCCATTGATCACTCCTACATGCCCACCTCCTGGGCAATGTATCACTTCCCCGCAACCTCCCAGGTCGATACGGTCCTCATTACTCCTCCTTGCTGGAGCTTGGAATGCCACCTGCCCATCGGGGCCTCCTGCCTCTGTTGGTCTCTTTCTGCCACTCCCACTTCCAACCTCCTCCTTGCTTCCGAAAACTCGGGGCAAGCCAAGGTCCCATGCCCCTCTACCCGATGAATATCGTACTAAAGGGGAATCTCTGCCTCCTGGCGCATCGCTCGCTGCTCCCTCCGGCGCCGCTTGTTGTCTTGACGAGCGATGGCCATTATCTCCCTTCTTCCTCCTCCTCGGCCTCCCAGCTGCTGATTTCCATTCCTCCTCTCTTCCTGATACTGCTGCCTTGCTGGTCTCCATTGGGGGCGATTCTCTGGATACTGGAATCGCCTTTCCTCCCTTCCTCCTTCCCGAGCTTCCATCAGCCTTCTCTTTTCCTGTCTTCGAGGCCTCTCCTGCCTCCTTTCTTCAACCATCCTGGGTTCCTCTCTCTTCCTTCTCTCTTCCCTCCTTGGCACTTCCTTCTTCTTCTCCTCTCGCCTCTCCGGCGTCCTCCTTGACTTCGACCCCGAAGGTCCTGCTCCCCTCCTTTCCATCGCAATCTCCCCATCTAGCCTTGCTAGGAAGTCCTTGTTCTTCTCCTCCACTCGAACGAAGGTGTTCGCCTTCTCTATCATTTTTTCAAAAGATCTTGGGGGATTGGACCCCATCTCCAGACTGAACAAGACTTGCTTCAACCCAAACTTTAGGGCCACCATCAAGGTAAAACTTTCCACCTCTTCCACCTCCAAAATCTCCTCCTGAAAGCGGTCGATGTAATGACCCAAACTCTCATGCTGACCTTGGACGATTTTGAAGAGGGCCGTCGCTTCCTTCTTCCTCTTCTTCGATGTCGCGAACCTCACCATAAGGCCCCGACACAAATCTGAGAAGTAGTATACGGACCCCGTAGGTAGCTGATGGAACCAATCCCTGGCATTCCCCTTCAGGATGACGGAGAAGAACCTACACTTGAAGGCGCCGGACATGTTGCTGATGGAGACGACGTCTTCAAACCATTGGAGGTGTCTGACAGGGTCGTCTCGTCCGGAGTAGTAAGTGAGAACGGGTTCATTCCTCTAGCCATTGTAACCGACAACAGGCCGCAGTTTGCCAGTTTGGAGTTAGAGAACTTCTGCAAGTAGCTAGGGACGGATCTTCGATTCGCCTCTGTGCATCATCCTCGCAGCAACGGACAGGTGGAGGCAGCCAACAAGTTGATCATCAACCTTCTGAATAAAAAAGTCACTAACTTGAAGGGCAATTGGGCTGAGCAGCTCCCCTCGGTTCTCTGGGCTTTGAGAATAACTCCAAACTCGACCACGGGGGAAACTCCTTTCAAGTTATCCCACGGGTCTGAGGCACTCATCCCAGTGGAATTCGAGGTTCAGAGCCTGAGAGTTATAGCAGTTGGAGATGGCGGCGAAGAATGGCGCTTGGAAAATGAGGACGCCCAAAGACTCTCACTGGATTTCGTAGAAGAACTTCGTGACTTGGCCTCCATCCGCCAAGAGGAGATCAAGCGGGGCATGGTGAAGCACTTCGACAAAAATGTCCGCCTAAAGCATTTTCTCACTGGAGATCTGGTGATGAAGAAGGTGGACGCCGCAGGAAGAGGAGCAACAGTTGGCAATCTGCATCCAAATTGGGAAGGTCCCTTCATTGTCCAGGAAGCCTTGGCCACCGGGGGTTATTATCTCCAGGATTAGGTTGGAGAGCAGTTGGGAGGTACTTAGAGCGGGGATGACCTGAAAAGGTTCTATCCTTAGCGGCAAATGATGTATTTTGTTTGTACATGCTTTTATATATATACAATGGCAACTATTCTGCTACTGTTCATCCTGTTTTTTATCGCAAGTTTTCTGGGAACTCAAGGTTTTGCTTCAAGATCGATCCGAGAAGCTGGCCGTCAACTCGTTCCCCTTAGATAGCCCAGTTCGGACGATGGGACGATGCCTCAGGATATAAGCGTCCTTATAAGACCGGACCCCTGCATTTACGACCGAGTTCAGCTCCCCCGTTGCATGTCGGCCTAGCTACCCCCGACTACATCTCTCCTCCGACTGGAGAAACAAGCGAGAATAGGTATGGACCACAACCTCTCGGATTTGAGGAAGGATCCACCTGGCCATGCTTTCCCTCCAGTAGCCAGGGCGCCATAATAGGCCCAAGGGAATATGTTAGCCGCGAGTGCGTCCTGTAGGACCCTCGGAAGAACATAACCCCTCGCTCTTGCGTTTACGCTCATAGCCAGTTGGCAGAGCTGAGAGCGATCACAACGGTTGGATTGGGGAACGTGCCTTCGACCTGTTTCTTGTAGATATCCTAGATCGGACGATGGGACGATGCCTCGGGATATAAGCACCCTTGTAAGACCGGACCCCTGCATTGATGGCCGAGATCAGCTCCCCCCTTGCATGTCGGCCTAGCCACCCCCAATTGCATCTCTCCTCCGACCAGAGGAACTATCAGGAACAGGGCAGTACGCCAACCTCCCAACTCGACGTCGGCGAGATCGTCGTTCGATTTCTGATTTCTCCACCCTCAAGGATATCGATGCGCTTAATCCATTTTCAAATTCTTGAAGCAGCAGGAAAAAATGTTCAAGTCCTCGAGTGGCAGGTCCTCGTAGGTCCAAGTACATGCACGAGCTCCTCTCCTGCATATCGGCCACAGACCTCCTGAAGTGAGATCGAGATCCTCGCTGGAGTGTTGCCGTAGTCCGAGACCTCTGTATTAGCTCCTCTCATGCAGACCGACTACTTGCTTCCCCGAGTCAACTCACACCACTCGAGTTGAGCAGGACTCCTGAGAGCTGTCGACTCCAGCAATGTTCAAGTCCTCGAGTCGCAGGTCCTCGTAAGTCCAAGTCCCTGCAAGAGCTCCTCTCCTGCATATTGGCCACAGACATACTCGAGTGAGATCGAGATCCTCGCTGGAGTGATGTCGTAGTCCGAGACCTCTGTACGAGCTCCTCTGCTGCAGACCGACTACTTTCCTCCCCGAGTCGACTCACGCCACTCTAGTTGAGCAGAGCTCATGAGAGCTGTCGACTCCAGCAATGTTCAAGTCCTCGAGTGGCAGGTCCTCGTAAGTCCAAGTCCCTACACGAGCTCCTCTCCTGCATATTGGCCACAGACCTCCTCGAGTGAGATCAAGATCCTCGCTGGAGTGATTTTGTTGGGTATTACATCCACACTAACCCAGACTTGATGAAGTCACCCTGGAACTAAGATGAATTAAGTTGTATTTGATGCTTGATTTGAGTTATATGTTTGCAGGAATTTCACCGAGAAGTGTAGACCAATGTCAGTCCACAGTGGGTCACCAAACACAGGAAATGTGCAATGTAATCCATCATTGCATATTCCAAGGTGTTGACTCATGTGTAGTCTCTCTATTGGGATACACTTCATATTCAAGCTATTGGACCTTGGGAAAAGAATTGGAAGTTGACTACATTAGAAGAAAGAGTTTTCCAACAACAAAAATTCTCTAAGTCTTTTACTCGAGTAGGTCCATAACTACTCGAGTACATTGGGTATAATTTACTCAAGTAAAGAAACCTTGTACTCGAGTACTTAAGTGTGCCTCTCATGTAGCTAAGTCATGTACTCGAGTAGACTTAGTCATATACTCGAGTAGATCACTTATTATACTCAAGTATTAAAGGCTTCTCTCATCAAAATTATTCTAAGTCATGGACTCGAGTATAAACACTCATATACTCGAGTAAGTATACTCATATACTCGAGTAGATAGAATCATACTTGAGTAGTTCATTATACTTACTCGAGTAGATCGTGTTTCACTCGTGTACTTTGAAATTTTCCTAACTCCAGAATTTTCTAAGTCCTTTACTCGAGTAGAACTTTCACCTACTCGAGTAGATCACTTCCTCTCGAGTAGTTTAGTTCAACTACTCGAGTAGCTGCTTGCTGACATCCTCAGAACATATTCTAAGTGTTCCACTCGAGTAGTGCTTCATGTACTCGAGTAGTTTATGTAATATACTCGAGTAGTTTTTCTTGTACTCGAGTAGATCCTTTATGTACTCGAGTAGTTCTCTATACACACTCGAGTAGTTCTTTCTGCTTACTCAAGTAGTTGGTTTCTGCCTACTCGAGTAGCCTATCTTTATATACCCGAGTATTTTCTCCTTCATGTACTCGAGTAGTTATTCAACTACTCGAGTAGATCTTCTCTTACTCGTGTATATGGCCGAACTTTCCTGAAATTTGTCTAAGTCTTTTTTCTGACGGGATTTTCAAATCACGCGACATGATTGGTCCATGTGTACCTCATTATGACCGATTATGACCGTTATTCTCTCTTATATAAAGTCTTATAAGAAAATGACAAACCCTAAGTATTCTCCAAGCCTTCTTGTCATTTTATTTTGAGAAAGTTTTCAGCCGACTCCTCTGTCTGTTCTTCACGAAACGGAAGCCGCCGCCGCCACCATCTTCTCCGGCCACTGCTTCTAAGTTCAGAGGATTCATTCTGAAGAAAGTTACAGATCGAGATCGACATCACTATTCATCTTCTCTCTCCGATTCTGTAAAAGCAAGAAGATCCAGATCTGGGCCGAGATTCTCTTCACCGATTTCTGATCGTGCTGCAAAGTCCATAAGAAGAAGTTCTCTGGCCGGTTCATCAGATCTGATTGGATTTACTGTTTGTATAATTTTTCCAAAACTTTATTAATCTTGTAGGAGAAAGTTTCTCCGAGTGTAGGAGTTTTTCACTCCGAGTTTGTAGGAAGTGTTATCTTCCGAGGTGTAGATCCCTTTGTTTGGATTGAGTTTGTAGGAACTTTGTTCCGAGGGTAGGATCGATTTTTGATCCGAGATAGTGGAGTAGCCGAGTCTAGTTGATTGCCAGATCGGTGAGGGAAAGTGGATGTACCCAAGGTCGGGGAACCACTATAAATCTTGTGTCGTCTGTGATACTGGTAGATAGTTCTGCGCTGTGCTCTAATTATTTTTTATTCCGCAAAAGTCGCACAACTCACCTATTCACCCCCCTCTTGGTGATTTAGATTGACAACCATTTTCTTTTAATTGGTATCAGAGCGAGGTTGATCGTCAAAAGGTTATCACCTTGATCAGATCCAAATCTGTTGTCTGAAAGATTCTAACATAAAATGGACAAGGGCAAAGATTTTGCCAAGCTTCCACTGTGCAACAAAAATAACTTTCACATGTGGAAAGAAAGGATAAAATTCTTCATGGAAGCTGTGGATCCAAGGATCTTCATGATCGTTGAAGAAGGTCCTTACGTTCCCATGACTGTGTCCACTATCGACCCTACCAAGAAAGTTCCCAAAAAGCTGATGGATCTCGACAAAGACGAGATTGCACTTGTCTCCCTCGACAAGAAAGCTAAGAACATTATAGCAAGTGCAGTCGATGACTCGATGCTGCAGAATTTGATTCACTATCAATCGGCTAAGGAGATGTGGCATTCCTTAGTCACTTTGATGGAAGGAACTGAAGAAGTAAGGGATGATCGGAGATCCCTTCTCAACCAAAAATATGAAGCGTTCTGACAAGGGAACAAAGAAACAATTGCCGACACATTTGAAAACTTCTTCAAAATTGTGAATGTCCTAAGGGTGTATGGCTGTGTCTTCACCAACGGAGAACTGAATGACAAATTCTTGAGATCCCTAACCAAGGAATGGGATAACAAGGTATGCGCCATCAGGGAGTTCGGGAAGCTCGCTGAAACTGACCCGCAAAATCTCTTTGGAAAGCTTATGTCTTATGAACTCCAAATCAATAAAAGAAAAGCTGAAGAAGAGAAAGGCAGGTATGCTCTAAAGGAGAAATCTGTCGCTCTGAAGGCAGACACCTCCAGAAAGAATAAGGCTGCCTCCTCTGCTCCAGCTCCAGAAGTTGATGAAGAAGAAGAAACATCAGAGCCTAGCACCTCAGGCTCTGAACTATCTGAAGAAGAGTTCTCCTTACTCTCAAGGCAATTCAAGAAGTTTCTTAATAGAAAGAAACAATGGAAAGGCAAGGATGCCTCATACAGAAGATCACGGCGCGATGGCGATCGACAAAGAAAAAGCTCAAGCAGCCACGAAAGGTACAATACTAAACAGAACAAATACGTTTCAACTGACATCATTTGCTATTGCTGTAATAAGCCAGTTCACGTCATTGCTGACTGCCCTCATAAGAAGAAGGAGGGTGGTAGAAGAGAAGACAAGAAATCCTCACACAACAAGAAGAGGAAAGAGAAGAGCCTCATAGCCAAAAAGAGCAAGACTCTTAGCGACTTTGACTCATCTGAGTCAAGCGAAGAAGAAGAAGCTTACTCTGGGCTAATGGCTCAAACAGATGATGAACAAGAGCCCCAGTTCACTGGGAAGGTAAACTCTCATACCCCTCTTTCAGATTCTGAAGTCTCTGAACATGATTGCGAGGGTAGCTCCTCTGACGATGAGTCAGAATTAATGGCCCAGTACAAGGAGTTAATCATGGCCTACGACAAATGTCGTCGAGTCGTGAAGACTCAGGCTAAAGAGATCAAATCTCTAAAAGCCGAAGAGAGCATCTTGAGAGAGAAAGTCGCAAAGACTGACTCCCTCGAAGAAAACTTCAATAATGCTATTGAAGAATATAACAAGGCTCTTGAGCACCTTGACCTTAAGGAAAAGATCATCAAAGGATTGGAAGACGAAATTGCGACTGAAAGGAAACTTGTTGAGTGTTTCTCGAAGCCCAAAACAGTTCTTCCATTCGTTGCTGAATTCTCAGCAAAGGCCATGGGAGCTGGACTAGGCCATGAAGAAGCTCCTAGTAAATCCTCTAGGAGAAACAAGAATCAACAGAAAAATAAGGCCGCCAAAACGGCCTCAGCCGAAGAAAAGGGAAAAGCCCCTCAAAATCAAACTACATTCAAAAAGGTCATATTTCCATCAAATGAGTTTGATTTTGACTCATCCTACGGGCACTTTGCTATGCCTACCTATGTAGAGCCAAAGTCCCGCTATCAAGGATGGGCTCGACCCCGAAACTTTGGTGAGAGTGTCTTTAAGACACCTTATGAAGAAGTTATTCTTCAGAGCAATGACCCTTTCAATCATGGGCATAACTTCAAGAAGGCACCAAAGACAAAGCCTGTTGTAGAGAAGCCCATAAAGGAGAAGAATCCATGTGATTGCCATCATCATGAGGCATCTTCCTCCAATAATGCTACCCCTGCAAAGACCAAAATTCCAAAAGGTCAAGCAGGAGATCTTGAGGCAAAGGTACAACAGATTTGACTGTTGGTGCTGTGGCAAGGTTGGTCACTTATCCATAGATTGCTGGTTCAATTCCAGAAATGCTGCAACCCCTCATGTCAACAATATGAGAAAGACCGCTCATAATGCCAACACTCATAGGGGGAGTATTCTAACCCGAGACCAAGGAAACAAACGTGTTTGGGTTCCTAAGGCAAATTTATTATGATTGCAGGGATGTCCAAAGGCCAACAAAACGCCCATCTGGTACTTGGACAGTGGATGCTCTCGGCATATGTCCGGGACTAGAAGCCTCATTCAGAACTTTACTCCAGTCGTGAACGGACCAAAGGTCATCTTTGGAGGTTCAGACCGTGGAATTACTAGAGGCTATGGTATGATTACTAACGACAATGTATCCTTCTCGGATGTGGCCTATGTCGAAGGATTGGAACACAATCTCATTAGTATAAACCAACTCTGCGATAAAGGATACATAGTTGAGTTTCATGCTGATAAGTGCTTGATAAAATCCGTTGACAATATGGAAACGATTCTATCTGGCACTCGAAGCAGGAATATTTTCTGTTTAAATTTCATCTGTATAGATTCCTCTACACCAGTGTGTCTTTTAGCAAAAGATAGTGCTTCTCTTGGTGACCAATGACACAAGAGACTAGCACATATTAATTTCAAAACAATTAATAAACTATTTTAAATGAACTTAGTACGTGATGCCTCAAATGTCAAATACGTCAAAGACAAGCCTTGTCTTGCATGCGTAAAAGGCAAGCAAACAATGGCTACATTTAAAAGCATTATTGGCAAAGACTCTAACAGATGTCTCCATCTACTGCACATGGACTTGTTTGGTCCATTGCAAATTAGAAGTTTGGGAGGTAAGGACTATACATTGGTAATTGTTGATGACTTCTCGCGCTTTGCATGGGTGTTCTTTCTGAAACACAAGTCAGATACCTTCGACATCTTTACTAACTTTGTCACGTAAGTCCAGAATGAATACAACTGCTTCATAGTCAAAATCAGAAGTGACAACGGAACAGAGTTCAAATCTGGGGCCATGACAGAATTCTGTGAAAGCTTAGGTTTCTTTCATGAGTTTTCCTCTCCGCGTACTCCACAACAGAATGGAGTGGCTGAGAGAAGGAACAGAACACTCATAGAAGCCTGCAGGACCATGTTGAGTGATGCTTCACTACCGGAGTACTTCTGGGCTGAAGCCGTCAACACTGCATGCCACGTGCAAAATCGAGCACTCATAAACAAAGACCACAATAAGACACCTTACGAACTTTTGAAAGGCAAGAAACCAACGGTCTCATACTTTAGAATCTTTGGTTGTAAATGCTTCGTACTTATCAATGGTAAGTATCATACCACCAAGTTCAGCGAAAAGAGCTTTGAAGGTATTTTTGTAGGCTATAGTAGCCATAGTAAGGCATATAGGATATTTAATATAAAAACCCTGGTGGTGGAAGAATCGATACATGTTGTATTTGATGAGACGAGCTTGCTGCAAAGCAATCCATCTAGTGTTCTCATTGAAGATGCAGGTGAAAAGCTAAAAGAAACTAGCTTGGATGATCCGTCCGAAGACAAAGGAGAGAAATGCATTAAGATCACCACTCCAACTCCTATTGGAGAGGCCGATGATCAAAATGAAGAGATCATCCAGGATGAAGAAATCACTCCAGTGATTGAAGATACTCCAGATGCAAGAACTCTAGAGCTCAGACATCTGAAGGATCACCCCATGGACCAGATCATAGGAGATCCCCGGGATGGTGTCAGAACTCGAAGAGGTACAACTAATGAGAATCTTCATTTGAGTTTTCTCTCACAGGTTGAGCCAAAGAAATTTGAGAAAGCAAAATCAGACGCATCATGGATAATGGCAATGGAAGAAGAGCTAAATCAGTTCAAGCGCTGCAATGTGTGGAAGCTTGTTCCAAGACCCAAAGGAAAGAACATCATTGGAACAAAATGGGTATATAGGAACAAGATGGACGAAGTCGGGATGATCATAAAGAACAAGGTCAGACTCGTCGCTAAAGGCTATCGTCAAGAAGAAGGAATCGACTTCGACCACACATATGCTCCAGTGGCGAGCCTGGAGGAAATAAGGTTGTTCCTAGCATATGCTGCTTTCAAGGGCTTCACCGTCTATCAGATGGACGTGAAGTCGGCCTTCCTAAATGGTAACATAAAGGAGGAAGTGTATGTGGAACAACCTCCAGGTTTCGTTGATCCTAACTTTCCTGATTATGTCTATTTTCTGCACAAGGCCCTATATGGTCTGAAACAAGCTCCCAGAGCTTGGTATGAAACGCTGTCTACCTTTCTACTTGAGAACAAGTTCACAAGGGGAAAGATAGACAAGACATTATTTCTTAGGGAAATAAAAGGCACGAATTTGCTAGTGCAAATTTATGTCAACGACATTATTTTTGGCTCTACAGATGACAACCTCTGCAAAAAGTTCTCAAAACTTATGCAAGGGAAGTTTGAAATGAGCGGTATGGGGGAGCTGAAGTATTTCTTAGGGCTTCAGGTGAAACAATCTGAAGATGGTATTTTCATCTCTCAAACCAAGTTCACCAAAGAGCTAATTAAGAAATTCGGAATGGAGAACGCAACCTCTATGAGGACTCCAATGGGCTCAACTATGTCTTTGGACAAGGATGAAAAAGGGAAACGTTTTGATGAAACCAAGTACAGAAGCATAATTGGATCCTTGCCCTACCTTACTGCCAGTAGGCCTGACATAATATTTTAAACATGTGTCTGTGCTAGATTTCAGGTGAACTCTAAGGAATCTCATTACGCTGCTGCAAAGCGGATCCTGAGATACCCTAAAGGCACACCAAATCTTGGCTTATGATACCTAAGAAGTAATGACAGCGAACTAATTGAGTTTTCAGATGCAGACTTTGCAGGTAGCAAAGACGACCGGAAAAGCACCTCAGGGACTTGCCAATTCTTCGGAAGAGGGCTAATCTCCTGGAATAGCAAGAAGCAGAACTGTGTCGCAATCTCAACGGCCGAGTCAGAGTATATCTCTGCAGGCAGTTGTTGCGCACAGTTGCTATGGATAAAGAATCAGTTCGAGGACTACAACCTGCAGTTCAAGGATATTCCTTTGTTTTGCGACTCTTCCAGCGCAATTGCAATAGCCAACAATCCAGTCTCCGACAGCCGGACAAAGCACATCAAGCTAAGGTATCACTTCATCCGGCAACATGTGGAGCATGGAGACATAGATCTCCAATATGTGCCTACAGATAGGCAAGTTGCAGATATCTTCACAAAGTCGTTGGACGAGACCAAGTTCTTGTTCTTCAAGACTGAGCTTGGGATGCTCAACAAAGAGGATTAAAGAAGGCTGGATGACTAAGAAGCAAGTAATTCCAAGGGGTTAGTCAAAATCTACATTTTCTGAATTTTTTCAAGTTTGACTCGAGAAGCATAAGACATACTCGAGTATGTTAATTCACCTACTCGAGTCACTACAGACCTACTCGAGTAACTACTGACATACTCGAGTACGTTAATCTACCTACTCGAGTACTCCTCTCTACTTATCTGAATATAAGAGTGTGCCTACTCGAGTACCTACTTACCTACTCGAGTAAGTCACTTACCTACTCGAGTAAGTCACTTACCTACTCGAGTACTTTCTGCAGTCCGACTCGAGTAATTTCTGAAGATCTACTCGAGTAACCTCTTACCTACTCACGTAGTCTATTCTTTCTCATGTAGTGTTTCCCAGATTTTGAAAGTTTTTCTATTCGCCACCCAAGGCTAAATGTCGCCTCTTCCCTCTCTTTAGTTAATTTCCTTCAAATTAATTAGATGTAATTTAGGGTTATATATATGGATTTTCGAAAAACCCAACCTACACGAAATCATTTCATTCTCTCGAGTACCCTCTGCCGCTTCGCCTACTCTGCCGCTTCGCCTACTCTCCTCCGCCGCTGTTGCAGATCTGCTTCCCTCCTCACCACTTCCAGTCACCGCAGCCATGGTCGCTTCTTCCAAGATAGGCGTCGGATCAGAACTCGTCACCGCAGGTATTGCAGAGCTCTCAGATGACTTCCACAACCTTCTCATCCTTCTCGACACCGCCGGCCTCTCCTTCATCATCCAGGAACCCTGCCGAATTTTATTCAAAGAAGTTGCTGAATTCTTCTCAAACCTGAAGGTCAAGCGTCATGGACTTGTCCTAAAATCAAAAGTGAAAGGTGTGAAAATCAAGCTCACCAAGACCTCTGTCTCTCAGCTTCTCCGACTGCCGCTTGTAGATGAAGAAGATGAATTAGATGATGAATACTCTGACAGAATAGCCCTCTTCTGTGGCATTTCTTCTGAAGCTCAGTATATTAAAAGGTCAGACATGAACGCTGAAGGAAAATTTCTAGTTGATATTATTGGCAGGATTCTGCTGTGCAAGACCAACTCCATAAGGGACATTCCTATATATTTCTTCGACATAATGCAAGCAATTATCTGCCGCAAGAAATACCAATTTGGTATGCTGATTCTGGATAAAATAAAGGACAGTTTAAAATCTCCCAACTACACCAGAATTATCTCTCTGCTCCTCCATAAAACAAATCCTGAGGTCTTCAACTTCTCCAAAGGCACCCCTCTTCACCATATGAAGAAGGTCTCCATCTCTTCCATTCAGAGATGGGATCTCAAACTAAAGAATTCTGCCCAAGCTGCAAAGCTCTCAGAAGTTCCAGAAGTTCCAGCGGTAGAGGACAGGACTCCATCTCCCTCTCCTCATCATGTGGCCAGCTCCTCTGGTGCACTAAGTGAGGGGGAGCCTGCTCCTTCTAGCCAAGTCAGGCAACCCTCTCCTCAGCCAAAAATTCCTTCCCTACCTCATACTCCACAAAGTCCAGCCACTCATTCAGATCAAATACCTTAAGACCCTCTTCTGTCCACAGCTGCTGCCATAGATGCTATGATTGCAGAGCTTTCTGAAGAAGTGATGCCCATTCCTCCTCTATCTCCTCCAGCTCCAACCTCTGAAGGTCACCAGGACTTCTCTCCAGCCCAGTCTCCTGCCCATTCTCCAGCCAGGACTCCAACACCATCTCCAGATCTCCCAAAAGACAAGCAAGATACCATTCTTATTTCTGATGAGACCTCTCCAGAGCCAGCTGAGGCCCCTCTCAGAACTCTCAGCTCTGTCATCATTGAAGAAATAGCTCCTTGGGTAACTCCTCCTATCCCTACTGCTGCTCCCTCAACTGCTGCTACAGTCTCTTCCTCCTTAGATTTGCTGCACCATATTGCACTTCTTCTTCAAGAACAGAGAAATTATTTTGACACCTCTCTAAAGGTAGTCACTGACAAGGTCACTGCCCTTGAGACTAAGATGAGCAGAGGCTTTGCTGAAATTCAGCATAACACTGACAAACTCAAGTATTTATTTCAACTTGGTGGCAAAGCCCTTGACCACACTATCACTAGTGTTGGCAATGTTATGGAACAAGGTGTCACCCTGGCAAACATTCAGATAGAGCTAGACAAGAGGAATGAAGCTAACAAAATGAAAATCTGTGAAGAAGTGGGTATTTTCAAAGATGCTGCCATAGCCCAGTTATCTGTTAAAATCAGAAAGGGGGAGGGTTTGATAAAAGAACTCAAAGAACAGGTAGAAAAATCTGCTGCTCAGAAGACAGATATATGGGAAGCTCATGTGAAGACCATTCATGCACTTGAAAGATATTGTACCTAATCACCTAGAGGGGGGGGGTGAATAGGTGACTTAAATCTTTTTGACTTTTTAGGCAGAATTCAGATTATAACACAGAATTATATCTACTTTATCACAGCACACAATCAGCAATCACAGAATTCCATAAGCACACAGTAGACACTCAGATTTATAGTGGTTCCCCAAGGTTTGGGTACATCCACTTTCCCCCTTCGCCTATCTAGCAGTGTACTAGATTCAGCCAAACTCCTCCACTATCTCAGATCCTCAGATCTTACACTCAGAACCCCAAAACAAGGTTCCTACAGCTCAGGCCCAAGGCCCTACAACTCAGCTTCTTCACAAAGCCTACACTGAGCTTATTCACAAAGCCTACACTCAGCCACCAAGGCCTACACTCAGCCACAACAGGCCTACACTCAGAGATTCAAATCTCTTACACTCAGGCACACAGACCCTACACTCAGCCTTTATAATTACAGGCTTACAAAACTCAGATCCCTAAGGATCCTACAAGATAATATGAATACAAAAATTGTAACTCAACAACTCAGAGAAAAGAGAGAAGAGTTGTGAGTTTCTTGATGAGTTCTTGGAAGAACTCAGCTGAAATCAATCTGACTTGGCTTTCTTCAAAGCTTCTTGAATGTAGAACACAATAAGATTGACCTCCTCTGTAGTTGATCCTTGATCTCTGCTGCGTAAGATTCAGAACAAAATCTGAACCCTTCTTCTCAGCCTGGTTCCAACGGCTGTCTTCTTGGATGGAGCTCTCTCTCTCCAACTACTTAGATCTTCACTTGATTCTTCAAGGAATAGCTAGATCTTCTTTGTATATTGATCACTTGAACTTGTGTTCAATCATCTATTTCTGTAGACAGTGTAAGCCTATTTATAGGCCTTCTTCATGGTAACCGGCTGGTCCGGTTCATAACTGATTTCTGACAACTCTGATAGGTGCAGTTGATGGCCCGCGAACAGACTCTTACTGTGGTTGGTTCGGTGAGTCGATCGCCGCGGGCTTGCTCGGGTAGGCAAGTGCACCTATCGCAAGTAGTACTCGATATTCGGGGGAATACCGAGGTCGTATTGTTCTCGGGGTCGCGTTGACTATTCTTACTCCTCCGGGGGGACTATTATTTTACTGAAAGTAAGGTGGATTTTTTTACTTAATAAAAGACGGAAAAGCAAAGGAGCGAAAAAATGATTTAGAAAATATTCGATGAAGGGTTAACGCTCGGCATCGAATCGGATTAAGACTAAAACAATTTTTAATAATTAAAAGACTTAGTTTTCAAATTAATAATAAGGCAACTTGGCCGTGGAGGTTCCACAAATGTGAGCTCACCTAGCTATAGGGTTATCCCTCACCTAAACGTTAAGACTATTCGACCGAACGTTAGTCTGACGAAAGATTCCTCTTAACGCCCACTTTACGCTAAGAACCCCGCTATTGGGTGGGGAACCCAATCCGGTAGAATTACGCTTGTCCTCTCTCGAGGGTATGCACACAACTCTATTTACCCAGGGGTGATCGGTCCATATGCACGGCCTCTCGGCTAGCTAGCATATGGACTACGGAAATAGGGCCCACACATCGATATGTGGTCCTACGCGTCGTAAACCCGGGGTAAACCTAAAGTGCTTAAATTAAAATGAAAATAAAGAGCTTCAATTATTATAAATCATTTTAAATGTCCCAATGCTCTTCGATGCCGAGGCTAATAGCGATTAGCCACACATCGGTATGGGGACGGCTTATAATTTAGTGAGGCGCGAGTTCGAAATTAAGCACTAAACGATTATAAGAAGGGGACACAAGAAAAATAACAACATTTAGAAAACTGAAAAACTAGCTAAAATAAGAACTCACGCACACTCCAAATTATAAATTAAAAAGAAACTAAGTTACACATGAAAGAAATTTGCATAATTCAAATTTGCGAGTCCCACTCAAACGAGTTGGGGCGGTAAATAAAAGCTGAAAATTGCAAGTCCTACTCAAACGAGCAGGACTGAAATGAAAGCGAGTCCTACTCAAATGAGTAGGAGAAAATAAATGCGATTACAGGGCTATAAAGTCCGGCCATTAAACTCAAGTGAGTAGGCGGAAAAATAAAGAAAGAAAAATTACAAATCCTACTCAAACGAGTAGGCGGGAAATAAAGTCCGGCCATTTAACTCAAGTGAGTAGACGGAAAAATAAAGAAAGAAAAATTACAAGTCCTACTCGAACGAGTAGGACTGAGAATGAAAGCGGTGCGCCATTTAACTCTTAACGAGTAGGCGGAAATAAATACACACAGACACACACACTCCATAAGAAATTCAAGAAAGCAATAAAGTTATACACCTACACTCACACACTCTACATAATTTGAACAAAGCATTAAAGTTATACACCTACACTCACACACTCTACACAATTTGAATCAAAGCATAAAAGTTATACACCTACACTCACACACACTTCATGAAGATTAAGAAGAACAAAAGGAAATTTAGGCTCATACACTCACACACACAAATAAAAAGCGAAATGAAAGTTACCTAAAAATTAAAATTTTAACTTTTTCATGCTTAGGTTTTGCCAAAAACAAATAAAAAGAGGAAATTTCAATTTTTAGAAGACAAAAGTTTTTCAAATCAAATTTAAAAACCAAAGTTTTTTGGAAAATTAAAATGCCAACATTTTCATTCTTATGACTTTATGAAAGTGATAAAAAAGGTGAAAAAGAAGATGAAAAGAACAAAAAGAGGTTTTACAATCCTAAAAGAAAACTAAGTAAAAAAGGGAACAAAATCACTTTTTGAATCTCTTTTATAAATTCATGAGAATGAAATCAAAATTCTAAGCATGAAGACAAGTTAAAGGAAAAAGACATGGTGAGAAAAAAAAGAAAACTATCATGCCTAAGCATGAAGACAAGTTAAAGACATGTAAAGTAAAGTAAATTACACTCATACACACACACACATTTCATAAATGAAGAACAAGGATGAAACCAAGGATAAAAAAGGGAGAAGAAGTGAGCCATCCAAATGAATTTTCATGCTATATAGAGAGAGAAAATCTAACATTTTTATTAAAATTATCAAACTATTACAAAGCTAGAAGATAAAGCAAAACAAAACATGAAATAAGAAGGGAGAAATCTCCTTACATAGCACTAGTATCCACGGATTAAGCCCACAAAAAGACACTAAATTGGCCCAAAAATCTGAACCCTTGGACCTTACAGAACTGGGCTATTTATAGGAAAAAATTTCTAAGTACACGCCCTCGGTCACGGGCGTGTAGGGGGGGCGTGACAGTACTATTCATGAAGGCGGCTGGCGATTGGACAGGAAAGTTGACTTCGGGCTGAGTTCGCGGCAGTCACGCCCCTGGTCACGGGCGTGACTCTGGGCGTGTCGGGGAGGTAGAACCGGGCGCGGGTTGCGCCGAAAGTCTTCGGCAGCATCTTGTCGGGCTAGCTGGAAAGGTCACGCCCCAGGTCACGGGCGTGACGCTGGGCGTGACAGTTGGTGTCGACACTCGACGAATGTCGAGCGGAAAGTGTCGAGTCGAAATCGTCGAGCGGAAATTGAGTCACGCCCCAGGTCACGGGCGTGACACTGGGCGTGACTGTTGGTGTCGACACTCGACGATCGTCGAGAGGAATTCGTCGAGAGGAGAGGACACGGGCTTGGGTCACGCCCCGTGTCGGGTGACACGGGCGTGTCGCCAGGCGTGTCGAGCTTTTACTTCAGAAATTTTCCGATTTCACGGGAAATGCGCAGTCACGGCCCGGTCACGGGCGTGACCAATGTGTCACGGGCGTGTTCTTCCCAAATTTTGGCAGATTTTGGAATTTTTCTGCAAAATAAAATAAAATAAGTTAGAAGCAAATTTACAAGAATAGGAACATTTTATTGAACAAAAATAAGTAAAAATGACGAAAATAAATAAAAATGACTAAATTAATGTGCATAAAAATACGTATATTTACAGTTCATCAAATACCCCCATACTTAGGCTTTTGCTATTCCAGAGCAAAAGTTTGAGGTGAATCTATAAGGAATAAAAAAACTCTAAGTTTTAGCTACCGCTTAATCAATTATAAGAGAGATCGAAATAAATATACGGGGTGTAAGAGTTAAGTCCTAAAATTATGTAGATGATTTAAATAGCGCAAAAGTTTTGGCCAAAAGACTTCTTGATGTAATCAAATAGAAGACAACATTTGAAATGGTTAGATTAACGAAAATAGTTTGGAATTATAAGAACTCTAGCTTATACGAGTGCTACCGGAAATAATACAATTTACTAATTATGCTCTCAAAAAGATTTTTGAATTAATTCTAGAATCGTGTAATTGGCTAAGGGGGTAGTGGGTTTATGAAGAGGGTTTTGATATTTGAGGTGAGGTAATTTTTTCTCGAACCTCCATTTTTTTTTCTTTTGGATTATTAGGAAAATGAAATCTTATTTTCCTAATATGATTTTTGTTTTTCAACTTCATAAGAATAAAATTAACCCAATGTATATTTGTAGGAGTAATGAATTTTATCCTCTTACTCATAATATAATCTTTTTAAATTATTGGGTGCCTATGTTTACGGAACGAAATCTTATTCCCATTGACATAGGATCTTTTAGGGATAAAATTTTTCATGCCAAGTAGGTCATGAAAAGTAAGGGGAGAAAGGAAACTAGATTGTAATCCTAAAAATTTTTGAGAGCAACCTTAATAATTTGTACGTTCCAATGTTTCAGAAAGCTAAAAGTAAGTATAATTGAATTCTATAGTCGTTATTTCCTAACATAATATACGTGCTCCTATTAATGAAAAATTAGAAGTAGTGCCTAAAACGAGTTCGCTAGTTTTAACAAAGCATAAAGAATTCTTTAAGACTTAACCCCGGCTATTTAAATTTTTCAATCAATAATTAATAAACGGGTAGTGAACAAAGAATTAATCAAATTCGCATATAAATAAACTCAAAACTGAATTTTTGGATAACAGAAAAGTTAAGTATGGAATATTTAATTTATTTATTTCAAAACATATTTTTTTTTTGATTTTTATAGTTTTTGTTATCATTTTTTTTGTTTTTCATTTATTATCTTTTTTTTTGTATTTTTGATTTTCTCAATGTTTTTTGAAAATTTTTGAACTGTTATCTTTTTGTTTTTTGTATTTTTTAAGAGAATTTTCATAATATGTACAAAAATAAGGGGGAAAAAAAAGAGGTTTTTACAAGAATGAGGTAAGGGGGAGAGAGAAAAAAGGAAGTACAAAAAAATATTTACAAAGTGAAACTAAATATTTTTTTTTTCTTTTCTCTTTTTTTTTGATTGTTTTTAAGTTTTTTGGAAAAAAGAAAGAAAGAGAACAAAACAAAAATTTTTTTTTGGATTTTTTCATTTAAAAATTTTTTTTTTTTTTAAGACGTTTTTTTTTTAAATTTTTTGTTGTTTTTGTTTTGTATTTTTTTTTTTATTATTTTTTTTTTGAAATGCAGAAAAAAAATGAAGTGCAGAAAGTAAAGCACGAAAATACCCCCATACTTAAGTCCAACATTGTCCCCAATGTTGTATCGTAAGTATGCAGAACAGAAAGGAAAGACAATATATACAAAGAAAAGAAAGGGAAGGGGGTAGAATCTTCCCTGAAACGCGGAGGGGGAGGCCGATCAGAAACCCTGCGTTTATTAGGAAAAAAACAACAAAGATAATAATGAAAGAGCGAAAAAGATAAGCGAGGGGTGCCTCCCAGGAGCGCTTTGTTTATAGTCGTGTAGCTTGACTATTTTGGCGGGTTTATAATGTGGAGGAAAGTTATGGTTTCGCTAAAACCGATCACTGGGTCGCCTGCTATATAAGACTTTAACCGATGACCGTTTACTTTAAAAGAGCCTTTGTCCGGTGGGAGACGAGTACGGTTCCATATGGAAAAACTTCTTCAACTAGGAAGGGACCGGACCATCTAGATTTTAATTTACCTGGAAAAAGCCTAAGACGTGAATTGTAAAGAAGGACAAGATCGCCCGGAGAAAATAATTTTTGGGACTTGATTTTTCGATCGTGATATAACTTAGAGCGCTCCTTATAGAATTTATTGCTCTCGTAAGCGTTCGCACGCCATTCATCGAGCTCGTTTAGTTGCAGTTTTCTATTCTGAGCGGCTAAGTTGGAGTCGAGGTTTAAGAGTTTTAAAGCCCAAAGTGCGCGATGTTCTAATTCTACGGGTAAATGACACGCTTTGCCGTAGACTAACCGGAACGGCGTACATCCAATAGCGGTTTTGTATGCCGTCTGATACGCCCACAACGCATCGTCGAGTTTAACGGACCAATCTTTCCTATTTAGCGAAACGGTTTTTTCTAAAATTCGCTTAATCTCTCGATTTACTACCTCGACTTGGCCACTTGTTTGCGGGTGGTAGGGGGTGGCAAGCTTGTGCGTGACTCCGTATTTAGCTAACGTCTTAGCCATAAGAGCGTTACAGAAATGCGTTCCCCTATCACTAACAATTGCGCGAGGCGTGCCGAAGCGAGAAAATAATTTTTTAAGAAATGTAACGACGACTCGCGCATCGTTGGTGGGGAGAGCTTGCGCTTCCGCTCACCTCGATTCGTAGTCGACCGCCACTAAAATATACATATTTTTGAAAGACTGATGTAGGGGGCCAACAAAATCTATGCCCCACAAATCGAAGACTTCGCACTCTAAAAACATGTTTTGGGGCATCTCGTCGCGACGAGAGATGTTACCCGACCGCTGACAGCTATCGCATGCGCGCACAAAATTATGCGCGTCTTTGAAGAGAGTGGGCCAAAAGTAGCCCGCCTCTAGCGCCTTCCGAGCGGTCCGGTTGGCTTGGTAATGCCCACCGGCTGGACCCTCGTGGCAGTGCTTAAGAATTTGTAAGCACTCCACACCCGCAACGCATCTTCGGACCGCTTGGTCCGCGCAGATACGAAAAAGAAATGGGTCCTCCCAAAAGAAATTTTTCAAGTCAGAAAAGAATTTCTTCTTTTGATGACTGGAAAACTCTTTTGGAAGGACCCGCGCTACTAAGAAATTTGCAAAATCTGCGAACCAAGGCGAAGATGACGAAGATTTATTAATTGCAAGAAGGCGTTCCTCGGGGAATCTGTCATTTATTTCAGATTCGACGAGCGCTTCCGCACCCGGATTTTCTAAACGGGAGAGGTGGTCCGCCGCTAGATTTTCCGCTCCCCGCTTATCTCGGATCTCCAAATCAAACTCTTGTAGGAGGAGAATCCATCGAAGAAGGCGGGGCTTCGCATCATTTTTAGCTAATAAATATTTAAGCGCGGAGTGATCGGTAAAAACGATAACTTTAGATAGCGTTATATACGAGCGAAACTTATCGAAAGCGAAAACGACGGCTAAGAGTTCCTTTTCCGTTGTCGTGTAATTTACTTGTGCGGAAGTGAGCGTCTTGCTAGCGTAATAAATAGGATGAAAATGTTTTTCTACGCGTTGGCCAAGAACGGCACCTAAGGCAATATCACTAGCGTCGCACATTATTTCGAACGGAAGGGACCAATTAGGGGCCACTAAAATTGGTGAAGTGATAAGTTTTTGTTTTATCAAATTAAAGGCGGACTCGCATTCGCTACTAAAGATGAAACGTGATTCCTTTTCCAAGAGGTGAGTTAGCGGCTTTGTTATTTTTGAAAAGTCTTGAATGAAGCGTCGATAAAAGCCTGCATGGCCTAAGAAACTCCTAATAGATTTTACGTTTGTTGGATGCGGAAGTTTTTCTATAATTTCTATCTTGGCCTTATCCACCTCTATCCCCTTAGACGAAATCATATGGCCGAGGAACAAACCTCCTCGAACCATAAAGTTGCATTTTTCCCAATTTAAAACAAGACTTGTGTCCTCGCATCGTTGAAGGACACGATCTAAATTGTGAATGCAATCGGGAAAAGTGCGTCCGAAAACAGAAAAGTCATCCATAAAGACTTCCATAATGTCTTCTACTAGCTCGCCAAAGATCGCTAGCATACATCTTTGGAATGTAGCCGGCGCATTGCAGAGTCCAAATGGCATTCTTCGATATGCGAAGGTGCCGAACGGGTAAGTAAAAGTTGTTTTCTCTTGATCATCGGGGGAAATGGGGATTTGGAAAAACCCCGATAAACCATCAAGAAAACAATAATACGGATGACCGGATAAACGCTCTAAAATCTGGTCTAGAAATGGCAGAGGGAAATGGTCCTTGCGGGTGGCGTCATTAAGTTTCCTATAGTCGATGCACACTCGCCAACCCGTAACAGTACGAGTTGGGACAAGCTCGTTATGCTCATTCGCCACTACGGTAAGACCGCCCTTCTTGGGTACGACATGCACGAGACTAACCCATGCACTGTCCGAAATAGGGTAGATAATCCCCGCATCTAATAACTTAATGATTTCGGCTTTAACGACGTCTTTCATATTTGGGTTAAGACGACGTTGCGGCTGAATCGTTTTGCGGCAATTATCGTTAAGGAAAATCTTATGGGTGCAAAAGGAGGGGCTAATCCCCTTTAGGTCAGAGATTTGCCATGCAATTGCGTGGCGATGTTTAAATAAAACTTCCAATAAATCGGAAGTCTCCGACTCGCTCAAGTCCGAAGAAATGATAACGGGAAGCGTATCCCCTTTTCCCAAAAATGCGTATTTGAGCGAGGCGGGTAAGGGTTTGAGGTCTAGGATGGGCGGTTCTTTTAGGGAGGTTTTAACGCCTATGTCTTTCTTACCAATTGGTTCGAAAGGCAAGTCTAAAGAAGTATCCTCATCGCATTTAAAATTTTCGAGCGCATAAACATCGTCGTTTAAAAATACGGACTCGAAAACGGGAGAAGAACGATCTCCAAAAAAGGTATCTAAAGAGTAGCAGAAATCGTCGCTCGATGACAAATTGTCCATCGAGGGATTAATAGAGAAAGTAACTTGGTCATCGCCTACTCGGAGGAGAAGGCTACCATTACTAACATCTATTAGTGCGCGGGAGGTGGCGAGAAAAGGGCGACCGAGTATTATTGGTACCTCGGCGTCCTCCTCGATATCTAAGATGACGAAGTCTACCGGGAAGGTAAACTTGTCGACTCGGACAAGGACGTCCTCCACTACCCCGATAGGGAACTTAACCGAGCGATCCGCTAATTGGATGCGCATATTCGTAGGACTAGGAGTACCCAAACCTAAACGCGAAAAGAGCGAGAACGGCATCAGATTAATGCTAGCCCCTAAATCAGCTAAGGCGTACTTTACTAATATATTGCCAAAAAGGCACGGGATGGAAAACCGTCCCGGGTCGTTTTGTTTTGTGGGCAATTTATTAGTAAGGGCCGCCGAGCAGACGACGTTGAGAGATACATGCGAAATATCCTCTAATTTACGTTTATTAGAAAGTAATTCTTTTAAAAATTTCGCATATTTGGGCATTTGCGAGATAGCCTCGCAAAAAGGAACATTAATGTGAATTTGTTTTAATAATAAAATAAATTTTTCATATTGCGCGTCCTGACGCTCGTTATCTAACTTATGCGGATACGGAAGAGCCTTGTTTAAAATAATTTTTTCTTTTATAATAGGTAAAGGCGGCGTGAGCGAAGAAAGGGGAAGAGGGGTCGGAGGTGAAATATGTACCTGAGGGTCGGTCCGTTTTGGATCGACCACCTCCTTTCCGCTACGGAGGGTTATAGCGTTGGCGTTCTCCCGCGGATTGGGCTTCGTGTTTCCCGGCAGTGCCCCGAGCGCGCGCTCGGACATCATCCTCGCAAGCTGTCCCACCTGTTGTTCGAGTGTTTTTAGCGATCCGGTGATGTTCCAGATATTTGACTCGTTGGACGCAATATACTTCGAAAAATTTTCCTCCATCGGGGAAGGTTTCGGAAGAGGAGGAGGAAGAAATCCGGGCGCAAAAGAAATAGGGGGACGCTGAGCATTATTCGGGTTGCTCCACGAGAAGTTGGGGTGATTCCTCCAACCCGGATTATAGTTATTACTATAAGGGTTGTTGTTGGGGTTGAAGGGAGGACGACCCGAATTTCCCATGAAGTCCACGAACTCTTCAGCTACGCAGACGTTAGGGGGAATAAAACAAGGCGGAGTGGAGGAGGCAGCAGACATCTCCGCCACCTGCTTTGTTAACCTTTCAACTTGAAGGGTCAAGAGAGCAGTGGCATCCACTTCAAAAAGACCAGCCGCCGGCTTTGGCCGTCCCCGCGGGACGTTCCATTGATAGGCGTTCATAGCCATCTCTTCGAATAAAGCCTGGGCGGCCTCGGGGGTTTTGTTGTTAAGCGTACCCCCGGCAGCCGCGTCAATCATTTGACGCGTCTGAAAATTCAGCCCATTATAAAAAATTTGAACTTGCAACCACGTTGGCAGCGCGTGGTGCGGGCAACGGCGGAGGAATTCATTAAACCGTTCCCAAGTCTCGTATAGAGACTCAGGATCGTTCTGCACAAACGAAGAAATGTCCGCCCGCAACTTTGCAGTTTTTGCGGGCGGAAAGTACTTCGTTAGGAACCGTTCCGTCAACTCAGCCCACGTGGTGATACATCCTCGCGGGAGGGCATTCAACCACGCCTTGGCTTTGGACTTAAGGGAAAAAGGAAATAAGCGCAAACGAATGGCGTCATCAGTGACGCCATTAATCTTGAAGGTGTCGCATATCTCCAAGAAATTGGACAAGTGGACATTCGGGTCCTCATCCGGCAGTCCATCGAACTGCACGGTGTTTTGGACCATTTGAATGACACTCGACTTTATTTCGAAATTATTATTCGCCACCGCAGGGCGAACAATACTCGACCCAGAATCATCCAGGTTAGGCCGGGCGTAATAGGACATAGTACGCTCGGCCGCCGGGGAGGGTTAGGCGCAGCCATAAGTACAACAGTAGGTTCTCCGATAGATTCCTCGGGATCTAAAGAAGGATTTCGGCGTTGAGATCGGATACACGCAAGAGAGCGTTCGATCTCAGGGTCGAAGTCCAAATCTTCAGACTCTGAGGGTTGTCCTCGGGTCATACACCCAAACAAAAATAAAACCTTTTTTTTTGTTTTAAAATAAAGTTTTTAGTTTTTTTTTATAGAAAATAAGTAAAATTAATAGACTCCGGAATTCGAAATAGCAACTCGAAAAGAGAGTCCTCGGCAACGGCGCCAAAAACTTGATGGCCCGCGAACAGACTCTTACTGTGGTTGGTTCGGTGAGTCGATCGCCGCGGGCTTGCTCGGGTAGGCAAGTGCACCTATCGCAAGTAGTACTCGATATTCGGGGGAATACCGAGGTCGTATTGTTCTCGGGGTCGCGTTGACTATTCTTACTCCTCCGGGGGGGACTATTATTTTACTGAAAGTAAGGTGGATTTTTTTACTTAATAAAAGACGGAAAAGCAAAGGAGCGAAAAAACGATTTAGAAAATATTCGATGAAGGGTTAACGCTCGGCATCGAATCGGATTAAGACTAAAACAATTTTTAATAATTAAAAGACTTAGTTTTCAAATTAATAATTAGGCAACTTGGCCGTGGAGGTTCCACAAATGTGAGCTCACCTAGCTATAGGGATATCACTCACCTAAACGTTTAGACTATTCGACCGAACGTTAGTCCGACGAAGGATTCCTCTTAACGCCCGCTTTACACTAAGAACCCCGCTATTGGGTGGGGAACCCAATCCGGTAGAATTACGCTTGTTCTCTCTCGAGGGTATGCACGCAACTCTATTTACCCAGGGGTGATCGGTCCATATGCATGGCCTCTCGGCTAGCTAGCATATGGACTACGGAAATAGGGCCCACACATCGATATGTGGTCCTACGCGTCGTAAACCCGGGGTAAACCTAAAGTGCTTAAATTAAAATGAAAATAAAGAGCTTCAATTATTATAAATCATTTTAAATGTCCCAATGCTCTTCGATGCCGAGGCTAATAGCGATTAGCCACACATCGGTATGGGAACGGCTTATAATTTAGTGAGGCGCGAGTTCGAAATTAAGCACTAAACGATTATAAGAAGGGGACACAAGAAAAATAACAACATTTAGAAAACTGAAAAAACTAGCTAAAATAAGAACTCACGCACACTCCAAATTATAAATTAAAAAGAAACTAAGTTACACATGAAAGAAATTTGCATAATTCAAATTTGCGAGTCCCACTCAAACGAGTGGGGGCGGTAAATAAAAGCTGAAAATTGCAAGTCCTACTCAAACGAGTAGGACTGAAATGAAAGCGAGTCCTACTCAAATGAGTAGGAGAAAATAAATGCGATTACAGAGCTATAAAGTCCGGCCATTAAACTCAAGTGAGTAGGCGGAAAGATAAAGAAAGAAAAATTACAAATCCTACTCAAACGAGTAGGCGGGAAATAAAGTCCGGCCATTTAACTCAAGTGAGTAGGCGGAAAAATAAAGAAAGAAAAATTACAAGTCCTACTCGAACGAGTAGGACTGAGAATGAAAACGGTGCGCCATTTAACTCTTAACGAGTAGGCGGAAATAAATACACACAGACACACACACTCCATAAGAAATTCAAGAAAGCAATAAAGTTATACACCTACACTTACACACTCTACATAATTTGAACAAAGCATTAAAGTTATACACCTACACTCACACACTCTACACAATTTGAATCAAAGCATAAACGTTATACACCTACACTCACACACACTTCATGAATATTAAGAAGAACAAAAGGAAATTTAGGCTCATATACTCACACACACAAATAAAAAGCGAAATGAAAGTTACCTAAAAATTAAAATTTTAACTTTTTCATGCTTAGGTTTTGCCAAAAACAAATAAAAAGAGGAAATTTCAATTTTTAGAAGACAAAAGTTTTTCAAATCAAATTTAAAAACCAAAGTTTTTTGGAAAATTAAAATGCCAACATTTTCATTCTTATGACTTTATGAAAGTGATAAAAAAGGTGAAAAAGAAGATGAAAAGAACAAAAAGAGGTTTTACAATCCTAAAAGAAAACTAAGTAAAAAAGGGAACAAAATCACTTTTTGAATCTCTTTTATAAATTCATGAGAATGAAATCAAAATTCTAAGCATGAAGACAAGTTAAAGGAAAAAGACATGGTGAGAAAAAAAAGAAAACTATCATGCCTAAGCATGAAGACAAGTTAAAGACATGTAAAGTAAAGTAAATTACACTCATACACACACACACACATTTCATAAATGAAGAACAAGGATGAAACCAAGGATAAAAAAGGGAGAAGAAGTGAGCCATCCAAATGAATTTTCATGCTATATAGAGAGAGAAAGTCTAACATTTTTATTAAAATTATCAAACTATTACAAAGCTAGAAGATAAACCAAAACAAAACATGAAATAAGAAGGGAGAAATCTCCTTACATAGCACTAGTATCCACGGATTAAGCCCACAAAAAGACACTAAATTGGCCCAAAAATCTGAACCCTTGGACCTTACAGAACTGGGCTATTTATAGGAAAAAAATTCTAAGTACACGCCCTCGGTCACGGGCGTGTAGGGGGGGCGTGATAGTACTATTCATGAAGGCGGCTGGCGATTGGACAGGAAAGTTGAATTCGGGCTGAGTTCGCGGCAGTCACGCCCCTAGTCACGGGCGTGACTCTGGGCGTGTCGGGGAGGTAGAATCGGGCGCGGGTTGCACCGAAAGTCTTCGGCAGCATCTTGTCGGGCTAGCTGGAAAGGCCACGCCCCAGGTCACGGGCGTGACGCTGGGCGTGACAGTTGGTGTCGACACTCGACGAATGTCGAGCGGAAAGTGTCGAGTCGAAATCGTCGAGCGGAAATTGAGTCACGCCCCAGGTCACGGGCGTGACACTGGGCGTGACTGTTGGTGTCGACACTCGACGATCGTCGAGAGGAATTCGTCGAGAGGAGAGGACACGGGCTTGGGTCACGCCCCGTGTCGGGTGACATGGGCGTGTCGCCAGGCGTGTCGAGCTTTTACTTCAGAAATTTTCCGATTTCACGGGAAATGCGCAGTCACGGCCCGGTCACGGGCGTGACCAATGTGTCACGGGCGTGTACTTCCCAAATTTTGGCAGATTTTGGAATTTTTCTGCAAAATAAAATAAAACAAGTTAGAAGCAAATTTACAAGAATAGGAACATTTTATTGAACAAAAATAAGTAAAAACGACGAAAATAAATGAAAATGACTAAATTAATGTGCATAAAAATACGTATATTTACAGTTCATCAGCAGTAGACCGGCTGGAATGGCAGCTGTCAAGTCATCCAGTCAGTTATTGAAAATTCTATAACTGTCTGAAAGTGTCGAGACTGTCTGTCTTTAAGTGTCGACACTTATAGACCAGGTGTCGACACAAGTTGTCTAAGTGTCGACACTAGCCTACAAGGTGTGGACACAACTCCTTGTGTTGTAGATTTTATATCTCGACACTGTTTCTTCTTCATGTGTCGACACTGATATTGAGTGTCGACACAACACTTTGTTCTTAAGCACTTTGTTGACTTCTTGTAAGTGTCGACACAACTTCTTTTTGTCGACACATCTTCATGTGTTGAACTTGTTAGTGTCGACACTGCTTCTTGGTGTCGATACATGTCTTCAGTGTTGATACTTGCTGAGTGTTGACACAGCTCCTTGTGTCGACACATTCTTCTTCTGTTGAGACTTTTGCTGAGTGTTGACACATCTCCTTTGTGTCGACACTTGTACTTAGAATATTCTTGAACTTTGTTAAGTGTCGACACAGCTCCTTGTGTCGACACTTTCTTCAAGTGTTGAGTCTTCAGCTGAGTGTCGACACATTCTTTCTTGTGTCGATACTTTCTTCAAGTGTTGACTCTTCTGCTGAGTGTTGACACATTACTCTGGGTGTCGACACTTATACTTAGACTCTGCTGACTTTTGCTGAGTGTCGACACAGTCTCCAAGTGTCGACACTTTCTGATGTAGACACAGTTTCTCTGGGTGTCGACACAACTGCTAAGTGTCGACACTGCTTCACTGCACTTTTCTTCACTGAGTGTCGACACAGCTCCTTGTGTCGATACTTTCTGTCTGGTGTCAACACTGCATCCCTGGTGTCGACACAATGACTCCAAGTGTCGACACTGCTTGTCTGGGTGTCGACACAAGTCTTCTTAAGTGTCGACACTTTCCCTCTGGGTGTCGACACATGGACTTAGAAACTTTTCAATCTTTCCTGCAAATACTTAACCTGCACAAGTAAACTCAAAACACATCAAATACATTTTGATGTATATCATTGAGTTGGGTGAGGCTTCTTCAAATCAGGTACATTTAAACCAATGCACCCAATAATCTCCCCCTATTTGGAGAAGTCATAACCCTTATTCAATGATATACACCATACAGAATAAAATCAAGTATGATGTAAAACAGGATTATGTAATCAGGAAAGAAACATCACATGTATTAAACAAACATGCATACACAGATATCATCACAGAACAATTATGAAATAAATTTAGCATATAACACATTGTTCTAATATCTTGTTATATTCATTTTCCAAAAGTTTACAAAGTGTTTAACAATCAAAATATTACAACTGTAAACTGAAGAAAATTCTATTCTATTTTTGTTCAGCCTCTTTGATCACTATCCCTTTTCCAGATTGTACTTTGGCTTGAACAGAAGCTTCAGCATCTTCAGTTTCAGCAGGCTTTTTCCCTTTCAGCTCCTTCTTCTTTAGCTCTTCAGCTTTGATCTTTTGCCTCTCAAAATAATGATAAGGCTTGGGAAAGTACTTGCTAGTCTCCTGAGCAGTAGGAGGTAGCTTTCCCATCTTGGCCTTTCTTCTATATTGGACTATGGCTTCTTGCCTTGTCTCATGCTTTCTCCATTCCAATTAAGAAAACCACTTGTTTCTGTCTTGTATATTATCTTTTGCAGCTTTCCATGCAGTTAAGATAATGTTTCTTGAAGTGGGGCTCCAATGCTCAAAGTCAGGTCTTTGTTCAGCTTGCTCCCTGAACCTCTTTTTAGACAGTCTGACTTCTTCTTCTTTCTGCAGAGCTGCTTGCATAGCCTCAGATACTGGCTGAACCACTTTTTCTATAATGACATTATCCTTTCCCCCAGGTGGGCTATACATGGACTGTATATCAGCATGTATCATATCAAAATCTGGAGGAGGGTAGATTACTTGAGCCACTTCAGGTTGCTCCCCTCCTAGATATGCAGGATGTATCCCAGATTCTGCAACATTGTCATCATCACACAAAGGAGGATATCCAAGAGTAGCTCTAATAGAATTAGATATCCACTTGGCATGATCAGAGCTGGCTTTGACTAACACCCTCTCCCCCTTTATGACTTCTCTTTCTATGTGATCTCTGACATCATCTTTCTGAAATCTCACTTGGTTATCTAAATAATTAACTCCATCTTTAAAGAAAGGTTTCAACCTTTGAAGTTTGTCAGTTATCAACTTCTGAGAGTCTTGAATTGCAGTTGTAACAGCAGTTAAGCTCTCTTGCAGTGGTTTATCAAAATCTGCCTTAGCAGTACCAGTAGAAGTTGTCAGTCCAGCAGCTATGTTTTTCATTTCGGTGACAATTGCATTATGAGAAGCAGTTAAGTTATCATTCATTCTGATCTGATTCTCAATAACATATCCTTGCTTCAGTGCAATGTCATCTACTTGAGCGTTTATCTTTTCTTGATGAGTTGCTAAGTACACCACTGCATTCCCTCCCTTATGAAAGCAGTCAGTCATCTCCTTTTTATTAAGATTCATTTCAAATATTATAGACTTTATATCTTGGGCTAGATCAAACTGTAAGGATTTATGACCCTCATCCACATAGGTTTCTATAGCTTTTTTGTGCTCATCAAGCTTGATTTGCATAACAACCATTAGAGCACTGTAATTTATTGATGGAGTTGGTTGTAGTGCTGGCTGAGATATAGGCTGTGGAGAAATAGTTTGTAGAGCCTTTTTGTAATTCTGACTCCTCCTCTTGAATACTTGGAACTTTCTTTTCTTAGCTCTGGCAACTTCCTCATCTTCTGAAGCTGATGTACTTGCAATTTCTACCCTCTCCTTAGGGCTTGGAGGTAACTCCTTCTGCACTTCTGGTGCCTTCTCAGGTTCTTGCCTTGCAGGTTCTTCCAGAATTTGCACTTGCTCCCCCTCAACTGGAGCAATCTCCTCCTCAACAGCTGTACTTTCTTTCTCAAGTTCTGCTTGATCCAGATTGAGGAAGAGATCTTCCATAGTAAATTCTTGTGGAGAATGGGCTGGAGAAACTCTTGGCTCATCTACCACTGGATCAGATACAACTTGAATTGTAACAAATGTGTCCTCCATGACAACATCTTTGACTTGACTATCAATTTGAGTTTGCTGATTAACATAATTTAAGGAATCAGACAATACATTATCCTCTATAGGGAAATCTAAAGCATTAAGCTCAGTGATTACCTCAAGGATGATGTGTGTTGCTTGTTCACTTTCCAGTGTAGTTGGCTCTTCTACAACTAGAGGCTCCCCCTGGACTGAATCCTGGTGTAAGGGGCTAGCTTGTGGTAGCTCCCCCTGCCTCTCTACAACATCTTGTTGAGCTGGATACTTCCCAGCATGGTCTTCTACATCCTCTTCTGGAGTAAAGACAACTTGATCTTCACTGCCAGAGCTGCTAGATGAAACCTGAGCCACTGGGGCAGTTTTCTTCTTCTTCTTTAGAGGTGTTACTTTCTCAGGAGTTATTTTCTCAGGGGTTGGCATTTCCTTTGATAAAACCCTGTCCCATCTAGAGAATATCCTCATGTCCATCTTTCTCATATGATTGATCTTAGTTCCAGCAGCTTGACCCATAACCTCTGGTATACTACCAGCTAGGTATAAACTTATTATTCTACCCAAATTGGGTTTCTTCATACTCTCCTTGATCTTTTCAAAGACTACTACAGACCAATCAGTATTTAGGCTGAAGATTATCCTGGTCATAAGGTTGAACATATGGGCAGATACCCTATCATGCCCTCCAGGCTTACTTAAGATCACTTTGTCAACAATTTCTGATAGAAATTTACCATGGCTGTTCATCCCCTTCCTATTGAAGATAGATCCAATTTTCAGTTTGGAATCTAGACCACACCATGTCAATGCTTCTCTGGTCTTAGAAGCAGTTACTTCATCCTCTTCTTTTGTCCTTGGCAGGTTTAGAACCTTTCTCAAACTTTTGGGAGAGACTTTCACATTTTCTCCATGGACCTTAGACTTGATCTTGAATCCAGATTCGTCTACTTTAGCTCCATTTAGGAATTCTAAGACTTCTTTCTTTCAGATTTTAGTCAGCTCAGAAACAAGGAATTCTAACCCTGAGTCTACAACTAGGGTTCTCACGTTCTTGATCTCTGGGTCTGCATCCTCAAACGCTTGTCGCACTAGTTCGTAGCCTTCATTGACGTTCTCCTCGAGCTTTGGATCCATTAGGGTTTGAAGAATTTGAATGAATAGAAGAGAGGTGTCGACACACAAGTTTGGTCTCGAAACTTTAGTGAGCGTGTCGACAGACAATGGAGAAATGTTATTTATACCTTTCTAGGTTTGAAGATGAAAAGGCGGGTTAACTAACTTAAATTGTGTCGACACTGTCGATAAGTGTCGACACTGACTTATAATGTCTCGACACCTATGTGTCGACACAAGTTTAGTAAACATATATATGTGTCGACACTTGTTTATGTGTCGACGCCACATAACTCGACATTTAGTCGAGACTTTACTTAGATAATTCTGAGTAAAGCCTAAGTGTCGACACCACCTTGGATGTGTCGACACCTACTTACCATGTGTCGACACTAATCTTCTGAAGTGTCGACACCAACTTCCTAGATGTGTCGACACCTTTTCACTGAAGTGTCGACACCAATTTTCTGTGTCGACATAGATATCTCTGTGTGTCGACACCTTTTTACTTAGCCATTTCTATAAACTTATTCTAAGTTTATCATTTCTAGTTCAATTTTAAACCTATTGAACTTAGTTTCTTCTAAGGGCTTAGTATACATATCAGCTAGTTGATTATATGTTCTAACATATTCCAGTAAAATATCTTCTTTTTCTACATGTTCCCTAAGAAAATGATATTTTATTTCAATATGTTTAGTTCTACTATGGGAAATAGGATTATGCGCAATTGATATAGCACTAGTAAAATCACAAAACAGTGGTATTCTACTTACCTAAAATCCATAATCCTCAAGCTGATGTTGTATCCATAGAAGTTGAGCACAGCAACTTCCAGCAGCCACATATTCTGATTCTGCAGTGGAGATAGCCACACTTGTTTGCTTTTTGCTACTCCATGAAATCAGTCTTCCACCTAGGAATTGACAAGTTCCAGTTGTGCTTTTTCTGTCTTCTTTGCATCCTGCAAAGTCTGCATCTGAATAACCTGTTAGTTCAAAATCCTCATTCCTAGGGTACCAGAGGCCTAGATAAGGAGTGCCCTTTAGATATCTCAATATTCTTTTGACTGCTGTCAAATGAGACTCTTTAGGGCATGCTAGATACCTTGCACAGACACATATAGCATATATGATATCTGGTCTACTTGCAGTCAAATATAATAGGGAGCCAACTATCCCTCTATACAAAGTCTCATCTACAGGTTTCCCTGCATCATCCTTGTTAAGAGACATACTTGACCCCATAGGAGTCTTCATGGTACTGGATGAATCCATACCATACTTCCTTATGAGTTCTAGGGTGAACTTAGACTGGCATATGGATAAACCATTCTCAGTCTGTCTTACTTGGAGACCCAAGAAGAACTTAAGTTCCCCCATACTACTCATCTCAAATTGTCCTTGCATTAGTTTTGCAAACTTTTTGCAAAGACTACTTTCAGTAGACCCAAATATTATGTCATCTACATATATTTGGACTAGTATTACTTTGCCTCTGTATTCCCTAAGGAATAGAGTCTTGTCTATTTTCCCCGTTATGAACTTATTCTCAATGAGGAAACTAGACAGGGTTTCATACCAAGCCCTAGGGGCTTGCTTTAACCCATATAAAGCTTTCCTAAGTCTATAGGCATGATTAGGTTGAGTTGAATCAACAAAACCTGATGGCTATTCCACATAGACTTCCTCTTTTAGATTACCATTCAGAAAGGCTGACTTTACATCCATTTGGTAAACTTTAAATCCTTGAAAGGTTGCATAGGCCAGGAACATCCTTATGGCTTCCAGTCTGGCTACTGGAGCAAAGGTTTGATCAAAATTAATACCTTCTTCCTGCCTATATCCTTTAGCAACCAATCTTGCTTTGTTCTTAATGATGACTACATGTTCATCCATCTTGTTCCTAAAGATCCACTTGGTTCCAATTATGTTGTGGTCTTTTGGTTTAGGAACAAGCTTCCAGACCTTGCACCTTTTGAACTGATTCAGCTCTTCTTGCATTGCCTCAATCCAATGAGGGTCTAGGATGGCTTCTTCAAACTTCTTTGGTTCAACTTGGGATAGAAAACTGGAGTAGAGTGCTGCATTCAGGTTTCTGCTCCTTGTTTGTACCCCTTGACTTGGATCACCAATGATTTATTCTGCTGGATGATCTCTTAGATGCCTATTGGCTGGAGGCATCCTGGCTTCAGGTTGAACTTCTTCAACTTCTTCATCTTGCTGTACTCCTTGTACTTCTTCTATATTAGGTACATGTAGTACTCCCCCTGGACAGCAGCCACTATCTTCTACTTGCTGTCTTGCAGTAGGTTCTTCTTCTATAGTGAGCTTGTCCATCTTCTTTGTTATACCTGTGGGGCTGCAAATACTACTAGATAACTCATTGTTAATAAATATAGTTTAATCAAATACTACATGTACAGACTCTTCCACAACTTGAGTAGACAAGTTGTAGACTCTATAAGCCTTACTGTTGTTGTTGTACCCAACAAAAATTCCCTCTTGGGACTTGGCAGCAAACTTAGTCAAGTAAGACTTTCCATTGTTAAGTATAAAGCACTTACAACCAAAAATCCTGAAGTAGGATAGGTTTGATTTTCTGCCTTTCACAATCTCATAGGGGGTCTTGTTGTGGCTTTTAGTAATAGTAGCCCTATTAATAACATGGCATGCAGTATTGACTGCTTCAGCCCAGAAATATTCTGGTAGTGATGTATCACTTAATAGGGTCCTACCAGCCTCAATCAAGGTTCTATTCTTCCTCTCAGCAATGCCATTTTGCTGAGGTGTCCTTGGTGAATAAAACTCTTGAAATATCCCAAATTCTTCACATAGTTTTGTCATGCTATCAGACTGAAATTCAGTACCATGGTCACTTCTTATCTTGACCACTGTACTGTCTAGTTCATTCTGAATTTGTTTGACAAAGCTATAGAAGACACTAGGTGTTTCAGATTTCTGTCTAAGGAAGAACACCCAGGAAAACCATGAGTAGTCATCTATAACTACAATGGTATAGACCTTCCTACCTAGGCTGTGAACTGGCATAGGACCAAAGAGATCCATATGCAAGAGGTATAAACACCTGACAGCATCTTTGTTTTCAATGCTACTAAAGGTGGATCTAGTCTGCTTGCCCTTTTGACAAGCTGAGCATATTCCATCTTTAATACACTTAACATGAGTACCATTCCTCACTAACTCTTTGCTAAAGAGTTTGCCAATTGTCTTATAGTTTAGATGGGCTAGCCTCTTGTGCTATTTGACACAATGAGAGACTGTCTCATCAGCTACAAGACACACTGGAGAACCATTGTTCTCAACCATACTGTCTAGGCAGTAGACATTCCTTTTTCTATAACTAGTCAAAATGATCTCTTAATCATTTGACCTCCTGATATGACAACCATCTTTGACAAATGAGATGTCATATCCTGCATCACTCAATTGACTTATACTAATAAGGTTATGTTTCAAACCTTTAACATAGGCCACTTGAGTAATTGTAATATAGGAGTTAGATATGTTACCAAAACCCTTGATGATCCCTTTTTCAGAACCACCAAAGGTGACTTTTGGACCATCCTTTATAGGTGTGTAGTCCTTTAGTAAACCCCTTGTTCCAGTCATATATTTGGAACATCCACTGTCCAAGTATCATATTGGGGCATGGCCACTTGGACTCACCTGCAAAACAGATTAGTGAACCTTAGAACCCAAAGAATTCTTGGGTCCTTGGTACTGGTTAGTTTGCTTCCTAACAAAGCTACCTGTAGGTTTTCCAACAGGCAGTTTGCTACTCACTTTGACACTAGCATTGTGTCAACAGTCCATTGCAAAGTGGCCTACCTTGCCACAGCACCAACACTCAAACTTATTGTACCTTTGCTTAGGTACAGTCCTACCTGTTTTATCTACAGCTGACTTTTTGAGAGTTGGGGCTTTGCCCTTGGACTTGGACATGACAGTCCTTGCAGGTTTAGTAAACCCCAGTCCAGCTTTACCTTTGTGATGAACAAATTCATCAATTAAGGGCAGAACTGACTTTGGTTTATAAAACCTAGCAACTAAATCTTTTTCCTTCTGAAGACTAATCTCCAGACTCTTGATTTGATCATTCTTAAATGATATAGTCCCCATCTGAATCACAGTTATGTGCTTCAGTGTGGCTATCTCATTTAGCTTTTGATCAAATATCTTCTCATAATCAGTTGCAGCCATTTTGAGACTTGCAATCTACTTAGCTTGACTCTTGGCCAAGGATTTGCATTTCTTAAATGCTTGCAACAGAACTTTATATTCATCTATCAATTGATGAATGTCCTCTTCAGACTCAGATGCACTCTCATCACTTGATGATGATGAATCTGATTCTGAACTAGCACAAGAAATTGAACTTAAAGAACAATGTTGTACCTTACTAGGTCCTGGCTGCTCCAGGATTTTGTCACTTTCTGTCAATGTCATCAGTCCTTGACACTGACTGTCCTCTTGTTCATATATAGAATTCATGATCTGGATGAACTCTTCTTCTTCTTCCTCAGCAAATAGTCTTATGTATGCCTCAGCATCTGACTCAGTTTCTGATGAAGAAATGTCTGACAGACTCTTATCCTTTTTGGCAACAAAAGACTTTTCCTTCTTGCCCTTGTATTGAGTCTTTTTCTTATCATTAGACTCCTTCCTTTTCTCTGGACAGTCTGCAACAACATGTCCTTGTCTATTACAGCAATAGCATACAATTTTTGAAAGAGTTGCTTTGCTAGACTTGGTCTTTTTTGTATCTTTCTTTGAAGACTTTTTATTCTGATAATAGTCTTCTTTACCCTGTGAAGTAGATGGCCTTGTCCTCCACTGTTTCTTCTTTAAGAACTTCTGAAAGTGTCTTGTGAAGGCAGCAAAGTCCTCATCACTTTCACTGCTTTCAGACTTTCTGCTTTCTAAATCTTCTGACTCAGTCTCAGCTACTTTTGGTGGTGGAGTTGGTGACTTACTTCTGTACTTTCTGGGGGCTTTTGTTTTAAATGCCACTGTCCTTTCCTTATGTTCACTTCTTGTAGATTTCTCCTCTTCTTTCCTCACCATCAACTGTATTTCATAGGACAGCAGTTTGCCAAACAGTGTTGGTGGAGGAATTTCTGCTAACTTTGTCATTTCCCTAATGACACAGATCTTGGTGTCCCAATCTTTTGTTAGGGTCCTTAGAAACTTTTCATTGAGCTCATAATTACTGAACTCTCTGCCATAGGACATTAGCTCATTCACAATCCTATAGAATTTCTTATAGCATTCAGTTATGCTATCAGCCCTACCTTGCCTAAAACTTTCATATTCTTGGTTTAGCAATGATTTTTTGTCTTGCCTCACTTCTTCAGAACCCTCCATATACACTATCAAGGTATCCCACATCTCCTTAGATGTCTTGCAGTATATCAAATTTTGAAAGGTAGCATCATCTATAGCACTCACAATGATATTCTGATCCCTTTTGTCCATTGTGGCTAGAACAATCTCATCCTTTGTCATTTCAGAGAAATCCTTAGGTGTTCTCTGATTTGCATCTAAGACTGAAACCTTCATGGGCACATATGGCCCTTCTTTCACTGTGATATAAATCCTAGGGTCTGAGGCTTCCATAAACAGTCTCACCCTTTCCTTCCAGATGCCAAAGATCTCTTTTCTGCAAATGGGTAGCTTCATGAATCCCAATTCCTTATGATTTTCAGTGGAACCCATGGTTCTTGATTTTCTTGATTCTGTAATGTACTTAGACTGAATCTGCCAATAGGATCTACTCAAATAGTTATGTCCTTTTATGAGTAACCTCGCTCTGATACCACTTGAAAGATATTGTACCTAATCACCTAGAGGGGGGGGGGGGGGTGAATAGGTGACTTAAATCTTTTTGACTTTTTAGGCAGAATTCAGATTATAACACAGAATTATATCTACTTTATCACAACACACAATCAGCAATCACAGAATTCCACAAGCGCACAGTAGACACTCAGATTTATAGAGGTTACCCAAGGTTTGGGTACATCCACTTTCCCCCTTCGCCTATCTAGTAGTGTACTAGATTCGGCCAAACTCCTCCACTATCTCAGATCCTCAGATCTTACACTCAGAACCCCAAAACAAAGTTCCTACAGCTCAGGACCAAGGCCCTACAACTCAGCTTCTTCACAAAGCCTACACTCAGCTTCTTCACAAAGCCTACACTCAGCCACCAAGGCCTACACTCAGCCACAACATGCCTACACTCAGAGATTCAAATCTCCTACACTCAGGCACACATGCCCTACACTCAGCCTTTATAATTACAGGCTTACAAAACTCAGATCCCTAAGGATCCTACAAGATAATATGAATACAAAAATTGTAACTCAACAACTCAGAGAAAAGAGAGAAGAGTTGTGAGTTTCTTGATGAGTTCTTGGAAGAACTTAGCTGAAATCAATCTGACTTGACTTTCTTCAAAGCTTCTTGAATGTAGAACACATTAAGATTGACCTCCTCTGCAGTTGATCCTTGATCTCTGCTGCTTAAGATTCAGAACAAAATCTGAACCCTTCTTCTCAGCCTGGTTCCAACGGCTGTCTTCTTGGATGGAGCTCTCTCTCTCTACAACTACTTAGATCTTCACTTGATTCTTCAAGGAATAGCTAGATCTTCTTTGTATATTGATCACTTGAACTTGTGTTCAATCATCTGTTTCTGTAGATAGTGTAGGCCTATTTATAGGCCTTCTTCATGGTAACTGGCTGGTCCGGTTCATAACTGATTTCTGACAACTCTGATAGGTGCAGTAGACCGGCTGGAATGGCAGCTGTCAAGTCATCCAGTCAGTTCTTGAAAATTCTATAACTGTCTGAAAGTGTCGAGACTGTCTGTCTTTAAGTGTCGACACTTATAGACCAGGTGTCGACACAAGTTGTCTAAGTGTCGACACTAGCCTACAAGGTGTCGACAAAACTCCTTGTATTGTAGATTTTATATCTCGACACTGTTTCTTCTTCATGTGTCGACACTAATATTGAGGGTCGACACAACACTTTGTTCTTCAGCACTTTGTTGACTTCTTGTAAGTGTCGACACAACTTCTTTGTGTCGACACATCTTCATGTGCTAAACTTGTCAGTGTCGATACTGCTTCTTGGTGTCGACACATGTCTTCAGTGTTGATACTTGCTGAGTGTCGACACAGCTCCTTGTGTCGACACATTCTTCTTCTGTTGAGACTTTTGCTGAGTGTTGGCACATCTCCTTTGTGTCGACACTTGTACTTAGAATATTCTTGAACTTTGCTAAGTGTCGACACAGCTCCTTATGTTGACACTTTCTTCAAGTGTTGAGTCTTCAGCTGAGTGTCGACACATTCTTTCTTGTGTCGACACTTTCTTCAAGTGTTGACTCTTCTGCTGAGTGTCGACACATTGCTCTGGGTGTCGACACTTATACTTAGACTCTGCTGACTTTTGCTGAGTGTCGACACAGCCTCCAAGTGTCGACACTTTCTGATGTAGACACAGTTTCTCTGGGTGTCGACACAACTGCTAAGTGTCGACACTGCTTCACTGCACTTTTCTTCACTGAGTGTCGACACAGCTCCTTGTGTCGATACTTTCTGTCTGGTGTCGACATTGCATCCCTGGTGTCGACACAATGACTCCAAGTGTCGACACTGCTTGCCTGGGTGTCGACACAAGTCTTCTTAAGTGTCGACACTTTCCCTCTGGGTGTCGACACATGGACTTAGAAATTTTTCCATCTTCCCTGCAAATACTTAACCTGCACAAGTAAACTCAAAACACATCAAATACATTTTGATGTATATCATTGAGTTGGGTGAGGTTTCTTCAAATCAGGTACATTTAAACCAATGTACCCAACACATGCTGATGTGCTAGCGCAGATACAGAGTGTCAAATTTCACACCTATGACACTGCTGTCTGGATGCACAATCAGATTTTGCCAGACCTTGCAGTTGATCCCAACATCATTCCCCATCATCTCAACCCTCTAGCTACAGATGTCACTGCCCCAGCTTTTCCTCTACAACCCTCTTTCTCTCCCAGGCCTCGAGACACAGTTGACCCTCCAGACTCCTATGCTCCAGAAGACCCTACTGATATCTTCCTTCAAGCTCCTCCAGAGATCAGAACCTACAAGAAGAAAAGGAAGTATGGTGAGGGCCCCTCTGCTAGCAGGACTGCTCCTTCCAAAGAAACTGAACATGCTGAAGCTTGGTCTCCAACTTCCAAGTCTCTAATTTTGGACACACTCAGGCAAGTTATGGATCTAAATGAGAACAGGAACATTCATTACAGTTCCCAAGAATGGGAGCTATATGAGAAATCTATGCTAAAAAGGAAGATCCATGACAGAGAGTTTGGGAGAAATAATCCTGCTGCTCCTCCAAGGCCTCCTAAATATTTCCCTAAGCCTTTCAGCTATCTAAGGAGACAACATGAAAAGATGGAAAAACAGCAAACCCAAGCCTAAACCTAAAAGATGTTGAGAGATTGAAATGACAAGTTGTAGACTTGATGTTTTTGGAAATTTACATATACACAATTCTAAATTTCTGTCTAATTATCTTTTTCATTGTCTATTGCTTACCTGCTCATGTTTTTCTACTTAGTTTCTTTTATGTCTATAATTCACCTTAGTGTAAAGGGTTTTGACTTCAACAAATAGGGGGAGATTGTTGGGTATTACATCCACACTAACCCAGATTTGATGAAGTCACCCTGGAACTAAGATGAATTAAGTTGTATTTGATGCTTGGTTTGAGTTATATGTTTGCAGGAATTTCAGCGGGAAGTGTAGACCAATGTCAGTCCACAGTGGGTCACCAAACACAGGAACTGTGCAATGTAATCCCTCATTGCATATTCCAAGGTGTTGACTCATGTGTGGTCTCTCTATTGGGATACACTTCATATTCAAGCTATTGGAACTTGGGAAAAGAATTGGAAGTTGAATACATTAGAAGAAAGAGTTTTCCAACAACAAAAATTCTCTAAGTCTTTTACTCGAGTAGGTCCATAACTACTCGAGTAGATTGGGTATAATTTACTCAAGTAAAGAAACCTTGTACTCGAGTACTTAAGTGTACCTCTCGTGTAGCTAAGTCATGTACTCGAGTAGACTTTGTCATATACTCGAGTAGCATGTTTATATACTCGAGTAGATCACTTATTATACTCGAGTATTAAAGGCTTCTCTCATCAAAATTATTCTAAGTCATGGACTCGAGTATAAACACTCATATACTCGAGTAAGTATACTCACATACTCGAGTAGATAGAATCATACTTGAGTAGTTCATTATACCTACTCGAGTAGATCGTGTTTCACTCGTGTACTTTGAAATTTTCCTAACTCCAGAATTTTCTAAGTCCTTTACTCGAGTAGAACTTTCACCTACTCGAGTAGATCACTTCCTCTCGAGTAGTTTAGTTCAACTACTCGAGTAGCTGCTTGCTGACATCTTCAGAATGTATTCTAAATGTTCCACTCGAGTAGTCCTTCATGTACTCGAGTAGTTTATATAATATACTCGAGTAGTTTTTCTTGTACTCGAGTAGATCCTTTTTGTACTCGAGTAGTTCTCTATACACACTCGAGTAGTTCTTTCTGCTTACTCGAATAGTTGGTTTCTGCCTACTCGAGTAGCTTATCTTTATATACCCGAGTATGTTCTCCTTCATGTACTCGAGTAGTTATTCAACTACTCGAGTAGATCCTCTCTTACTTGTGTATATGGCTGAACTTTCCTGAAATTTGTCTAAGTCTTTTTTCTGACGGGATTTTCAAATCACGCGACATGATTGGTCCACGTGTACCTCATTATGACCGTTATTCTCTCCTATATAAAGTCTTATCAGAAAATGACAAACCCTAAGTATTCTCCAAGCCTTCTTGTCATTTTATTTTGAGAAAGTTTTCAGCCGACTCCTCTGTCTGTTCTTCACAAAACGGAAGCCGCCGCCGCCACCATCTTCTCCGGCCACTGCTTATAAGTTTAGAGGATTCATTCTGAAGAAAGTTACAGATCAAGATCGACATCACTGTTCATCTTCTCTCTCCGATTCTGTAAAAGCAAGAAGATCCAGATCTGTGCCGAGATTCTCTTCACCGATTTCTGATCGTGCTGCAAAGTCCATAAGAAGAAGTTCTCTGGCCGGTTCATCAGATCTGATTGGATTTACTGTTTGTATAATTTTTCCAAAACTTTATTAATCTTGTAGGAGAAAGTTTCTCCGAGCGTAGGAGTTTTTCACTCCGAGTTTGTAGGAAGTGTTATCTTCCGAGGTGTAGATCCCTTTATTTGGATCGAGTTTGTAGGAACTTTGTTCCGAGGGTAGGATCGATTTTTGATCCGAGATAGTGGAGTAGCCAAGTCTAGTTGATTGCTAGATCGGTGAGGAAAAGTGGATGTACCCAAGGTCGGGGAACCACTATAAATCTTGTGTCGTCTGTGATATTGGTAGATAGTTCTGCGATGTGCTCTAATTATTATTTTTCCGCAAAAGACGGACAACTCACCTATTCACCCCTTCTCTAGGTGATTTAGGTTGACAACCGTTTTCTTTCAGATGTCATAGTCTGAGACCTCTGTACGAGCTCCTCTCCTGCAGACCGACTACTTGCCTCCCCGAGTCGACTCACATCACTTTAGTTGAACAGGGCTCCTGAGAGCTGTCGCCTCCAGCAATGTTCATGTCCTCGAGTGGCTGGTCCTCGTAAGTCCAAGTCCCTGCACGAGCTCCTCTCCTGCATATTGGCCACAGACCTCCTCCAGTGAGATCGAGATCCTCGCTGGAGTGATGTCGTAGTCTGAGACCTCTGTACGGGCTCCTCTCCTGCAAACTGACTACTTGCCTCCCTGAGTCCACTCACACCACTCTAGTTGAGCAGGGCTCCTGAGAGCCGTCGACTCCAGCAATGTTCAAATCCTCGAGTGGCAGGTCCTCGTAAGTCCAAGTCCATGCACGAGCTCCTATCCTGCATATTGGCCACTTCACAACCTGCATTTTCTCTGAATTTAAGAAGTATCAGATTATGAGAAAACACGCGTCGTGATGCCACGTCGAATAAGGGATAACAGTCGACGCTCAGGCAAACACCATCTAACTAGACTATGAAAATTCATAAGTTTAATGATTAGAGAATCAGTTATATTTTAAAGGCCGTATCCCTCGGCTCAGTGGATCACCTAGTCCATTGTTTAAAAACTATACTTATACGCATCGGTAAGTACGTTATTTATATTTGACATCCTATGAGAGTGCATAGGTGTCCCCCGAGGTCAACTTATATTATTTAAGACTCTAGGTTTATTTTATATTATAAGTAAGAAAACGATCTTTTTACGTTGCTTGGAAAGTAGTGTATGAATTTTATAAATATGCTGATCATGAGATATACTTATAATAGTGTTTTAGGTTTAAAACTAACTAGCAACCTAGCATAAATCTTCCCAAGAGCAAATATACTATCTCCAGAAAGGTAGCAGTAAAAGAAACATATCTAGTATCATAAGTAAAAACCACCAGCCGGCATCAACAACCTGACACGAACCCACTGGAGAGCATGTATGTCTGTAAGAAAAACAGAAAACTACCTCACAAGACCAAAAAACTGATCTCTATAGTACGAGAGATCACCAGCAACATCACATCAAAACTAGCCGCCTACTCAGCTACTAATCAGAACCTGCGGCATTCAGATAAGAAAAGAATACCTCAGCAAGTAAAATAAATAAGCTGCATGGAAGTGTTATATAATAAAGGGTACGCGAGAGAAGAAAGTAGGACAGTAATAGATAAACACTATCAAAGACAAGACGTACTGACACCAAGTGTGAGAAAACAACAACAACCCTGTCATAAAACCTGCAGAGTCTACAAGGCAAACATGTGCCAACAGAAGTTGCAATCTACAAAGGAAGAAACATCTAACAATCCCAAATTGTGAGTAATGGCAGTAGTAAAACAACCTGGACCTGAGTTGGTGACCAAAAATAGTCCCCAAACAAACAGTTCCAACTAAAATTCACCGCGTTAGCACAAGGCCACAACATACCCAGCCCGTGCCTGGGATTAAAAGGTGGCGGCCACGACTATACCCAGCCCGTACCTGGGACTAAAAGGTGGCAGCCACGGCTCGCACACAAAACATCCCACTCCTTTAGAGCGTCAAAATACCACTACCTGCCATAACCCACGATTCGGCCCTTAACAATAAAGGAAGAAACGAATGGCCGACAAGACATCCCCACCTAGGAAGTAATCACTCGGGAAGAAAAGAAAGTGAAAAACATTCTGAAAGTGAGTATTAGATCAGAAATACTCTAGAGGCGGGGGGGGGGGGGGGTGAATAGAGAATTTAAAATTTCCTAACTATTGTTACAGCTTTTGCTGTAAAGCAAAAGTGCAGAAATTAATAACCTAGCAAACAATAAACCTAAATCACAAGCATAGCAAGAACAAAAGAAAAGGAGACAACCAGACGACACGAGAATTTTATAGTGGTTCCCCAACCTGGGTACATCCACTCTTCTACCACCCTTGGTAGGAATTCACTCAGATTTTTGATCAGGTGCCAGAGACCAATGGGCTTTTGATCAGGTGGTCAAAAATCAACACAAGTCTTTTGATCAGGAGACTTGCAACCAAGGAATCACTTTTGAAGGGAGATGACAACCGTTTACAGAGGTGGGGGTAAGAGAGTGATGGAAGTCTTCTTTTATCAATCATAATGAGAAGACTATATGGATTCAATGATGTTGTCAAAGCTCCCACTGAGATGGAAAAGGGTACATGAGAACTGGAGCTTTGCACCGGGTGATAGGCCTTCAATTGAGAGACTTAATCCAGAAGCTTTAGACTGATAGTACTTAAATGTCTTTAGCAAGGTCCTGGAGAAGAAGAACAGGAAGACTCTTGATTTCAAAAATGTGTTCTTCTTGTTTCTTCTTCAATTTTTTGTATGCTTCTTAGTCAGTAGTATTCTGTGTGAAGTTTTCTCTGTGTCTCCCTTGTATAATTTTTTGTGTGTCTATCTCTTGATTAATTTCTTCTTCTGTATATTTCAAACATTTGAATGTCTCTGTAATTAATGCTGACGGCCTTGAGAATAACCGGCATTGATTTATTTCCCCAACTGTCCCGTGGAAAAACAACAAGCAATAATCCTGGAGAAGTCCATAATTGATGCGCATTCTAACAGATACATTCAGAGAATGTTAGAGCATTAATTACCCAGGAATTATAACATTAGAGTGGGGACAGAAGGCTGGAAATAACTAAGTCTGGAATCGTTGAGCAGATGGCAGAATTCGTCGAACTGAGTTCACAGTTCGTCGAGCTGAGATGTTGTATTCGTTGACCAGACGACTTCTGTTCGTCGAGATAAGTTCCATGATCGTCGAACTGAGAACTGAACTGCTGTCTCTTTTGATCTTTGCCTATTCGTCGAGCTAGTAAATATGTTTGTCGGCTGGAGTTCAGCAATTTTTCTGGAGTTGTCAAATATCCTGTGTCGACACAATTGCTCATATGTGTTGACACAAATCTTCTGTGTTGTGTCGACATAGCCTTTCCATAATGTCGACTGATGATCTTGGTGTCGACACAAGTTCTTCTAGTGTCGACATAACACTTCTGGTTCCAGAATCCGTCGAGTAGAGAACATGGTTCGTCGACCTGAGACTGGAGAACATGGTCTCGACAGAATGCTGTGATATTCCAAAGATTCGTCGACCGAAGAACGGTGTTCGTCGAGCTAAGTCTTGAGAACCTTGAATTCGTCGAGCTGAGAATGATTCTGGACTTAGCTAAATTTATAATTTCTGGAATCAGAAAGGTGAAGTAGAGAGTCCAGTGATCGTCGACCAGAGAACTAAGTTCGTCGACCTGAGTCAAGAGAACAGTCTGGACTTAGAATTCTGAAGATGAAATCCAGGGATCGTCGATCAGGACTGGAGTTCGTCGAGCTCAGCTCAGAGAATATTTCTCTAAGATCGTCAAGCTGAGAATGACTATCGTTGACCTGAGTTCGACGAACGTCGAACTCATTTTACTTAGTCTCTTGAGAAATCTCTGAATCTTGAGGAAACCTTTATGTCTTAAGTCTCTGGCAGTCTGATGTTGGCTTGTCCATGTGATGTTGACTCTAGGACTTGACCTAGATTCTAGGATACAACTTTAACCCTAGCTATACATGTTGGGTCATATTATCCTAAGTTAGTGAACCTAGCCCAAATCAAACTAGGGATCCAACAATCTCCCCCTATTTGGGTGAGGTCACTAATACACTCAAAAAAACATAAAGTAAACAAAGCAGGAAAAAGATATATCTGGCAGGGATAATTAACACATGCAATAGATATATTTACATAAAATCTTTGTTCAGACAATAAGAGATAGTTTTTAGATAAAAAGACAGAAATAAAATAGTTTAAATTTCACTTTTTTTGCTTTTTCTCTTGATGCTTTATGTCCTTGCCCTTGTCTCCTGGCTTGGTTTAGGGTTTATTTCCCTGTTTGGATTTGAAACTTGTTCCATAGTCATTGTCATGTCAGTAGCGCCTATAATCTTCAGAGAAGTAGCTCTAGGGACCACTGCTTCAGGATGCAATTTCATATAATCATCAACATTAAAGATTTTGTTAGCCTTATCAAACCTTTTCAGTTCTTCTCTCCTGTACTTGGACATTGTAGTGTATTCAGAAGTATCCTTTCCTTTAGCCTTTGCCTTGTTAATCATAGAGAGGCCTAGCAATTCCTGAAACCTGGCCATTTTAGCTGTGTTGGCTGTTTCTGGATCTTCATAAAGAACAGGAGGAGAGAGTGGCCTTTTAGGACTTTCAGCTTGTTGATGTTATTGTTGTTGATGTTGTTTTCCTGAAGATTGTTGTCTGTGCTGGCTGCTTTCATGATGTGATCTCCCTTGATGTCTTTGATATGTTTGCATAGGGGCAGATCTTTGAGAAGTAGAACCAGAAGTACTAGCTGTAGGAGGAGGAGGAGGTGGTGGATCTTTCCTATACCTTTGAACTGGTGGAGGAGAGTACTTTCTACTCTTCTTCATTTCTTTCTACTGATTCTTAGAGAGCCATATCAATGCTGGCATCCCTTTGTATGGAGTTATCTTTTGAAGAATATAGTAAGGGGTGTCATTGTTTGTATTGGGCTTGGGAGCAAGAGGAGGAGGAGCTTTCGTTTTCTTTGAAGCTTGATTCTTCTTCTTTGCATCCTCCTCATCTGAATCATCATCCTCATCTTCATCATCATGATTGTCAGAATCCTGAGGATTATCATATAGAGCATCCGGAGCCTTCTAAGCTTTAGCAGAGATAACAGGTTTTGCAGGAGCAGGAGCAGGAGTTGCAACAAGAGCTAGAGTTTCAGCAGGAACAGGAGGAGAGGCTACACAAAAATCAGAACTGATTTGGACAGAGCTTTCAGCTGTTGCCATAGTTTCTTCTGTAATATCAGCCAAGATCAATTCATCTAGATCTGGCTTTGGAGAGTCATCCATTATAAAAGTATGTGCTGAAGATACTATTGAGGAAGAGGGAACAACTACTACTTCTTAAGATGAAGTAATTTCTGACCATGCAATAACAAGACTGTCCTTAATTTTCTTAACAACTTTGGAAGAGATGGGGGCATTATATGGTATAATAGCCAAGGATGGCTTAGTGATCTCAGCTGGAAGATAATGCATATGTACAATATCAAAAATACTCAACAATTGTTCTAAATTAACTGTTGGATTAAGAATGAAATCACCAACAATATTAGGTTCTTCAGAGTCTGATTCAAAATCTTTATCAGTCTCAATAAAATCAATTAAATCTTTATCAACCAAATCTGTATCTATGTATTTTGTACATTCTACTACTGTGTGTGAAGCTGTTGTTGCTGCTGTGTCTGAAGCTGCTGCTATTGCTGTAGCTAAAGCATCTGATGCTGGAGCTGGAGCTGCTGCTTCATCATCAGGCATCTCCCCATGCATGGTTTCAGTAGGGCCTAAAGCCATTCCCCTGACTGAGGAGGGAGCAGCAGTATGAGTAGAGATTTTATCAGAGAGAGAAGATATGGTGGTAGCAAGAGGTGTAAGGGCATCTGCTATAAGGGACTTGAGGAGGGGAGTGAGTATGGAAATGATGGAAGATATGGTGGAGGGGTCCAGGGATGGAATGGTAGATTGAGTTGCAGAAGGTGTAGAAGTGCGAACTATGGGAGGGATAGAGAGTGAAGCATCAAGAAGTTGAACATTTGGAGGGATGGTGGATGTTGATGGAGATGTATGGTTGGCATCTTACATGATGTTGTCTGTTGGGAGAGGGTAGGATGGTATTGAAGATAGATGTGGGCGAAGAGGAGATTGTGGTGGTGTTGGAATGTAAGTGCCATGGGGGGAATCAGGATATGTTGGTTGTTGTTCTTGAAGAGGGGAAGATGGAATGTCAGTGATGTCAGGTGGTGGAGATGAAGCTGGTGAAGCATGTTGAGATGGAGGTGGAGTAGGAACATGAGGATGTTGTTGTTGTTCTGGTGTTGAAGAGATAATGGAAGAGGAAGTGAGTAGTTATGCTGGAAGGGGTGCTGGAAGGGATGGTGTTGTGGGATGAAGCTCTTCAGCAGGTAGGGGAGTGGCTTTAACAGCCCTGGTGCCTTTAAAAGCTGGAGTGGAAGAGGTAGAAGCCTTAGTGGGCTTTGTAATTGTCCTCTCCCACCTGCCAAATAAGGTACATGTAAGCCTTTTACTGGCATTAATGAATATGGTCTGTGAGACTAGGGATTCAGCAGCCTTTTCCTTGAGGAAGATCCCTAGGATCCTTCCAAAACACATTTGTTTCTTGCTATTTTTCTTCTTTATAAGATCAAAGAGGATCTGAGCCCAGTCAACTTGCTTCTTATTTATGATTGCACACATGACCAAGAACTGATGTCTTGTGATGTAGTCATGGGCAGTATGCTTGCCAAGCAAGACCTTTCCAACATTGTCTGCCAGGAACTTGTATGCTGCAGACAGATGCTTTTTCAACAACTTATTTGGGTTGTCACCAACATAACCCATCAGATTTAGCATCATATGAAAATCTTCAGAATCAATTTCTAAATCCTCTTCACCATTTGTTAAACCAAAGATGTCAGTTAAAACCGTGGGAGTTAAGGAGACAATGTTACCCACAATTGATCCTGTCATGGTATTGTCCTCAAAAGTGGATGAGGTGTACACCCATTCCCTGATTTCTGGTCCTGCCAGCTTTATCCTAATAGTCATCAAGTTTTTCAGATTCTGTTCTTCTAGAAGTTCCAGAATATACAGGAAGATTGGGTCCGAGTGCTGAAACGATTCGAAGTCGACATCAAAGCCAGTGTCAAACTTCATAGCGGCGAGAGCTCCTGTTGGAATCGCCATTGAATCACCTGCAAAAGAGAGAAACAATGATCAAGTGCAAGAGAACAGAAAGCGCGGGATGGAGGTCAAAGAAAACCTAGATATAAGGTTTTCAAGAATATGAATCGACAGACTCCGTTCCACGAAAATGAAATTAATTCTGCGAGCTGAGATCGACGCAATAAGTTTGACTGAAATAATTCGTCGATCTTGGCCCGAAGAATTGAAAATAGTTCATCGAACTCCGTTCGACGAATATCTTCTGAAGCAAGTTCGTCGAACTCCGTTCGACGAATATTATTTCACTCACAGAGAGTTCATCGATCTCCGTTTGACAAATGTCTCCCAAACTTTCCACGGTTCGTCGAACACCGTTCGACGAACTCTGGAAAATTCATCGACTGCAGACAGAGATCAAATAAAGTGTTCTCCATTGATCATGCCAAGTTGATTCACAAAGAACATATGATTTCTCTCATCCAGAGGTTTGGTGAATATATCAGCCCTTTGTAAATCAGTGTAGATATAGACAAGCTTGATTTTATTTTTGTCTACACACTCCCTAATGAAATGATGTCTTATATCAATATGTTTTGTCCTACTATGGTGAACTGGATTCTGGGCTATAGCTATAGCACTTGTTTTATCATAGAGTAGAGTTGAATTATTTAAGTTAAACCCATAATCTAGTTGCTGATTTTGTATCCAAAATATTTGTGAACAACAGCTGCCTGCTGCAATATATTCTGCTTCAGTAGTTGAGGTTGACACTGATATTTGCTTTTTACAAAACCAAGATACTAATCTCATACCCAGGAACTGGCAAGTCCTTGAAGTACTTTTTCTATATAGCCTGCATCCAGCAAAATCAGCATCAGAGTATCCAGTTAACTCAAATTCTGATTCAACAGGATACCATAGGCCTAGATTAGGACAACTCTTTATATATCTCAAAATCCTTTTTAGCAAAATTAGATGAGATTCTTTAGGGTTCACTTGGAACCTAGCACAAAGACATGTGACAAACATAATGTCTGGCCTACTTGCTTTGAGGTATAACAGGGACCCAACAATGCCCCTATAAAGTTTCGGATCCATAGGTTTCCCGGTACATCAGAGTCCAACACTGCATTGGTAGCCATGTGAGTTTTCTTTGTTGAGGCATCAGCCATCCCAAACTTCTTTAGAAGTTCTTTAGCATATTTTGCTTGAGAGATGAAGATGCCATCAGGGAGCTGCTTCACTTGGAGACCAAGGAAGTAGGAAAGCTCACCCATGCTACTCGACCATTTTAAATTTGGTATGCATGAGGTCAGAAAACCTCTTACATAATTTGGAATCTGTAGAGCCAAATATAATATCATCCACATAAATTTATACTAACAAGATTTGGTCCTTATGATGTCTAGTGAAAAGAGTTTTATCTACAGTTCCTCTTATAAATTTATGCTATAATAAAAAACTAGCTAAGGTCTCATACTAAGCTCTTGGAGCTTGCTTTAGACCATAAAGAGCCTTATGCAATTTAAAAATATGAGAGGGGTAAGTTGGAGAAACAAAACCTGAAGGTTGTTCTACATAAACGTCTTCTTGTAGTACTCCATTTAAGAAAGCACTCGTCACATCCATTTGAAAGACCTTGAACCTCTTGTATGCTGCATAGGTAAGGAATATTCTTATGGCTTACAACCTTGCAACAGGTGCAAAGGTTTGATCATAATCAATTCCTTCTTCTTGCCTATATCCTGTAAGACCCCCCCTCCCCTCCCGGATCCCAAAACACGGCACGAAGGGGGAGTCTTATGCCCGGAACAGCCGCCTTGTGGTAGCATTAGCACACGGGCTAAACTGTACCACAAGACGCCTATTCCGCCGGCTACAACCATATCAATATAAATGCCAACCCAACCAAATAAATAAGCAAGAGAAGTCAAAATCCACACTAAGTAATATATAATGTCCAAAACATCAGTAATGAGAAGCTAAACATGCTTCTAGAAAATATCAGAGTACAGCTAATCATTGCCCAAACGGGCTACATCAGAGTAATCAAAATACTAACATCAGTAACCGACGGTATCGACGGCACCGTCACATCAGGCCCTGTCGTCCTGGCCTGGCTGTCCTGCTGCGTAGTCTGCGGCTGCTCTACCTGCGGCGTGACCTCCTAAAAAGGTAGACGTAGCAACCGTTAGTCGAAACGACTAAGTGGTTTCACATCCGCTCCCCCGGCGACTCCTCGGCACCGGGCGGAGAAAAGGAACAAGAGTATAGTATATAACAAGTATGCAAGTAAAGGAGTATAAGCAGGTGATAAGGTACATGAATATAATGTATAATCTAGCAGTTCTACAAGCTAACATCATATATCAACAGGTGTAAGGAAATCTACAACAGGAAAGTAACTTAACTTATAAGAATGCCCATACAAACTTATAAGTTAAGGGTCGGGTTACATAAAGTAACTCATCGTATAGGAGTGCCCATACAAACTTATACGATGAGGATCTTGTTGTGCAATGTATGAAATGCTATGAATGCTATGCAATGACTCACCCATGCACACCCATGCAATTGCTATGTCGACACAGACTATAGTTCCCACTTTTCGAGCAGGTAGATAACCTCTCAGGCATCAGCCGCCGTGGCCAGGCGGTGACAGTAGAACGAGCACTTCTACTACTAGGCGGGTATCACACTACTTCACCTAGGCCTCCGTACGCCTCAACGCTAAGAACACAACAGCGGAGCCCATGCGTACTATGGCCCAGCGGGGTCTTCGGTAGATGTGCACCAAGAACACAGCCCGAACTGGCCTTGTGTGACCCGGAAGGGGCCTCGGAAGAAAGCACGAGGACACAGCCCAACCGTTCACATGGCCGGAGGGGCCTCGGGACGTGAACACCGAGGACACAGCCCAAACCGACCAAGTCTAACTGTCAACTCCCATCGGTGTGACGACTGGCGAGCCCGTAGACCTGCCACACTATCCTTAACCCAGGATTACGACACCGCGTGTCGACTCACACCACATGCAAATACCACAGCAACATTTCATGGAAAGGGCCTCAGAAGTAAACACGAGGACACAGCCCAACCATCCATCCACACCTTATCTCAACACAGCCAAAACAAGTGACGGTCAACACCGCACTTACATCCCTTCACAATACTACCCGTAGGGAGACGACTCTCTAAGTATTGGACTACAAGACTCATTTCATTAATCAAACATGTACATGATCACAATCTATTCATCTATATGACTTTCCAAATGATGACAATGTAATATAAATATGATGCGCATATAAAGATCTATCTCACTTTTCATTTGATAATGTCATAATATAAACATGAAGTGCACAATTATAATTCTTTCAATTCCTACCAATTCAGTTCGTTTAAATAATATTGTTTCTCAATTTGATAATATGAAATCTGCAACAAATGATTAATCATTCATCTAAGCCAAGTATCTTGCATTATTAATTCCACCGAATCAAAATCCATTTTCCATTAAACCCAGAATTTAGGTGCAGGCTGAATCTGGACAGCAACTTTGACCGGAGATTACCGAAGCTACGGGAATCCGGTGAAGACGTGTAACCCCACGATGGAAAGGTCTTTCCGAGGTCTACAACTCTTGTATTCAGACCTCAACCCAGATTTGACATTATCCTATTTGAAATCGGACTTGAAGTCCGCTGCGTACAGAACACAGTTTCTGCATACAAGATTTATTGAACACCATTTTCGTTTAGACTTTCCTGTGGCTACAGACGTCGCCAGATGTCGTGCAACCATTCGTTGGAAAGGTATTTTCAAGGGCTTCAACTTTCGTGTTAAGCCGAAAGCCCAGATCTGGCCATAGCATACATAAAAATGGACACGAAGTTCGCTGCGCGCAGAATACAGATTCTGCACGCATCTTAAGGCGGAATGAACGGCATCGGTTCATCTTCCTCCTCAAGGCGATTCTTCCCAAATCATTCCAGAAAACCTCCTCCCTTATTCACCCTCAAGAGGCCAAAACCCTTCACGAACCCATCCCTTATCATCACATTGAAGAAGGGCGTGGTTGAAGAGATCTAAAACCTAAGACACAAGTCTTAGCATGACCTTTCCTAGAAAACTTCTCCTCACCATCAAGACTCTCTTGAGTCGATGTCTCTCCTAGGAAAATAACTATAGATCTAGCACCAAGGGAGAGGGTAGGAAACTCACATTGGCTCCAGCGGTACCACCATTTCCGGCCATGGATCTCGTAGTTCTCCTTGGCGGCATCTTCTCTTTCACGGCGATGGCGGATCTCCTTCGGTAGAACTTGCTTCAGCAGTTTCCCTCTCACCAGGAGTTCTCACAGGAATTAGGGGATGAAATGAACATGAAAACGGCTAGGGTTTTCTGTCCCCCTTATATATAAAAAGTGACACGGGTAGGGACACGGCCGTGTCCTTACCCGTGTCCTGCCTGGCGAAGCGGCAACGACAGTTTCCATGTCGGTTCAATACTTAACACGGGTAGGGACACGCCCGTGTCCCGACCCGTGTCCACATGACACGGCCGTGTGCCTGCCCGTGTCCATGACCGTGTCCTTCTCGGGTTGCATCTCGGCATGCCTCGTCGAGCTCAACTCGACGCACACGGGTAGGGACACGCCCGTGTCACTACCCGTGTCACTTGGTGTCGACACAGTTCGACGATCTCGACATGCCTCGTCGAGCTCAACTCGACGCACACGGGTAGGGACACGGCCGTGTCACTACCCGTGTCACTTGGTGTCGACACAGCTCAGTCTCGACACGGCTCGTCGAGCTCAACTCGACGCACACGGGTAGGGACACGGCCGTGTCACTACCCGTGTCACTTGGTGTCGACACAGCTCAGTCTCGACACGGCTCGTCGAGCTCAACTCGACGCACACGGGTAGGGACACGCCCGTGTCGCTAACCGTGTGGCTACCCGTGTCGCTACCCGTGTCTTTTTACACTGATTTCTCCACTTCTCCGCAAGTGCAGTCCAATTCTCTGCACTTCTCAGGACTCGAGTCAACCCTCCTGACTCAAAAACACACACACTAGGGGCCTAGAGCGATTCGGGACGTTACAAATCCTATAAACAAAATAAAAGATTTCGTCCCCGAAATCAGGCTTAGGCTGTGGGGAGAAGAGCATAACAGGAAATTTAACATATGCTTTTAAATAAGATTACCTTGAGCAAACAACTATGGGTAGCGTTGCTGCATTAAATCCATTGGCTCCCATGTGTACTCCTCCTTCCCATGATTCAACCATAGCACCTTCACTAAGGGAACACTTTTGCGGCATAATGTTCTTGTCTCGCTGTCAACAATCCGCACCGGCTCTAGTCGCACAGACCTATCTGATGCCACTGCACCACCAATAGTGGGAATAAATTGGTCGGGCCGCAATAGTGCTTTTCGAAGCGACGATACATGGAACACATCGTGAAGATTTTCTAGTTCTGGTGGTAACTCCAACCGATAGGCCAACGGGCCAATCCTTTCCAATATAGTATAAGGCCCAACATACCTTGGGCTGAGCTTTTTCACTCCACGCACCCGCGACACTCCATGCATCGGCCGAATCTTGAGGAACACTTTTTCGCCCACTTGGAACTCCACCATCCGGTGCTTTTTATTGTAATATTTTGCCTGTCGACTTTGAGCCTCCAACATGCGATCCCGTATCAATCTGACCGCCACATCAGTATCATCTATATATTCATTTCCCAATGCCTTCGGATCTTCATCCTGCACCCAAGACAAGGGGGTCCTGCACCTTCTTCCGTAAAGGGCTTCATGGGGCACCATGCCGATGCTCGACTGATGGCTATTATTATAGGAGAATTCCACTAGTGGCAAGAGCCTTTCCCATGGCTCTCCTCTGTCCAGCACACATAACCTCAATAAATCCTCCAGTGTTCTGATGGTCCGCTCTAACTGCCCGTCCGTCTGTGGGTGGAATGCAGTACTAAAGGTTAGGCGCGAGCCCAAATACGCCTGTACCGCCTTCCACTCATTGGATGTAAATCGACCATCCCGATCCGAAACAATTGTCTTGGGCACGCCATGATACCGTACAAATTGCTCCACAAAAAGGCGTACCAAAACATCCACGTGTGCTTCCTTCTTCATTGGAATGAACCGGGCCACCTTTGTCAGTCGATCAACAATAACCCACACTGAATCATTCCCGGAGCGGGAACGGGGTAACCCATGAACAAAGTCCATGGAGATATCCTCGAACTTCCATTCGGGGATGGGCAGCGACTGCAACAAACCACCGGGACTCCTGCATTCAGCCTTCACTCTTTGACATGCTTCATAATGAGTGACATAATACCGGACATCCTTCTTCATTCCCGGCCAACACATGGTCTTTCGCAATCCGGCATACATCTTAGCAATACCCGGGTGCACTGAATATTGAGAGGAATGTGCCTCTCTCAAGATATCCTCCCGAATTTTGCCGCCCTTGGGAATATAAAGTCGGCCTCGAAAATAAACGAGACCGTCTTTGAGTGTGTACTCATTGGTGGCCCCAACTTCAATTGCCTTGATTGCCGGGGCCAAGGCCGCATACATACCTTGCTCCACCCGAATCCGGTCTCGGATATCACAAACTATGCTCATGTTGGCCAAATACTCCGCATACTCTGCCGAAGGAGCCTTGAATACTAGAGTAATTTCCATCTCCTCGATCATCCGAGCGAACTCCATACTCATCAACTGAGACTCTGGGCTAGAGCCTAGTGCTTTTCTACTCAAGGCATCGGCTATCGAGTTCGCTTTCCCGGGGTGGTAGTTCATGGTGAACTCATAGTCGCATAGAAATTCCAACCACCGTCGTTGTCTCAGGTTCAACTCCTTCTGAGTGTGGACATACTTCAAGTTCTTGTGATCGGAAAAGATCTCGCAGTGTACGCCATATAGGTAATGCCTCCAGACCTTCAAAGCGAAGACCACTGCTCCCAACTCCAAATCATGAACCGGGTAATTGATTTCATGTTTCTTTAACTGCCTTGAAGCATATGCGATCACGTGCCCGTGCTGCATCAATACCGCTCCCATCTCTTGATATGATGCGTCCGTGTAAACCTGAAATCCTTCCTTCCCCGACGGAAGTGCAAGGATGGGGGCGGAGGTAAGCCTATCTTTCAACTCTTGAAATGCCGCTTCACATTGAGGTGTCCACTCAAATGACACACCCTTCTTCGTCAAGGAGGTAAGAGGAAGGGCAATCTTGGAAAATCCTTTCACGAACTTGCGGTAGTAGCCAGCAAGTCCAAGAAAGCTTCGTACATCGGCCGCTGACTTCAAGGGCGACCACTCCTTCACGGCCCGCACCTTTGCTGGATCCACTGCTAACCCTGCTCCACTGATCACATGCCCCAAGAAGGCAACCTCCTTAAGCCAGAATTCACACTTGCTAAACTTGGCATACAAGGCGTGCTCCTTCAATTTCTTCAAAACTAAGGTCAGGTGCTCGACATGCTCCTCCTCCGTCTTTGAGTAGACCAAGATGTCGTCGATGAAAACAATGACGAAGATGTCCAAGTGTGTTTCAAACACCTTGTTCATCAAACTCATGAAGGCCGAAGGGGCATTTGTGAGCCCAAACGGCATTACTGTGAACTCATACAAACCATATCTCGAACTGAAGGCTGTTTTCTGGATGTCCCCTTCCTGTATCCTCAACTGATAGTATCCGGAGCGCAAATCCAATTTAGAAAACCAATGTGCTCCCACTAGTTGATCGAACAACTCATCGATCCGAGGTAGTGGATAAGTGTTACGCACCGTCAACCGATTGAGTTCCCGATAATCTATGCACAATCCCAGGGTTCCATCCTTCTTCTTTACGAACAGCACAGGGGCTCCCCATGGTGATGAACTGGGGAGAACGAAACCTGAATCCACCAGTTCTTGCAATTGAACTCTAAACTCCGCGAGTTCTTTCGGAGCCATTCTGTACGGAGCCTTGGATACAGGCTTGGCACCTGGTACTAGATTGATCTGGAAGTCAACCTCTCTATGCGGAGGTAATCCTGGTAGCTTCTCAGGAAATACCTCGGGAAAATCCCGCACAACCCGTACATCCTTTAATTCCAACGCTTCCTCCTTCAACTCGAACCAGATCATGAAGACCTCCTCCCCCTTCATATGAGCTTTTACAACCTGGACGGAAGATAACATCATGCGAGGCGCGAAGCCAATACCTTGGAAGATGACGTCAGAGTCTCCATGTCTCAAATAGATCCGCTTCTCCGCGCAGTCGATCCTCGCGAAGTTCCAATCCAGCCATACCATGCCCAAAATGATGTCAAACTCCGGCGTTCTCAGAACTGTGGCCGGCGTATCAAAGGCCTTCCCATCAATAAATAACTCCAACTCGCACTTGGCGGTTGCGATCATCTCCGAGCCATCCGGAAGGCGTACACGTCGGGCTATGCCGGTGAAGTACTGTACATCCTCCACGCCTTTTATGAAATCCTCGGACACAAAGGAGTGTGAGGCACCGGTATCGAACAGCGCATAGGCTGTCTTCCCGCCAATAATCACTGTGCCTAAGTACCAACAACCAAAACTTATTGCTAGTGGCTAGTAAGTTCTAATCAATTCAAGTTAGACCATGCAAATATGTAAATTAATTAAATCATACCTGCAATCACATCTTGTGGTTTCCATTCCTGCGCCATGTCAAGCGCGTACACCTGATCCCTGACCGGTCCAGGGTTTCCTCTTGGCGGTCCTCGTCCTCGACCACGCATATATCCCCGCCCTCGTGGAGCTGCTGGAGGGAGAGCAGGAGGGAGAGCAGGAGGGAGAGCAGGAGGGGCGTTCCCATATAGCTGAGGGCAAAAACGCCGGATGTGGGCCGGCTGGTTGCATTCGAAGCACACCAGACCACGACGCCCGGCTGGTTGCATTAGCACACGGGCTAACCTGTACCACAAGACGCCTATTCCGCCGGCTACAACCATATCAATATAAATGCCAACCCAACCAAATAAATAAGCAAGAGAAGTCAAAATCCACACTAAGTAATATATAATGTCCAAAACATCAGTAATGAGAAGCTAAACATGCTTCTAGAAAATATCAGAGTACAGCTAATCATTGCCCAAACGGGCTACATCAGAGTAATCAAAATACTAACATCAGTAACCGACGGTATCGACGGCACCGTCACATCAGGCCCTGTCGTCCTGGCCTGGCTGTCCTGCTGCGTAGTCTGCGGCTGCTCTACCTGCGGCGTGACCTCCTAAAAAGGTAGACGTAGCAACCGTTAGTCGAAACGACTAAGTGGTTTCACATCCGCTCCCCCGGCGACTCCTCGGCACCGGGCGGAGAAAAGGAACAAGAGTATAGTATATAACAAGTATGCAAGTAAAGGAGTATAAGCAGGTGGCAAGGTACATGAATATAATGTATAATCTAGCAGTTCTACAAGCTAACATCATATATCAACAGGTGTAAGGAAATCTACAACAGGAAAGTAACTTAACTTATAAGAATGCTCATACAAACTTATGAGTTAAGGGTCGGGTTACATAAAGTAACTCATCGTATAGGAGTGCCCAAACAAACTTATACGATGAGGATCTTATTGTGCAATGTATGAAATGCTATGAATGCTATGCAATGACTCACCCATGCACACCCATGCAATTGCTATGTCGACACAGACTATAGTTCCCACTTTTCGAGCAGGTAGCTAACCTCTCAGGCATCAGCCGCCGTGGCCAGGCGGTGACAGTAGAACGGGCACTTCTACTACTAGGGGGGTATCACACTACTTCACCTAGGCCTCTGTACGCCTCAACGCTAAGAACACAATAGCGGAGCCCATGCGTACTATGGCCCAGCGGGGTCTTGGGTAGATGTGCACCAAGAATACAGCCCGAACTGGCCTTGTGTGACCCGGAAGGGGCCTCGGAAGAAAGCACGAGGACACAGCCCAACCGTTCACATGGCCGGAGGGGCCTCGGGACGTGAACACCGAGGACACAGCCCAAACCGACCAAGTCTAACTGTCAACTCCCGTCGGTGTGACGACTGGCGAGCCCGTAGACCTGCCACACTATCCTAAACCCAGGATTACGACACCGCGTGTCGACTCACACCACATGCAAATACCACAGCAACATTTCATGGAAGGGGCCTCGGAAGTAAACACGAGGACACAGCCCAACCATCCATCCACACCTTATCTCAACACAGCCAAAACAAGTGACGGTCAACACCGCACTTACAACCCTTCACAATACTACCCGTAGGGAGACGACTCTCTAAGTATTGGACTACAAGACTCATTTCATTAATCAAACATGTCCATGATCATAATCTATTCATCTATATGACTTTCCAAATGATGACAATGTAATATAAACATGATGCGCATATAAAGATCTATCTCACTTTTCATTTGATAATGTCATAATATAAACATGAAGTGCACAATTATAATTCTTTCAATTCCTACCAATTCAGTTCTTTTAAATAATATTGTTTCTCAATTTGATAATATGAAATCTGCAACAAATGATTAATCATTCATCCAAGCCAAGTATCTTGCATTATTAATTCCACCGAATCAAAATCCATTTTCCATTAAACCCAGAATTTAGGTGCAGGCTGAATCTGGACAACAACTTCGACCGGAGATTCCCGAAGCTACGGGAATCCGGTGAAGACGTGTAACCACACGATGGAAAGGTCTTTCCGAGGTCTACAACTCTCGTATTCAGACCTCAACCCAGATTTGATATTATCCTATTTGAAATCGGACTTGAACTCAACTACGTACAGAACACAGTTTCTGCATACAAGATTTATTGAACACCATTTTCATTTAGACTTTCCTGTGGCTACAGACTTCGCCAAAAGTCGTGCAACTATTCGTTTGAAAGGTAATTTAAAGGGCTTCAACTTTCGTGTTAAGCCGAAAGCCCAGATCTGGCCATAGCATACATAAAAATGACCACGAAGTTCGCTGCGCGCAGAATAGAGATTCTGCACGCATTTTAAGGCGGAATTTACGGCATCGGTTAATCTTCCTCCTCAAGGCGATTCTTCTCAAATCATTCCAGAAAACCTCCTCCCTTATTCACCCTCAAGAGGCCAAAACCCTTCACGAACCCATCCCTTATCATCACATTGAAGAAGGGCGTGGTTGAAGAGATCTAAAACCTAAGACACAAGTCTTAGCATGGCCTTTCCTAGAAAACTTCTCCTCACCATCAAGACTCTCTTGAGTCGATGTCTCTCCTAGGAAAATAACTATAGATCTAGCACCAAGGGAGAGGGTAGGAAACTCACATTGGATCCAGCGGTACCACCATTTCCGGCCATGGATCTCGTAGTTCTCCTTGGCGGCATCTTCTCTTTCACGGCGATGGCGGATCTCCTTCGGTAGAACTTGCTCCAGCAGTTTCCCTCTCACCAGGAGTTCTCACAGGAATTAGGGGATGAAATGAACATGAAAACGGCTAGGGTTTTCTGTCCCCCTTATATATAAAAAGTGACACGGGTAGGGACACGATCGTGTCCTTACCCGTGTCCTGCCTGGCGAAGCGGCAACGACAGTTTCCATGTCGGTTCAATACTTAACATGGGTAGGGACACGCCCGTGTCCCGACCCGTGTCCACATGACACGGCCGTGTGCCTGTGTAACAACCCCATCCGTTCATATGATATATTCTAGAAGGTCCGGCCGGGGCCCCACAGGATATAGCACAAAACAGTCGGTGAAGGTACAGGATGATACCAGAGCAGCGCATCGCACCTATCACAAGCATTCTAGCGGAAGCCTAAACTACTTGAACTCCTCATGAATGTCCAAATATAAACTGCACATTTTATATATAGATAGGAATGTCTTACAACATGTATAAAGTATTGGCCTTATGGCCTTACAGGGCTTTCATGCAGTGGCCTAAACAAATTGGCGCGCAGGCCGGCCACAAAAAGAAAACACTCAAAAGAACATTAGCCTTCGAGGGCTAGCAGCAGCAGCAACACCAACAGGAGCATCAACCTCTATGCGACCCGCTCGGCTCTCCAGCACCTGTGCAAGGACAATCCACCCAACGGTGGCAAACAAAAGCAACGGTCAGCGTTCAGCTGACCAAATTATAACGACCCTACCCCTCCTCTCGGGGTAGCGGTATTTTCCCTGCAGGTATATCATATCACAAGTATGGCAAGCTATCTCATCAAAGGTGCTTTCACGCACACAAGCCATCACAACCGTTCGCCGCCCGGCCCAACGGTCCGTGCACTCAGGGCACATTCTTGGTGTTCTGGCAACCTCTTGCCCACCACCGTATCAGGGTTATCACCCAACGGTAACACTCTTGAGCATTTACTCCATGGCGTGCAGCCGGAGTTAGTCCTCGGACACCGGGATGGCCCGTAGCCCCCCTTTGTGTCATGGCGCGCAGGCCGAAGACTCTTGCTATGCGCTCCAACAGACCGCACTTTTTGGTCTCACGTCAGACGGACATAGCGCAGGTCGGATCCTCCACCCCCCGTTGCTCAAATCGCCTTGCCTTCTCCGAGTACAGCGTACTCACGGCTATATCAAAGGCGCGGGTCGGTCTCACCAATCCTGTTCCTGGCATTCAAGCCTGGGTATGTCACTATACCCATTTCCTCACAGCAACAACGGGTCTTTCCTGGGCGCACCAGTACTTCCTGTGATTCTCTCCACAGGTGGACACCGCATAAGCACAAATGTCAGGGGTCTTTCCTGGGCACACCAGTACTTCCTGTGACTCGCTTCACAGGTGGACACCCTATGACATCAAGCATCACAAAAAGGGCCTTTCCTGGTCCCACCAGTACTTCCTGTGCCTCAACCACAGGTTGGACCCAAAACCACCACAAGGCTATTTTCCTGGGCTACCACCCCAGTACTTCCTGCTACTCCTTTTCGCAGGCATAACCCATAGACTCCTTACACTACACGTTTATCACGGAGTCTTCTCCGGTTCGTATGCAACATCACCAATCCAGACCAACCTGTCCAGATGGGCTTCACACAGCATGCCTATTCCGTACTCATTTCCGGATCTATATGCAATACCAAGGGGATTTCAAGCATCCACCCAAATGACTCCCAAAAGCAGCCACCTCTTGGTGGGGGAATCAAAAGATATGCCAAAATAGAAGCCTTCACATGGCTAGGAAGAAAAGTCGTTACCCTTGACGATCGCTTCGGTGCCATGGCTTGAAAGCTTGCTTGCAAGACTCGCAAGAGCGTTTCCTCCGCAACGCTGGCTTCGGATCTCTCGCCGGTAAACCGCAGCACCACCAACAGCAGCCCCCTTCCCTTCTTCCTCCTCCTTTCTCTCTCTCTTTCTCTCTCTCTTGAAGAAAGATGAAGGCCAATTCAAAGTGAAGATTCTTTTCTGATTTCGGCCCTTAAGGAAAAAGAAGAAGAGCTTTCAGCCCTTGGATCCAGACTGAAGAAATGGACGGCCACGATTCTGCCAAAAACACACATTTTGACCCGACACGGCCTCGAACACGGCCGTGTGCCTGGCCGTGTGCCTCAAGCGGTGGTCAACCGACTTATCCAAACCAGTGACACGCCCACGGGACACGCCCGTGTCATGGGCCGTGTCACCAACACGCCTTCAGACACGCCCGTGTCTGTGGCCGTGTACCTGGGTGAAAAAATCCCAAATCTTCCCGAGACTTCACACGGCCTGTGACACGCCCGTGTCTCAGACCGTGTGCCCAGACACGGCACAAAGACACGCCCTGTCGAATTCTTTCGGCGGGCTGAGTTCGTCGCCTGATTTGACACGCCCTGTGACACGCCCGTGTCACAGGCCGTGTTCAACACTCGACACGCACTTCTCGACACTCGACGATCGTCGAGCAAGAATCGTCGAGAATGCGACACGGCCTTGGACACGCCCGTGTCATGGGCCGTGTGCCTCTCTCGACGAATCGTCGAGACCAAAAAAAATCGTCGAGACAAAGCCCAATCGTCGACACAACCCGACACGCCATGCGACACGCCCGTGTCGCAGGCCGTGTCACCTGACACGCCCTGGGACACGCCCGTGTTCCAGGCCGTGTCACCCAAATTTGCCTGTTTCAGAACTTTGGGCTGTTACAATCCTCCCCTCCTACAAAACAATTTCGTCCTCGAAATTCAGAGACAGGAAAGTAACAAAAAGACAGCAAGAAAAATGTAACAATATCTCAATGTTTATGTTACAACAGTCTCGCTACCAATTACAGAAACAACTCAGGGAACTCTTCTCGGATGGTCTGCTCGCGTTCCCACGTCAACTCTTCACGGCCGCAGTTGTCCCACCGGACTTTCACCATCCCGACCGTCTTGTTCCGCAACTGTTTCTCGGCTCGATCTTCGATCCGAATGGGTCTAACTCTCGTTGTTAGCCCATACTCCACCGGCACACGATCATCCGCGATCACTTGAGCTGGATCTTTCACGGCTTTCCGCAGCACCGAGATGTGAAAGACATCATGTACCCCACCCAAGTCCGCCGACAGAGCTAGCCGATAAGCTGCTTCGCCAATTCGCTCAACCACTTCAAAGGGACCCAAATACCTTGGACTCAACTTTTTCAATCGTCGAATCCTGGAGACACCTTTGAATGGCTTGATCTTCAAGTAGACCCAATTGCCAACCGCAAATTCAACGTTCCGGTGCTTGGCGTTGTAGTACTTCGCTTGTCGATCTTGAGCAACTAGCAATCTCTCTCGAATAGTCCGAATGGTTGAGTTTGCTTCATCCACCTCATTTGGTTTAACAATCCGAGCTTCACCCGCTTCTACCCAAGCCAAGGGAGTACGACACTTCCTTCCGTATAGGGCTTCATATGGTGCCATCCCAATACTTGCCTGGTAGCTGTTATTATAAGCAAACTCTACCATATAGAGATGATCTTCCCATTTCTTTCCAAAGTCAAGGGCGCACATTCGGAGCATGTCCTCCATTGTTCTGTTGGTACGTTCAGTTTGGCCATCTGTTTGGGGATGAAAGGAAGTGCTGAAGGTCAATTTCGTGCCCAACAGTCGGTGAACTAGTCTCCAATCATTTGACGTGAATCGCCCATCTCGATCACTTACGATGCTTCGAGGAACACCGTGAAGACGCACAATTTGATCAACATATAACTTTGCCAAACTTTCCACCGAATCATCCCGCCTGTTCGGGAGAAAATGTGCTACTTTTGTTAGCCGGTCAACTATCACCCAAATGGAATCATTTCCTCGCTGCGATCTTGGCAATCCATGCACAAAATCCATGGAAATATCATCAAATTTCCATAATGGGATCGGCAGTGACTTCAAATAACCGCCCGGCTTTTGGAATTCCGCCTTCACCATCGCACATGTTTGGCATTTGGCTACATACAGGGCAACATCTTTCTTAAGCCCTGGCCACCAAAAGAGCTTTTTCATATCGTTGAACATCTTTGTGCTCCAGGGGTGAATGGAATACTTCGTATAATGTGCTTCATACATCAGTTCTTCCCTCAGTTTCCCCACATTTGGGACGCACAATCGGCCTTCTTTTCGCAACAGACCGTCAATCCAGGTGAATTTGCCCTCTGGCTCTTCATTCCCATAGCGCAAGAGATCTTCATCCAACTCCGTTGCCCGTCGAACTCGGTCCGCAAGGTCACATTGCACCTCGGTCCAGTTCAAACACGCAATGGCAGTGGAATGTTTGTCAACACAATAGATCTCCAATGCCTCCAACTCCTGGATCAGACATTCATCATGCCTTTGTAACCAATTCGCTCTAGCCGGAACTCGCCGACTCAAGGCATCCGCGACAACATTCCCCTTCCCGGGTGTATAATGAATCTCGAAAGTGTAGTCCCCAAGGAACTCCAACCACCTTCGTTGTCGCATGTTCAACTCTTTCTGCTCCAACAGATACTTAAGGCTCTTATGATCAGTATAGATCTCCACCTTCACACCATAAAGGTAGTGTCGCCACAGCTTCAGTGCAAAAATCACCGCCGCTAGTTCCAAATCATGGACGGGATAGTTTCGCTCGTGCACCTTCAGCTGGCGTGAGCCATAAGCAATCACCTTTCCGCTCTGCAGAAGAACGCAGCCTAAGCCGCTCCCTGAGGCATCACTATATATTACAAACCCATCGGTTCCACATGGCGAAGACAACACCGGCGCCGTGGTCAACCGAACCTTCAGCTCTTCAAAAGCTCGTGCGCACTCCGGCGTCCAAACGAACTTCTGATCTTTTCGCGTCAGTGTGGTTAGCGGCAAAGCGATCTGCGAGAAGTTTTCCACAAATCTTCTATAATAGCCCGCAAGTCCAAGGAAACTCCTAACTTCGGCCACGGAAGACAGTATTGGCCAATCTTGTATGGCTCTTATCTTCGCTGGATCCACTGCAATGCCCGCTCCACTCACCACATGGCCCAAAAATGCCACTGACGATAGCCAAAACTCGCACTTGGAGAACTTGGCATAGAGCTGATTTTGCCTCAACGTATTCAACACTAACCGCAAATGAATCTCATGCTCCGCTTTGGACTTCGAGTACACCAGGATATCATCAATGAACACTATCACAAACAGATCCAGGTACTCACGAAAAATACGGTGCATCAAATCCATAAACACCGAGGGCGCATTACACAATCCAAAGGGCATGACTGTGAACTCATAGTGCCCATAACGCGTTCCAAATACGGTTTTGGGAATGTCACCTTCCCGAATCCTTAACTGGTAATAACCAGACTTCAGGTCCAACTTTGAATAGACGGTCGAGCCCACTAGCTGATCAAATAATTCATCAATCCGAGGTATCAGATACTTATTCTTCTCAGTCAGCTTATTCAATTCACGGTAGTCTATACACAACCGTAACCCACCATCCTTCTTCTTTACAAAAAGCACAGGCGCGCTCCAAGGTGACATACTTGGGCGGATATAACCTTGCTCTAGCATTTCTTGTAGTTGAACCTTCAACTCCGCCATCTCTTTTGGCGCAACGCGATATGGCGAGCGGGCCACGGGTTTCGCACCTGGCACCAACTCAATTGTGAAGTCAATCTCCCGCTGGGGTGGTAGCCCAGGGAGATCCGTGGGAAACACATCTGTAAATTCTGCCACAATCGGAACCTCGCACACACTGGCCTTAGGCTCAACAGCCTGAATTAGTGCAAAGTAACACTCCGCACCCTTCCGAACAGCTTTGACTACCTGGAGTGCAGACATCAACGTCCCGCCTACTCCTCGCATACCCGCGAACTTGGTCTCCTGTTCGGTATTCTGGCCCAACGTGATTTCTTTGGACTGGCAATCGATCATAGCATGCTGCTCCGCAAGCCAATCCATCCCAAAAATCACATCGAATTCCGAAATTGGCAAAACAAATGTGGTTAAACAAAAATCCCGACTTCCTACTTGAACCGCCACATCGCAAGCTTGATCCGCAAGCATCCAACAACCATTCGGCAACACCACTCTGACGCTATCTGCCTTTGCACGACTGGGTATCCCAAGCCGTGTAAGAAATTCACTAGACAGAAAAGAATGCGATGCACCTGTATCAAACAGTGCTCGCGCCAGCGTGTCCCGAATCATCACAAAGCCTATGACAAACATGTCACACACACAAACCACAAACGTAGGGGTACTAAGCTAAGCATACAAACATTAGCATAAGCAAAACTAAACTCATACCTGTGACCACGTCACTCTGCTTGATGGCCTCCTGCAGGCCAAGATTGTAGACCCGGGGTTGCGCTTGCGAGGCAGAGGAATCCACCACCGCTTTTCCTTTCTCCGCATAAGATGCTCCCGCCTTCTTTTCACTCTTTGGCGGCATCCGGCAATCTCGCGCAATGTGCCCCATCCTACCACAATTGAAGCAGGTACGAGTTTCTGGCTTGGAGGTTGCCCCTGAAGTTGCTCCCGACGCAACTGATGAAGGCGCTTGTCCACTCGGCTTGGACCTCTTACCCCATCTCTTCTTATAAAACGATTTTCCAGATCGGGGCGCCTTCCACTCCGGTTGCGTCATCACCAACGCTCTCTTCCCTTGCACCCTCTTCATATCTTTTTCCAACGCGGTCGCAGTGTCAACCAACGCTTGGAAACCCTGGTTCACCGAACCAGACACAAGGAAGCTCAACTCGTCCCTCAGTCCTTCATAGAACCGATTAGTCTTCCTCTGCTCATCAGCAAAAATCGAACCCGCATACCGCCCCAAGCGAGTAAACTCATGCAGGTACGCGTCAACACTGCCATCACCTTGAGTCAACCGTTGGAATTCATTTTCCATGGCTATCCGTTGAGCCACAGGAAGGTGCTTCGCTAGGAAGAGCCGGGAGAATTCTTCCATCGACACTTGGGTTAACGGACGACCCGCCAAATGATGCAACTCCATCTCATCCCACCATAACCGAGCTTCTCCTTCAAGCAAGAAGGTGGCTAAGGTAACTTTCTGATGCTCCGCCGTGCCTATCGCCGTCATCACTCGCTTGACGCGCGATAACCAATCCTCAGCCTGCGTCGGGGTTCCCACTCCCGAGAACGTAGGCGGATGGAAACTCATAAACCGCGTTAGCTGCTTCTCGGCCACTCGAGGTACCACATCCACGACAGGTTCAGGCCTTGCCGCCACCTGTTCTGGCCCCACAGCCGCTTGCTCCTGCCTAAGTGGCTGGCCTTGGATCATGGTAAACAAGGCCTCCGCAACTAAACGGACATGTTCCGCAGACGGTGGAGGTGTAGGCACCGCGGCTGGTGCCGTACTTTCATCAGAACGCTGGGGCTCAGACTGCCCAGCTCCACTCCGAGTCACCTAAAGGTGGACAAGACACACACATTAGCGGTCGTACCCAAGCAAACAACACGAAATAGGAACACGCAGGTTCCTCAAACATACAAAATGCATTCCTATCATGGACATTCAGGAGTTCAATCGTAGACTTTGGTGTGCACAACCACGTGCTCGCCACCCCACAGAAGAAGTCGGCCACGACTTCGAGAGGGAAAGACCAAGACAACCGATACCAAAAATGTAACAACCCCATCCGTTCATATGATATATTCTAGAAGGTCCGGCCGGGGCCCCACAGGATATAGCACAAAACAGTCGGTGAAGGTACAGGATGATACCAGAGCAGCGCATCGCACCTATCACAAGCATTCTAGCGGAAGCCTAAACTACTTGAACTCCTCATGAATGTCCAAATATAAACTCCACATTTTATATATAGATAGGAATGTCTTACAACATGTATAAAGTATTGGCCTTATGGCCTTACAGGGCTTTCATGCAGTGGCCTAAACAAATTGGCGCGCAGGCCGGCCACAAAAAGAAAACACTCAAAAGAACATTAGCCTTCGAGGGCTAGCAGCAGCAGCAACACCAGCAGGAGCATCAACCTCTATGCGACCCGCTCGGCTCTCCAGCACCTGTGCAAGGACAATCCACCCAACGGTGGCAAACAAAAGCAACGGTCAGCGTTCAGCTGACCAAATTATAACGACCCTACCCCTCCTCTCGGGGTAGCGGTATTTTCCCTGCAGGCATATCATATCACAAGTATGGCAAGCTATCTCATCAAAGGTGCTTTCACGCACACAAGCCATCACAACCGTTCGCCGCCCGGCCCAACGGTCCGTGCACTCAGGGCACATTCTTGGTGTTCTGGCAACCTCTTGCCCACCACCGTATCAGGGTTATCACCCAACGGTAACACTCTTGAGCATTTACTCCATGGCGTGTAGCCGGAGTTAGTCCTCGGACACCGGGATGGCCCGTAGCCCCCCTTTGTGTCATGGCGCGCAGGCCGAAGACTCTTGCTATGCGCTCCAACAGACCGCACTTTTTGGTCTCACGTTAGACGGACATAGCGCAGGTCGGATCCTCCACCCCCCGTTGCTCAAATCGCCTTGCCTTCTCCGAGTACAGCGTACTCACGGCTATATCAAAGGCGCGGGTCGGTCTCACCAATCCTGTTCCTGGCATTCAAGCCTGGGTATGTCACTATACCCATTTCCTCACAGCAACAACGGGTCTTTCCTGGGCGCACCAGTACTTCCTGTGATTCTCTCCACAGGTGGACACCGCATAAGCACAAATGTCAGGGGTCTTTCCTGGGCACACCAGTACTTCCTGTGACTCGCTTCACAGGTGGACACCCTATGACATCAAGCATCACAAAAAGGGCCTTTCCTGGTCCCACCAGTACTTCCTGTGCCTCAACTACAGGTTGGACCCAAAACCACCACAAGGCTATTTTCCTGGGCTACCACCACAGTACTTCCTGCTACTCCTTTTCGCAGGCATAACCCATAGACTCCTTACACTACACGTTTATCACGGAGTCTTCTCCGGTTCGTATGCAACATCACCAATCCAGACCAACCTGTCCAGATGGGCTTCACACAGCATTCCTATTCCGTACTCATTTCCGGATCTATATGCAATACCAAGGGGATTTCAAGCATCCACCCAAATGACTCCCAAAAGCAGCCACCTCTTGGTGGGGGAATCAAAAGATATGCCAAAACAGAAGCCTTCACATGGCTAGGAAGAAAAGTCGTTACCCTTGACGATCGCTTCGGTGCCATGGCTTGAAAGCTTGCTTGCAAGACTCGCAAGAGCGTTTCCTCCGCAACGCTGGCTTCGGATCTCTCGCCGGTAAACCGCAGCACCACCAACAGCAGCCCCCTTCCCTTCTTCCTCCTCCTTTCTCTCTCTCTTTCTCTCTCTCTTGAAGAAAGATGAAGGCCAATTCAAAGTGAAGATTCTTTTCTGATTTCGGCCCTTAAGGAAAAAGAAGAAGAGCTTTCAGCCCTTGGATCCAGACTGAAGAAATGGACGGCCACGATTCTGCCAAAAACACACATTTTGACCCGACACGGCCTCGAACACGGCCGTGTGCCTGGCCGTGTGCATCAAGCGGTGGTCAACCGACTTATCCAAACCAGTGAGACGCCCACGGGACACGCCCGTGTCATGGGCCGTGTCACCAACACGCCTTCAGACACGCCCGTGTCTGTGGCCGTGTACCTGGGTGAAAAAATCCCAAATCATCCCGAGACTTCACACGGCCTGTGACACGCCCGTGTCTCAGGCCGTGTGCCCAGACACGGCACAAAGACACGCCCTGTCGAATTCTTTCGGCGGGCTGAGTTCGTCACCTGATTTGACACGCCCTGTGACACGCCCGTGTCACAGGCCGTGTTCAACACTCGACACGCACTTCTCGACACTCGACGATCGTCGAGCAAGAATCGTCGAGAATGCGACACGGCCTTGGACACGCCCGTGTCATGGGTCGTGTGCCTCTCTCGACGAATCGTCGAGACCAAAAAAAATCGTCGAGACAAAGCCCAATCGTCGACACAACCCGACACGCCATGCGACACGCCCGTGTCGCAGGCCGTGTCACCTGACACGCCCTGGGACACGCCCGTGTTCCAGGCCGTGTCACCCAAATTTGCCTGTTTCAGAACTTTGGGCTGTTACAGCCTGGCCGTGTCCATGACCGTGTCCTTCTCGGGTTGCATCTCGGCACGCCTCGTCGAGCTCAACTCGACGCACACGGGTAGTGACACGCCCGTGTCACTACCCTTGTCACTTGGTGTCAACACAGTCCGACGATCTCGACACGCCTCGTCGAGCTCAACTCGACGCACACGGGTAGGGACACGGCCGTGTCACTACCCGTGTCACTTGGTGTCGACACAGCTCAGTCTCGACACGGCTCGTCGAGCTCAACTCGACGCACACGGGTAGGGACACGGCCGTGTCACTACCCGTGTAACTTGGTGTCGACACAGCTCAGTCTCGACACGGCTCGTCGAGCTCAACTCGACGCACATGGGTAGGGACACGCCCGTGTCGCTACCCATGTCGCTACCCGTGTCGCTACCCGTGTCTTTTTACACTGATTTCTCCACTTCTCCACAAGTGCAGTCCAATTCCTTGCACTTCTCAGGACTCGAGTCAACCCTCCTGACTCAAAAACACACACACTAGGGGCCTAGAGCGATTCGGGACGTTACATATCCTTGAGCTACAAGTCTAGCCTTGTTTCTCACAATGACTCCTTGAGCATCTAGCTTTTTTCTATAAACCCATTTTGTTCCAATAACTGGGTAGTTCTGTGGTCTTGGAACCAAATCCCAAACTCGACATCTCTCAAACTGGTTTAATTCCTCCTGCATTGCGATGATCCAGTGGGGATCTTGCTCTGCATCATGAGTGGATTGAGGTTCAGTCTGAGAGAGAAAACAGGCATGCATCAAATCTTTGGTGAGTTGATGTCTTATCTGTACACCTGCTGATATGTCTCCAATCACTTGAAATCTGGGGTGATCCCTAAGTGTGACAAGATCAGTGGGTGGAGTTGGTTGTGCAACTGCAGTTGAAAATAATTCCTCTTGTGGAATTATGTTGGTTGTTGGAGGACAGTCAGTCCCTTCAATGCTTTCTTCTTCACTGTCTTCATTAACTTGTGGAGAAGGATGAGTTGGAGCCCTTTGGGTAAGTTTTAGGTCATCCAACTTCTCACACAAGTGAGGTACCTACAAAGAGTCACTGGTAGAAAGTTTTTTCTCCTTGAAATACATGTTAGCCTCATCAAAACTTACATGAATTGACTCTTCAATTTTTAGTGTTTATTTATTAAACACCCTATAGGCCTGCTTACTTGGGAATATCCTAGAAAAATTTTCACTTCAGCCATGGCCTTAAACTTTCTAATATATTTCTTGTTGTTATTTTGTATATAACAGGTACAACCATATACTTTAAAATAGTTTATTTTAGGTTTCTTCCCTTTGAGCAATTCATAGGGAGTCCTGTTCTTTAGTTTGTGAATTAAGCTCCTGTTCAGGACATAATTTGCTGTGCTGACAGCCTCTGCCCAAAAGGTTAGGGGAATGTAAGCATCTGCAAGTAATGTACCTGTAGCTTCAATGAGTGTCCTATTTTTCGTTTCAGCTATCCCATTTTCTTGGGAAGTTTTAGGAGCTGAGAAGAAATGCCTGATACCTTCCTTCTCACAGAACTCATGCATAAGAAAAGACTCAAACTCTATGTCATGATCACTTCTGATCAATGCAACATGAGTAGAGAACTCAATGTGTATGGTCCTGAGAAAATCTGTAAGAACTTTGAATGTATCTGACTTTGATCTCAGAAAGAATACCCAATTGAACCTAGAGAAGTCATCCACTATAACTAGAGTGTAGGATTTCCCTACTAGGCTTTGTACATCAATGGGTCCAAAAAGATCCAAATGTAGCAAGTACAAAATCCTAGGTGAATCACTCATATTAACAGATTTAAAACTAGTTTTAATTTGCTTGTCTAATTGACAAGCCCTGCAGAGACCTTCCTTCTTGTAGGGACCAGAAGGTATACCTCTAACAAGGTTGTGCTTAAATAGCCTAATAATGTTTTTCAGATTTACATGACCTAGTCTTTTGTGCCATAAGTCATTCTGATTACTATTTAAGTTAAGTAAACAGATATCAATTTTGGCAGAAAGAAAATTTACTAAGTATATGTTGTCTTGTCTACTTCCAGTTAAAACAGTTTGGTTGTTTTTATCAATAATAGAGCAAGTGGATGGGTTAGAATGTACCTGATAACCATCATCACATAACTGACTTATGGAGATGAGGTTATGCTTGAGTCCACTTACATATATCATCTTTTTGAATGTGACAACTCCTATTCTCACTTCTCCAAATCCTTCTGACTGACCACATTTGGAGTCACCAAAGATAACTTTGGCCACAACTTGGTCTTGTAGTTGATTAAGATTTCCTTGCTGCCAGTCATGTGTTTGGAGCAGCCACTATCCAGGTACCAAGTTTGATTTACCCCTGGATAATTCTTCACCTGCAATAAAAGACAGTTAATGGTTTTTGACCCAGGTTACCTTGGGTCCTTTGTATGGCTGATAAGAAAAACTGGAAATAATTGAGAATTCAGGTTAGGACTTATATCCTAGGGGGTGATATCTACTCGGTGGGATGATCCAGTCAGCTAGTGGATTAAAAGGTTTCTTAGGAATATGTGAGTTGCTGTTACAGATTTGATTAAGTCTTCCTGGGTTCGACGAATTGTTATAAGTTCGTTGAACAGAGTTCGACGAATTGGGTTGAGATCGTCGATCTCTGTCCAGAGAATGAACATGTTCATTCTCTGTGCCCCACGTTCGTCGACCTCTGCTCGACGAACCAAACAAAGTTCGTTGGTCGAAGTTAGACAAATGATTATTATTCTGGTTTGCGTTCAGAGATCGTCATTCTGCGTTCGACGATCTGTTCCTATATCGTCGATCTGGGTTCGACGATAATTGTTGAACATTGTTATTTTTATCTTTCTTCTGATTTTTAATTTTATCCTTAGATTCAATTTGTTCAAGAATTTTATTAACTTTATTTACTTGTTCAGTGTTTTTCTTTCCTTTATCAGAGATGAAATTTATTGGTTTTGACAGATGATTCCTTTGGATTAGGGTTGGTTCACTAGATGTGGCTCCTAATACTAATCTGCAGTTATTTGTTCTAGCATTAATTGTGCTGGTTATATATAGTAATTTCAAACTTCTGCCATTTAATGATTCTTCTAACATCTTAGCTTTGATGAGTTCTGATTTCAGAAAACTGATTTGTTCATTTGCAGATTTTAGTTCACTAGACAGAGTTGCATTTTCAGAGGTGATTTTATCTAGGTCATTCAATTTATCTCTGAGAAGTTTGATTTCCTTCTCAGAGCTTATCAAATCCAAGCATAAGTTTTTAAATTCAAATTTAAATTCATCAGATTCAAAATCATAAGAAGCTATTACCTGATCTTCAGCTTACAGATTTTCTTCATCATCAGATTCATCTGTATCTGATTTGCTGCTGTTTGCACCAATTACCATGAGGCACACCTCCTTTGCCTTGGCCTCCTCTTCTTCTTCATTGGAGCTGGAATATGTAGATTCATCTTCTGTATCACTCCATGTTTCAGCCACAAATCCTTTTTCCTTCTTTTTGTGCTTGCTGGAAGAGGACTTGCTATAGTGCTTGCTTCTTGATTCTTTTTCTTTTCTTATTTCCTTCTTTTGATTTTCAGGACATTCAGATATGAAATGTCTGGGTTTTCTGCACCCATAACACACCACCTCTTTTATGGGGGTTTTGTCATACCTTGGCTGGCTGTCATTTCTGGATGACTTCCTTCTGAATTCTTTCCTTGCCAGTTTGAAGAATCTCTTGGCAAAGAGACTCATCAGCTCTTCATTTACTATTGGGGCTTCAGTTTCTTCAGCAGCCTTAAATGCAATGGATTGTTCTTTCCTTGCTGTGGGAGGAGTTCTGTGTTCTGCTGCCTCTCTAGACTTGATTAGCTGCTCATATGACTTCAGTTTTCCTAATAGAGATTCAGTTGAAATCTCATTCAGGCATCTGGCCTGCTTGATGGGCCAGATCCTGGTGTCCCATGAGCTTGGGAAGCACATTAGGATCTTTTCATTAACTTCAGTCAAAGTGATTTCTTTATCTAAGGTCCTTAGCTCACTGATGATGGAGATAAGCATATTGTACATCACTTCAACTGTCTCTGCCTCATCCTTCTTGAAGTTTTCATATTGGGTGATGAGGTGTGATCTTCTATCTTTCCTCTCATCTGCTGAACCATCAACCATTTGATTGAGTGAATCCCAGATTACTTTTGCAGAGGTGCACTCGGCCACCTTCTGAAAGATATCATCTGACATGGTCTGAGCCAATATGTTCATGGCTTTGGCATCAGCAATTTTTGCTTTCTTCTGAGCATCAGTCCACTCAGGTGGTGGGACTGCATTGTAGATGTCTTCATCAATGGAATTCATATATAGCCTAATTCTTGCCTTCCAGATGACAAACTTGTTAAGGTTGCAAACTGGAGGTCTGGTGCTTGTATAGTTCTTGTTCTATGCCATGCTGTGTTTATAATGTAAATGAAAATAAAATACTGTGTAGATCTAACAATAGATCTTTTGGTTCAAGATTTAACGTGGACAATGTTGAAACCGGAACTCGGCTTCCTGTGGAGCTCGCCCTTGGGGAAGGGGGTGGTTTCGCACCTACTTTGTTCCTGCAAGAAAAACGACGAAAGCAAGGAGAAACAGACCCAAGGGCTCGGCAGGGAGGTCCCACCACAAACCCGGAAGATCTCGGAGCGCTTCCCCTCCTTAGCCTGAAGCCGAGCTAAGGTACCCTCAAAAAGCACTTAATTGGGGAGAAGAGCACAAGAAGAACCTGCTTTCTGGGGTACCCCATTGGGCCCTATTTATAGTTTTTGAAATCCGGACTGTCAATAACCAAAACAGCTGACCTGAAATTACCAGAGAACCCCCAGCTGGGTCTGCCAATAGCCAAACTCCGTTGTTCCGAAGGGCTATGGGCAGACCAGCAGGGGTAAAATAGTAAAAGGCACCTCTGACATCCGGGCGAGCTGGGAGCTCTGGCCACCTCGGCGTGCTCTGCTCGCACGCTGCTGCCGAACTCCACTGCGAGGGTGCGAGTTGCAGCCCGCTCGGCGAATGCCGAGCTCGGGGTCGCCGATCGACGATCTCTGGCTGGCGGATGCCGAGCTCGGGCTCGCCCCTGTTGATGCTGAGCTCGCCTGCTGCTGTCGAGCTCCCCTGTGACCTTGCTCGCCGGACACGGGGTTGTACACAATCCCCGCTCTTTTCGAGCTTGGCACTAGCTCGGAAAGAATCATCCAACCCGACGTGTGTGGCGAGCTCTGGCTGGCGAGTTGGAGGGAATCTTCTGGTGGGGGCCACCTGCGGCTATATATATGCACCTGTTATGCCTCCTGGCTCTTGCCATTCCCCCTACTGCCTTGCCAAGATGCCCCTTCCCAAGGAGATTCAAGAGCGCATAGACCGAGCTCGCCAGGCTTCCGCGGCTCGCGTTGCCGTGCTGACGGCGGTCCCCGCGAAAGTTCCCCAGGTTGATTCTGCCGAGCCAAGTTCCAAGAGGACAAAGCCGTTCCCCGAGGCGGCCGAGCCCATCTTCCATGACCTGAGGGCCACCCTGGCTCGCGAGACCGGCTCCTCTACTCGAACTATTCCAGTGGATGACAGGGAGGTCGTGGTAGTTGGCGACGACCAGGACGGCCAACCAGATGGCGAGGGCACCACCCCGCGGGTCTCCACACCGCAAGGCGAGGCCGCGCTCGCCACTTCGCGATTCTCGGCACCGGATGGCCATCCACGGGATCCGCCGCTCCTCTTCGGGATCCTGCCTGTGACCTTGCAGAGGCCGACCTCGCCACCGGGCTCCCCTCCTCAGCAAACTGACGAGGCCGCCGGGAGAGGTCGAGCGTCCATTCCCACCCCGGCTTTCGAGCTCATCTCGCCGGGGGTTCGCGGCCCAGGTCGCGGGAAGGACCTGAGGTTTGTCCCTCCTCGCATCTCCCTTGAACCGCCGAGCTCTTCAGGTCAGCCTCGCTCACCCCTGTTCTTCGCAAGCTTTTGCTCTGCTGACATTTGCCTTTACATCTCTTCCCAGTCAATCGGCTGCCGAGGAGTCTTCGCGGGCAGCCCACCACTCTCCCCTCCCATCTCCGAGCTCGCTAGACTCTTACCTGGGTCCGGAGGTGGATCAAGGCGAGCTGATGAGGAGGGAGGTCAAGCTCCTCAAGAAGCTGGTGTGTGGACTGCGCGAGGTGCAGGGGGTCAACGAGACGCTGCAGCGCGACTACGCGCGTCTTGCTGAGGAGGTGCGCCTCGGCCGAGCTCGCGAGTTGATGTCTCCCTCCCGACTCCTGGATGAGATAGATGACGGTCTCTTGGTTGCACAAAGGAATTCTGTAAGGATCCGCGAGTGACTTCGCGCGCGGCAGCTTGGGTGGCGGGGATCGCGAGGCCGGGGTAGGTAAGTTTTGCGGGCTCCCCTGCCGAGCCGACCGTCGCTCGCGTCCCGATGCCCTCCCTGTTCGCGCGCCTCATTTTCTGTTCTGAACTTTCCCCTTCTGTGATGAACAACTCTTAGAACATTCTTAATTATGTTATTTAAATAAAAAGCCGTAATGTTTGACTTAGCCTGTTGGGATGCGCCGGAAGTCGGCGAGCTGGGGTGGCGAGCTGGGGTGGCGAGCTGCGCCGATGTGACAACCCGCCTCAGATTCCTTTCCTATAAATAGCCCCCCCCCCCTCACCTACCCCGTACTGTCTTTATTGCTTTGCTTTCCCTTCCTTGCTTTTCCCTTTCTCTGCTCGCGCAGCGCTTTGCTTCTTCTTTGCGGTCATGGGCAAGACCAACCCGGACGCCGATGGCCGCTCCAAATGCGCGCAACACTTCGCGGATTACTGCTTCTTCGACGGCCACACCAGCGAGGAGGAGCTCGCAGAGTTCATAGCCCTGTATGTGCCGCCGGGCTTTGAGGCGCACAGGCCGGGGCCGGGCGAGGCCATCAACACGTTCTATGAGAGCGAGCTCGCATTCCCCATCTCGCACTTCGAGGTGGGGCTGCGACTTCCTTTGTGGCTGGAGATCCGGCAGATCCTAAAATACTACGGGGCCGTCCCCGCACATCTGAACTCAAACGCCATCGCCATGATGGTGGCGTTCGCGAGCTACCTTCGGCGGGAGAGGATCGAGTTCAACCTGACGGTGTTCAGGAAACTCTTCTCCTATAAGGCAACGACGGACGGGGTCGCCTACTTCGGCGGCTCCTTGATCAAAGTTCGCGAGATCGCGAACAAGCACCATACCTGGATGACCAAGATAGCCTTCATCAAGGGCGATCTCGGCAACATCCCCTACTCGCCGCAACAAAAAGGCGAGGAGGTGTACCGCCCGCCGGCCGTGTCCGGCAACGACGCCGAGCTCCACAAATTCTTCCTCCACAAAGATTTCGAGGTCGCCTTCCTGCGGAGGGGCCTCGACGCGCTCCCCCCGGTTCTGCTCGGCAAAGGTATGCTTTCCTCATCTTGCCGAGCTCGCCTACTCGCCGAGCTCGGCACATCATCATATCTGAATTTTCTGACCTTTCCAAGTGTTTTCCTGCAGGGGAGCGAATAATCCCCGCGAACCCGCCTTTTGCGGACCCGGGGCTTGATACTGACCCTCTTGCTCGCAAGAGGGCGGTGGCAGCGGCCTGCCGAGACGAGGCGGCCTTCTCGCAGCCCTCTTCCGGCATGAGGCGATCTGAGGACGCGGGGTCGAACCCGCCATCCGGCCCCCGTCAGATGAAAAAGATGCGGAGAGCCCTGCTGGCTCCGCGGGGGCAACAACAACAACAACATCAGCCCATCCCCAAGTACATCAGCTCGCCGGAGACTCCTCCCGACGCGTCCCCGGAGAGCCCGCTGAAGGAGACGACCAGCAAAGGACGAAAGGGTGGCAAGGCCCCCTCTTCCTCGGCTGCGATCTCCCCTCCTCCTTCGGCGAAGAGGACCGCCCGCGAGCGCGCGCCGCCGAAGCAGCACCCCCTCTTCAACTTCGGCGCGCGCTGGAAGGATTCCGCGGGCGAGCCCATGCTGCAGTGGGACGAGCTCGCGCATCGAGTCTCCGTCTCCACTCTGCACCCGTCCTGGCACGACCGCGAGCCCGCCACCGGTCACGTCTATGCCCTCGGCTTCGGCCTTTATGGCCGGGAGGATGCCGAGGCCTACAAGAGGACGACCCTCCGGCAGCTCGGCCATGAGGGTCTGTAGTCCCACCTGCGGACTTTGGAGCTGCACCACATGCTGGCGCGACGCAGCTTTGCCATCAGCCACTAGCTCGAAAAGGCCGAGCAGGCTCGCGACCTCGCCAAGGAGCAGGTTGCCGATCAGGCGAGGTGGCTCGGCATTGCGGATAGTCTTCTCGCCCAGACTGCTGGCGGGCTGGTAAGTGTTACGCACCGCTCTCTTTTACTTAGGAAGCTTTGTGCTGTTGTTAAATGTGCTCTCTCTCTTTTTTTTCTCTTCAGGATGCCAAGGCGGCGGGCGAGCTCCAGGCTCGCAACACTGAGCTGGGGGAGGAGAACGGCCGCCTGCGCGCGTGATGTGGATTTTATAAGTTTTGAAAAATGATCCAAACTAAACTCTCAACTAGGCAAGTGCACCTATCGAAATTTAGTATATGGAATATCGTATTTAAACTCGGGGACCGTTGAGTATTTGTACTCACAAGGACGAACTATTATTTTATCGATCGGAAAATTGGTTTTGCGAAAAACGAAAACAACCGTTAAATGAAGAGGAGAAATTCGATGAATAAAAGGCGAGCACTTGATCTAGAATCCCTTTGGGCTAGAATAAAATCCACGAAATTAAAGAGCACAAGCATCTAAAATTATTAACTTCGACCGCGGAGGTTCCAAAGTTACGAAGCGCCTCTCTCGAGAATACGCACTCGACTAACCTTAGGTAGATCGATTAAGACCTCTCGGCCAGTCGAAAGACCTAAGCTTGCTTTAGGCGGTGAACCTCACTAATGGAGTTGACTCCAAGGCGGAAGAATTTTGCGTTCCTCTCTCGAGGGGTGCAAGAAATTCTCTTTATCCTTGAGTGATCTACTCGTATCCACAACCTCTCGGTAAATCTAGGATACGAATCTAAGCTCGAATAAACATAATTTGCAACTTATGAATTCGAAGAAAATTTAAATCAAAGATAAATCAAAGTTTAGAAAATAGAATGCTTGCTAAATTGAGACAAAAATAAGAATTTTATTCCATTCCAAAGTTCATCATGATCAAGTGCTAATTGGGAAATTAGCTACTCATCATGATGAGAGTATTACATGAAAGCATAAAAAAAGACATGATTTAAAAAAAACTTGAAAAATAAAGATTACACTAGGAATTGAAAATGCAGAAAAAACCGTAAATAGAACAGAACTAAGCTCCCAAAAATCTCCTTCCCGGCCATCTGAAGCTGTCTGGAATTTATAGAAAAAGTTGCTGGGTGGTCACGCCCCTAGGTCACGCCCGTGACCTAGGGCGTGTCGGTCTCGGAACCGTCGTCTTCAAGTCTTCTGAACGTTGGCGCGAAACCGCCAAAAGTCATTAATTTGCTGGTCACGCCCCTAGGTCACGCCCGTGACCTAGGGCGTGTCTTGACGGTTGTAGAAAAACGGCGGGAAGCAGAAACGGCGGGAATAACTCCGACCGTTGTTGGAGGGGTCACGCCCCTGGTCACGCCCGTGACCATGGGCGTGTCTTGAGAAAACTCCCAGCGAGTGAAACTGCAGCATTAAGTCGGCACGCCGGGCTGTCACGGGGTATGTCACGCCCGTGTCAAATGTGTCACGCCCGTGACTTGTTGAAAAGTAAAACTGCCATTGACTGGAAATCAGGGCAGGGCACTGGATGTCACGCCTGGAGTACACGCCCGTGTAATGATGGTCACGCCCGTGACCTTAAGGCGTGTAATTTTAATTGACGTGGCAGGTAACTCCTTCCACGAGCCGGGTTCTCGCCAGGATGTCACGCCCGTGACCATGTCGGTCACGCCCGTGACTATGGCATGTCTTTTGAAAAATTATTGCTTTTGCCCAGTTTTGTCTCCTGGTCAACCCTATAGACTCCAAATTGAAGTTTGCAGCCCAGATTGCCCTGAAATAAGAAATTAGAAAAATTCAATAATAAAATTACAAAATATAATTAAAAACTAATTAATTATTAAATAAAAATAACATAAAAACATGGACAAAATTAGAGTTATCAAATACCCCCATACTTACTCGTTTGCTCGTCCCGAGCAAACAACTTCACATGTAGAGTAGAAAAATTTTAACGCTAAAAACGAAAATTGAATATAAGGAGTAGAATGCGAAGTCTTATGCCTATGCTTGTAGTAATTATTGTAGAAGAATCTACTCAGCATACAAATTAGTTTTTTAATTTTCTAAAATGTGTTTCCACTTATTATTTTTACTTCAAAGATGGAAACACGATAAATCTTCGAATCATGTTTAGGGAGAAAGTAGCGTGTTTGCTAAGATAACATTGCACAAATCGAAGATCGGGATACCCTCCAAAGAAATCCATCAATGTCGATGGCCATAGGCTTGCCCTTTCACACTCTCGCCACGGCACTAGGTTAACTTATAAGCACAAATCAGTAGGACTTAAGTAGGTTGAAATGTAGGCTTAGGTTTTTGGTTTGGAAAAACAAAGATAAATGCGATGGGTAGACACACCAAAACCTAAAGAGAGCTTGCACAAAATAAATTGAAAAACTTCGCCAATTCCTTTTGTTTTTTTTTTCAATATGTTGAATATTTTTTCAACTTCCTCTTTTTTTTTTTTTTTTTTTGTTTTTTTTCTTTTTTTTGTTTTTTTTTTTGGTTTTTTTTTTTAGAGGAGAAGTGAAAAATAGAACAACTCTTGTATATTTTTTTTTTCAAAAGCCACCAAAATAAAATGACTCCTAATCACACATAAACTAGTTTTATCTATAATTTCAAGCTCGGTTTTAGGTGTGTAATTAGGATGCTTTTTAGGCTTTGGTAAAGTGTTGGTGGAGCTATAACAAAAGGAATGGAATAGGCTCAAATTGGCTTAGCAAGGGTAAAACGTTAGGTACGGGTGCAAAGACTCAAACTTGCCAAAAGAAATGCCTAAATCCTTTTCATACTAATGAGTTTAACCTATGCAAAGTCTTGAGAATAGCTAGAGGGCAAGTTCTAGACATCGAGAAAGAATACCTCTTTCTTGATCCGCGAAATATCTCTCTAGTAAACTTCTACACACTCTCCTAAAATATTTTTAGATTTTGTCGGTTTCCAAGTAGAAGTAAAATAAACTATTTCTACGCATTCAGAAAAAGAAAAATCTAATTGTATGCTGAATATTTAATTCTACTCAAATTCTACTAACATGTGCACTTAACTAGAAACACAGCATGGCCAACAGTTCTACTACAAAATTCAAAATTCAATTTAAAGCATCAAAAATTTTCTAAACTTATGTAAAAGTTGAATACCTAGAATTTCGCATGTGAGTAAATAGAGAAATAAAGATCTCCCTAATTTTGAAAGTAATCCTATTTTTGTATATATTTTTTTTAAAATTTTTTTTTTTTTTTTTTTTTTTTTTTGTATTTTTGTAAAATAAGCAAAAACAAAATTGCACAAAAGAAATAAAATCCCTTTTTTTTTTTTTTTTGAAAATTAGAATAATATTTCTATGTTTTGCTTTGAGAAATATCCCCTCATACTTAAACAAGACATTGTCCCCAATGAAAAAGAAATAAATAAAGAGAAAAGATAGGAGACTTCCCTGAAGCGGGTCATGCAGCACCAAAAAGTACCTGGAAGATAAAGCTGAAGCAAAACAGATTTTTTTATTGTACGCAAAATAAAAGATACATGACAAAGGAAAAGAAAATGATAAAAGAAAAGATACAATAGGGTGGTCTACAACCCAAAGAAAGCCGGCTAATCCTCATCGCTATGCTGCCGCGGCTCCTGATAGTGCGTCCGGAGGTCTGAAAACTCACGCTCAATACGTGTCATGGAGGAGGCTTGATTTGTCGCTAGCGTGGTGAATCGAGTGTCAAAACTCACAAATCGAGCATCAAAATCGGCCTGCATCGTATCTAAGCGTGTGTGAAGAGACGCAAACTGACGATCCCAATAGCTCTGAGGGCCGGGCTCGGAAGAAGGGTCCTGCGGTGGTGGAGGAATCTGGGGAGAGTGAATAGTGCCACTGGGACCGGCACCATAATCAAGGCCAAGATCTCCACCAACGACTGCGGGGGGAATAGCCTCAAACTCTCCATCACGTCGCCGCGCTAGGCCGAGGGCCTGAAGGGTCTGGAACTGGATGACTTGCGGCGTCTGGACGCAGCTGAGACGTGGAAGAGCATCCCAAATGCCGAGATGCTTCGCGAGGAAAGTGACGAAGTTCCCGCCGTGCACTGCTCCCAACCTGGCATTTTCGGCCTGGTGCCGAAAGAAAATTGCGAGCAGATAACCAAGGTTGAGGGGGACCCGGTAAAACATACTATATAAATATAGTAAGTCTGCCCGAGTCACCACCCCGTGGCTATCACCGCGACCAGAAATAGTGAAGGTAAGGAGGTTGTGGAGAATACGTAAGGCGGGAGAAATGAGTTGGCTGCCTTTGGATTTCTTTGTGGTGTAGGGGGCGGTGTCACTACTGATTTCCGCCCAAAAGGCGAGAAGGTTGAAATCTGTCGGGAAATCAGTAAGTAAATCGAGATAGGCGGGAGATTGGGAAAAAGCCTCCGAGCAGAAACCCATGACGACATTGAGCTGGCGGATGGTGAGCTGATGCACCATCCCACCTATGCGAAAGATGATGAAGTCGTCATCGGCCGCCCAGCGGAACTCGAATGAAGCCAATAACTCAACGGTGAGTTCAAGAAAGGCATGCTCGGAAATAGAGAAGAGAGAACTCCATCCATGGGTGGACAGAAATCCCCGCACCAAATCCGCAGCTCCAAAAGTGGCGAGGATGGCCCAATCTAAAATGCGGAACACGCCAAGGGGTTTGGCGCGTAGGCGCTCGCTGCGCTCCTGCTGGGTTTGGTTTTGGAAAAGAACATGGCTTCCGCTGCTGCGGGATCCGCGGGGTGCTCGGAGGAGGAAGCGGTGGAGCGAGGGTGGTGGCGAGGCATTTTGGTAGAGGGGAGAAGAAGGAAGGAATCGGGTTAGCAAAGGGAGAAGAGAAGGGTGGATGGTGTGGAGGAAGAAGAGGGGGAAAAGCCCTATTTATAGGGGTTTTCGGGTTGGTCACGCCCCCCTGTCACGCCCGTGACAGGGGGCGTGACAAGCACGGGACAAAAAAAAGGAGAATCCGAGGCCTCCTGCCTCGGATTCCCTGGTCACGCCCCAGAGTCACGCCCGTGACTCTGGGCGTGTAAGGCGTGATTGGCGCAGGGATCCAATGCACTGGCATTGGATTCCAAGGTCACGCCCATGGTCACGCCCGTGACCATGGGCGTGTCTCATAAAAAAAAAACTAAAAGGAATCTGAGGCATTGACCCGGGGTCACGCCTCGGATTCGACGACACGGCCCAGGGTCACGCCCGTGACCTTGGGGCGTGTATCTGAAACGAGAATTAAATTTTTTTTTTATTATTATTTTTTTTTTCTTTCTGTTTTTTTTTTCGGGCTAGTCACGACCGTGACTAGGTAGTGTCACGGGCGTGACACTAACTGTCACGGCCATGACTGGGCAGGAAAAGAAGTTTTCCAGCTTCTCTTCGTCGAACGAAATTTCGGGCTAGCCACGCCCGTGACCAATGATGGTCACGCCCGTGATAGGACCGAAAGACGAACGGAGCGCTGCGCTCGACGAAACCACTCTCGGGTTTCGCTCGACGAACTAAACACGTCTCGGTCACGCCCGTGACCCATAGGTCACGCCCGTGACAGAGGCGTGTCGGAGCAGAAATTTTTTTTTTTTTTTTTCTTTGTTTTTTTTGTTTTCTTCTTTTGATTTTTTTTTTGTTTATATATTTTGTTAGATTCAACTAAACGATAATAAAACAAAAGTTACCGACTTGAAGAAACGCGTAGACTTGACGCTCAACTCCTTCGATCGTCACGCCGAAAAAGATGTCCTTCAAACCTGCGAAAATTTAAATAGAATTAAAAAAATAAGAAGAAAAGATAAGCATGGGGTGCCTCCCACAAGCGCTTTGTTTATGGTCGTTGAGCTCGACCCAAGCGGGGCACTCGTTTATGGGTTCGGGAGGTTAATTTCCTCCCGGTACTCATTAGTAGTATCACCGGCGAGGAATATCTTCAACCGGTGCCCATTCACTTTAAATTCGCCTTGTTCCGGGTGCGAGATAAGCACTGTCCCATATGGCCATACCTCTTTTACAATAAAAGGGCCGGACCATCGGGACTTGAGTTTGCCCGGAAAAAGTCGAAGGCGCGAATTATAGAGGAGAACTTGGTCTCCCGGTTTGAAATCTTTAGGGTGCTTAATTTTTTTATCATGATAAAATTTTGTGCGCTCCTTATAAAGTTTATTACTTTCATAGGCTAAGGAGCGCCACTCATCGAGCTCGTTAATTTGGAATTTCCGAAGCTCGGAGGACAAAGTTTCATCTAGATTTAAAAATTTAAGCGCCCAAAAGGCGCGGTGCTCAAGCTCAACCGGTAAGTGACATGCTTTCCCATAGACCAATCGGTACGGCGTACAACCGATAGCGGTCTTGTACGCGGTCCGATAAGCCCAAAGAGCATCATCAAGCTTGACCGACCAATCCTTTCTATTAGTAGAAACCGTTTTCTCCAAAATTCGTTTGATTTCACGGTTAACTACTTCTACCTGGCCACTTGTTTGAGGGTGATAGGGGGTGGCTAACCTATGTGTAACGCCATATTTAGACAAAACCTTAGCGAATTGTGCGTTACAAAAGTGGGTGCCCCTATCACTAACTATTGCCCGCGGTGCTCCAAATCGTGTAAATAGCTTTTTGAGAAATTGGGTCACGACTCGGGCGTCATTAGTGGGGAAGGCTTGCGCTTCCGCCCACCGTGACACATAGTCGACCGCTACCAATATATATTTATTTCCATGCGATGTTGGTAGCGGTCCAACAAAGTCGATCCCCCATAAATCAAAAACTTCTATTTCTAAAAATGTATTTAACGGCATTTCATCGCGGCGGGAAATATTACCTGAGCGTTGGCATTGTTCACAACGACTTACATGGGCGTGAGCATCCTTGAAGATGTTTGGCCAATAGAAGCCCGCTTCAAGTACCTTCCGAGCCGTCCGATTAGCTTTATAGTGCCCACCGGCGGGTCCTTCATGACAATGCTTTAAAATTTGTGCGCCTTCCTCATGAGAAACACACCTCCGCACTACTTGATCCGCGCAAACACGAAAAAGGAAGGGATCCTCCCAAAAATAATTTTTCAAATCAGAAAAGAATTTCTTCTTTTCTTGATAAGAAAAATCATTCGGGAGGAGTCTCGCAACAAGATAATTTGCGAAATCGGCGAACCAAGGAGTGGGGAGGGTGATTACCTTATGAATGGCGAGAAGGCGCTCCTCGGGGAAAGTGTCATCAATGTCCTCCTCCATGAGCTCCCCCGAATTTGGGTTCTCCAACCGCGAAAGATGGTCAGCCGCCAAGTTCTCCGCTCCTCTCTTGTCGCGAATCTCCAAATCAAATTCTTGGAGTAGTAAGATCCACCTAATCAATCGCGGCTTTGCATCTGTTTTTGTTAGTAAATATCTCAAAGCCGAATGATCAGTAAAAACAATAATTTTAGACAAAGTGAGATAGGAGCGGAATTTATCAAATGCGAAAATTACGGCTAATAATTCTTTTTCGGTGGTCGTGTAATTTTCCTGTGCGGCGGTTAATGTTTTGCTTGCATAATAGATAGGATGAAAGTTTTTATTTATGCGTTGTCCTAACACCGCACCAACGGCAAAACTACTAGCGTCGCACATTATCTCAAAGGGAAGCTCCCAATTGGGAGCGATCATGATAGGAGCGTTAATCAATTTTTCTTTAATAAGAGAAAAAGCACGCAAACAATTTTCGTCAAAAATGAACGGCGCGTCTTTTTCTAACAAGTGGGTTAGGGGCTTAGTTATTTTAGAAAAATCTTTAATAAACCGGCGATAGAAACCGGCATGTCCCAAAAAACTACGAACGGCCTTAACATTTGAAGGGGGAGGTAGCTTTTCTATAGTTTCAATTTTTGCTTTATCTACCTCTATGCCCTTACTAGAAATTTTATGGCCTAAGACCAAACCCTCCCGTACCATAAAATGGCACTTCTCCCAGTTTAAAACTAGATTCGTGTCCTCACATCTTTGGAGTACACGGGAAAGGTTTGCTAAACATAAATCAAACGAATCTCCAAAAACGGAGAAATCGTCCATGAACACCTCCATGATATCCTCCACTAATTCGTCAAAGATCGCTAGCATACACCTTTGGAAGGTTGCCGGCGCGTTGCACAAACCAAAAGGCATCCTTCGATAAGCGAAGGTGCCAAACGGACAAGTGAAGGTTGTTTTCTTTTGGTCCTCGGGTGCGATTGGGATTTGAAAATATCCCGAGAGACCATCAAGAAAACAATAAAATGAGTGCCCGGATAGCCGTTCAAGTATTTGGTCAATAAACGGCAAAGGAAAATGATCCTTACGGGTTGCATCATTTAATTTACGGTAATCGATGCACACCCGCCATCCGGTAACGGTTCGAGTGGGAACTAACTCGTTTTTATCATTAGGAACTACCGTTAACCCTCCTTTCTTGGGCACCACTTGGACCGGGCTCACCCAAGAGCTATCCGAAATTGGATAGATGATACCCGCATCTAATAATTTTATGACCTCGGCCTTGACTACCTCCTTCATGTTAGGATTTAGCCGGCGTTGAGGTTGAATAGTTTTGTGAGCGTGTTCTTCTAAAAAAATTTTATGGGTGCAAAAGGAGGGATTAATCCCTCTCAAATCTGTGATCTTCCACGCAATTGCGCGGCGATGAAGTTTTAAAATATGAGATAATTTAATTTTTTCTTCATTGGTTAAGTAGGCCGACACAATAACCGGAAGTTTTGAATCCTCCGCTAAAAATAAATACTCTAAATGATCAGGCAATTGTTTTAGTTCTAACGCGGGAGGTTCATCATAAGAAGTTTTCAAACGATCACTACCAATGTCTAAAAGTTCAAAAATAGGTGCGTGCGTGATCGAGAGATTATCACTATTTTCATGAGCAATTAAATCTAAATGTTCTAAATCGGCTTCATGATCAATAGAAGATAAAGATTTTTCAGAAAAAAGAAAAGAGTCTTCTTCAAGAGAAGCCTCCAAATAATAACATGAGTCGTCATTTGAGAGCGAGTTTTTCATAGACGTGTCAATAGTAAAGGTAACTTCTTCATCTCCGACTCTAAGGAGAAGTTTCCCATTACTAACGTCTATAATTGCGCGCGAGGTGGCAAGAAAAGGGCGACCGAGAATGAGTGGGACCTCGGTGTCCTCTTCGATGTCAAAGATGACGAAATCTACCGGAAAGATAAATTTGTCAACTTTGACAAGCACATCCTCTATGATCCCCATAGGGAGCTTGACAGACCGATCCGCCAATTGAATGCACATTCTTGTGGGTTTAGGTTCTCCTAATCCCAACTTCTTAACTAAAGAATAAGGCATTAAATTGATTGAGGCGCCTAGATCAGCTAACGCATGTTTTACTAATAAATCACCAAACAAACATGGAATGGAGAAACTACCCGGATCGGGTAATTTCTTAGGTAATTTATTAAGTAAAACTGCCGAACACTCCGCATTTAATTGAACCGTGGAGATATCCTCAAGTTTCTTTTTATTGGATAAAAGATCCTTGAGGTACTTGGCGTATTTCGGCATTTGTGCGATTATTTCACAAAACGGTAGATTAATTTGGATTTGTTTAAACATGTCCAAAAATTTACCGTGATGTTCATCCACCCGGTTTTTTTGCATTCTAGATGGATAGGGAAGAGGTGGTTGATAAGCTTTTGGTTTATTAAGCGTAGAAGGCTTAGACGGAGGAGAAGATGGAGAAATTATTACCTCCGTATCAACCGGAATTGGAGAAGTATCAACCGGATTTGGAGAAGTGGTTACCTCTTTCCCGCTCCGTAGGGTGATGGCTTTTGCATGCTCCTTGGGGTTGGGCTCTGTATTGCCCGGTAGCGCTCCTTGTTGACGATCGGAGAGCATTTTAGCTATTTGCCCGATTTGCGTCTCCAAACTTCGAAGAGATCCGGTGAGATTCCGGATGTTGGCGTCATTTGTAGTTGTATATTTAGTGAACAATTCCTCGAGATTGGGAGCTTTGGGAGCTTGCGGTGGAAAATAGCCGGGTGGAATCGTGTTCGGCGGGCGCGCCGCGTTCCCCGGATTACTCCAAGAGAAGTTGGGGTGATTCCTTATACCCGGGTGATAGGTATTGCCAAAATTGCTACCCGGATTATAAGGTGGCCGATTCGGATTACCCATGTAATCCACATGCTCGGCAATAGTAGAAGGCTCCCAATATTGGGGCTCACAGGTAGATTTGGACGAGGAAGCAGACATCTCGTTCATCTGTTTTTGCAGTTGCTCAACCTGGAGAGACAAACTTGAAACCGTATCGATTTCATACATCCCGGCCGGTTTAGGTGGTTTAGACCGAGGTGTACTCCATTGATAGGTATTCAAAGCCATACCTTCTATAAGCTCTTGTGTGGCCGCCGGTGTTTTGTTATTAAGCGTTCCACCGGCGGCGGCATCAATATGTTGCCTAGTTTGAGAATTTATGCCGTTATAGAAGGTTTGGATTTGTAACCAATCCGGAATTGCATGATGAGGACATCGACGAAGCAATTCCTTGAAACGCTCCCAAGTATCATATAACGTTTCCGAATCAATTTGGGAGAAATAAGTGATATCATTGCGCAATTTAGCCGTTTTAGCCGGCGGAAAGTATTTCGTAAGAAATTTTTCCGTCATTTGAGCCCATGTTGTGATGGATCCTCTTGGTAGAGAACCCAACCACTGCTTGGCTTTAGTGCGCAATGTAAATGGAAATAACCTTAGCCGGATGGCATCATCGGATACACCATTAATTTTAAAAGTATCGCATATTTCTAAGAAATTTGAAATATGCGCGTTTGGATCTTCATCTTGAAGCCCATCAAATTGTACATATTGTTGTACCATTTGGATGATGCTTGGCTTCAACTCAAAATTATTGGGGGCAATAGCGGGGCGAACAATACTAGATTGAGTCTCGTCCAAGTTTGGACGGGCATAATAGGACATAGTCTTTTGTTCAACCGCATTTGGCTCACCCATATTGGAAGAAGCAGAAGAAGGAGATCTAGGAGAATGAGAAGAAGAACTAAATGAAGAAGGAGAAGAAGAAGGCGGTGACGGAGAGAGGATTAATGAAGGATTAGGAGTGTCTCCTAAGGAGTCCGTATCTTGAAAATTCGGAACTTGAAATCGTAAGCGATGCCGAAGGGTTCGCTCGATTTCCGGATCCAAATCAAAAAGAGGCGACGGATTACCTCGGGTCATACACCAAAATAAAACAAAATAAATATTTTTTTTTTGATTTTTGATATTGCTAAAACAAAAAGAAAATGATAAAATTAATAGAGCCTTGCTTTCAAAATATCAACAAAAAAAAAAATCTCCCCGGCAACGGCGCCAAAAACTTGATGTGGATTTTATAAGTTTTGAAAAATGATCCAAACTAAACTCTCAACTAGGCAAGTGCACCTATCGAAATTTAGTATATGGAATATCGTATTTAAACTCGGGGACCGTTGAGTATTTGTACTCACAAGGACGAACTATTATTTTATCGATCGGAAAATTGGTTTTGCGAAAAACGAAAACGAACGTTAAATGAAGAGGAGAAATTCGATGAATAAAAGGCTAGCACTTGATCTAGAATCCCTTTGGGCTAGAATAAAATCCACGAAATTAAAGAGCACAAGCATCTAAAATTATTAACTTCGACCGCGGAGGTTCCAAAGTTACGAAGCGCCTCTCTCGAGAATACGCACTCGACTAACCTTAGGTAGATCGATTAAGACCTCTCGGCCAGTCGAAAGACCTAAGCTTGCTTTAGGCGGTGAACCTCACTAATGGAGTTGACTCCAAGGCGGAAGAATTTTGCGTTCCTCTCTCGAGGGGTGCAAGAAATTCTCTTTATCCTTGAGTGATCTACTCATATCCACAACCTCTCGGTAAATCTAGGATACGAATCTAAGCTCGAATAAACATAATTTGCAACTTATGAATTCGAAGAAAATTTAAATCAAAGATAAATCAAAGTTTAGAAAATAGAATGCTTGCTAAATTGAGACAAAAATAAGAATTTTATTCCATTCCAAAGTTCATCATGATCAAGTGCTAATTGGGAAATTAGCTACTCATCATGATGGGAGTATTACATGAAAGCATAAAGAAAGACATGATTTAAAAAAAAACTTGAAAAATAAAGATTACACTAGGAATTGAAAATGCAGGAAAACCGTAAATAGAACAGAACTAAGCTCCCAAAAATCTCCTTCCCGGCCATCTGAAGCTGTCTGGAATTTATAGAAAAAGTTGCTGGGTGGTCACGCCCCTAGGTCACGCCCGTGACCTAGGGCGTGTCGGTCTCGGAACCGTCGTCTTCAAGTCTTCTGAACGTTGGCGCGAAACCGCCAAAAGTCGTTAATTTGCTGGTCACGCCCCTAGGTCACGCCCGTGACCTAGGGCGTGTCTTGACGGTTGTAGAAAAACGGCGGGAAGCAGAAACGGCGGGAATAACTCCGACCGTTGTTGGAGGGGTCACGCCCCTGGTCACGCCCGTGACCATGGGCGTGTCTTGAGAAAACTCCCAGCGAGTGAAACTGCAGCATTAAGTCGGCACGCCGGGCTGTCACGGGGTATGTCACGCCCGTGTCAAATGTGTCACGCCCGTGACTTGTTGAAAAGTAAAACTGCCGTTGACTGGAAATCAGGGCAGGGCACTGGATGTCACGCCTGGAGTACACGCCCGTGTAATGATGGTCACGCCCGTGACCTTAAGGCGTGTAATTTTAATTGACGTGGCAGGTAACTCCTTCCACGAGCCGGGTTCTCGCCAGGATGTCACGCCCGTGACCATGTCGGTCACGCCCGTGACTATGGCGTGTCTTTTGAAAAATTATTGCTTTTGCCCAGTTTTGTCTCCTGGTCAACCCTATAGACTCCAAATTGAAGTTTGCAGCCCAGATTGCCCTGAAATAAGAAATTAGAAAAATTCAATAATAAAATTACAAAATATAATTAAAAACTAATTAATTATTAAATAAAAATAACATAAAAACATGGACAAAATTAGAGTTATCAGCGCGCAGCTGGCCGCGGATGCCGACGCTGCTGGCGAGCTCCAGGCTCGTAATGCCGAGCTCGGGGAGGAGAACGGCCGCCTGCGCGCGCGTCTTGGAGAGCTGGAGGGCGCGAACGCTAAGCTGAAGGGGGAGAACCAGCACCTTCTCGGCGAGGTGCGTCGCCAGGCGGAGATCTTCTTCCCATCGCACGACATCGATCCCACACTCCCCTACAAGAGCCCGCGAATCTTCGGCGAGGCCGAACTCATCGAGAGACTGCGGATCAACTCAATCCAGACCGCCGAGTGCACCCTCGCGATGATGAAGGACTCTGGGGTGCTGGTGGAAGGATGCGGGGAGATCTCTGCTCGGGACCTGATGCCGAGTCTGTTTCCGGCGACGCCGCCCAGCGAGAAGGAAGATAGCCTGGACGCGATGTTCGGGAAGAGCTTCCAGGACCATTCGGGTGACGGCGAGGACCAGTCCGGCGGAGGGGGCGAGGCCAGCTGACAGCCCTGTATTTTCCTTTTCTTTTTTCTTTTTTGACTACTCGCTTTGGCGAGCTCCCTGTACATTTGTGAATAATTAATGGAAGTTTTTTGATCATACCGGTGCTTTACTATGCTTGTGTTATGAATGTATGCGAGTGCTTCCTCCCGCGACCTCGCAGAGACAGGTTCCGCGAGTAGAGTGGTTATGAGAGCGCGCACGCGAGCGAGACACGTTTTGAGTGTTCGCCGAGCTCCAAACGATTTCGTGGCGAGTTGCTTTCCGCCCTTACCACGCCACTATTACTCGCGCGCGACCTCCACCCTTCCATCCGCCTACCCTTACTCGCACGCGAGCCATTCAGGTTGTGCCCGTCGAAGAAGAAACTTTTCAAGTGTAATGGGCCAGGGAGGCGAGGTCCTTTGGTCCGGCTTGCCTTCCTTTGGCGAGGCCCTGGCTTGCGACCTACTCGCCAATGCCGAGCTGGAGACGACGAGCCCAAACACGCCCATGCAGAGCCATTCAGCCCGGCCTGTCTTCTTGATTATGCCGAGCTGAGTTCGCCGAGCCTGAGCTCGCCCCGACAGAACCCTTCCCCTTTGTTTCCTGCCACAGACTTTGACCTGCACCTGACGACTTCAAGGCCGACACCATCGAGTAACCTCCAGCCCTGTCAGCCAGATGAGAGCCTGACAGCGGGATCTGCTCGAGGCCGAGGATGACACCGAGTGACTTCCAGCCCTGCCAGCTAGGTGAGAGCCTGACAGCGGGATCTGCTCGGGGTCCGCTACCACCACCATCGAGTGACTTCCAGCCCTGCCAGCTGGGTGAGAGCCTGACAGCGGGATCTGCTCGGGGTCCGCTACCACCACCATCGAGTGACTTCCAGCCCTGCCAGCTAGGTGAGAGCCTGACAGCGGGATCTGTTCGAGGCCAAGGATGACACCGAGTGACTTCCAGCCCTGCCAGCTGGGTGAGAGCCTGACAGCGGGATCTTCTCGGGGTCCTCTACCACCACCATCGAGTGACTTCCAGCCCTGCCAGCTAGGTGAGAGCCTGACAGCGGGATCTGCTCGAGGCCAAGGACGACACCGAGTGACTTCCAGCCCTGCCAGCTAGGTGAGAGCCTGACAACGGGATCTGCTCGGGGTCCACTACTACCACCATCGAGTGACTTCTAGCCCTGTCAGCTAGGTGAGAGCCTGACAGCGGGATCTGCTCGAGGCCAAGGACGACACCGAGTGACTTCCAGCCCTGCCAGCTAGGTGAGAGCCTTACAGCGGGATCTGCTCGGGGTCCACTACTACCACCATCGAGTGACTTCAAGCCCTGCCAGCTAGGTGAGAGCCTGACAGCGGGATCTGCTCGAGGCCAAGGATGACACCGAGTGACTTCCAGCCCTTCCATCTAGGTGAGAGCCTGACAGCGGGATCTGCTCGGGGTCCACTACTACCACCATCGAGTGACTTCCAGCCCTGCCAGCTAGGTGAGAGCCTGACAGCGGGATCTGCTCGAGGCCCGTTACTACCACCATCGAGTGACTTCCAGCCCTGCCAGCTAGTTGAGAGCCTGACAGCGGGATCTGCTCGAGGCCAAGGATGACACCGAGTGACTTCCAGCCCTGCCAGCTAGTTGAGAGCCTGACAGCGGGATCTGCTCGGGGTCCGTTACTACCTCCATCGAGTGAATTCCAGCCCTGCCAGCTAGTTGAGAGCCTGACAGCGGGATCTGCTCGAGACCAAGGATGACACCGAGTGACTTTCAGCCCTGCCAGCTAGTTGAGAGCCTGACAGCGGGATCTGCTCGGGGTCCGTTACTACCTCCATCGAGTGACTTCCAGCCCTGCCAGCTAGTTAAGAGCCTGACAGCGGGATCCGCTCGAGGCCAAGGATGACACCGAGTGACTTCCAGCCCTGCCAGCTAGTTGAGAGCCTGACAGCGGGATCTGCTCGGGGTCCGTTACTACCACCATCGAGTGACTTCCAGCCCTGCCAGCTAGTTGAGAGCCTGACAGCGGGATCTGCTCGAGGCCAAGGATGACACCGAGTGACTTCCAGCCATGCCAGCTAGTTGAGAGCCTGACAGCGGGATCTGCTCGGGGTCCAATACTACCACCATCGAGTGACTTCTAGCCCTGTCAGCTAGGTGAGAGCCTGACAGCGGGATCTGCTCGAGGTCCACAACACATCACATTCTGTCATGCAGGCTAGTTATAACATTGTCAGAGGACTTGAAGAAATTTATTATAATCAAAGTGCTGCTTACATGTTTCAGGGGAAAAATCGTTTGAGGTCGTCACCACTCCAGATGAGGCCCAGGGTCTCGCCCTCTACATTTTGGAGTCGATAGCCCCCTGACCCCAAGGCTACCTTTACAATGAATGGTCCCTCCCAGCTGGGATTGAGCTTCCCTACGGATGCCGACCTCCCTGCCGCATCCACTTTCTTCAGCACCAAGTCCCCTTCCACAAACTGCTTGACCCTGACATGCTTGTCAAAGTACTTGGCCATTCTTCTTTTTACTTCTTCCTGTCGGATAGCGGAAAGGTCCCTAACCTCTTCCACCATGTCAAGGGAGAGCCTCAGTTCTTCCTCATTCTCTGCTTGCCATTCCTCACGGCCCTCTTTGGCCGCCACGACTCGTGGCGTTTGGACTTCAAACTCTATGGGGAGCACGACCTCGCACCCGTGGGAGAGTTTGAAGGGGGTATCTCCTGTAGCTGTGTTGGGGGTGGTTCTCAGGGCCCAAAGAACCGCGGGAAGCTGCTCCACCCAACTCCCTCTCAGGTTCTCCACTTTTTTCTTGAGGAGGTTGACGATGATCTTGTTTGCGGCCTCCACCTGCCCGTTACTCCTAGGGTGATGGACCGAGGCGAACCAGAGATCGATCCCAAGCTGTTCGCAGAAGCTGGTGAACTCGGCACTGGCGAACTGGGGCCCATTGTCTGTGACGATGGCCTGGGGTAGCCCATGGCGACAGATGATCTCCCCCCACACAAAGTTCCTGATCACCTGGGAGGTCACCTTAGCCAACGCTTTCACCTCCATCCACTTTGAGAAGTAGTCTATCATCACCAGGAGGAACCTTCTCTGGCCGCTGGCTTGGGGGAACGGCCCAACCAAATCCATTCCCCAAATTGCGAAGGGCCATGGGGTCGTGATACTTCGGAGACGCTGGGCCGGCTGCAGCTGGAGAGGGGCAAACAGCTGGCATTTGTGACATCTCCTTGCGAATTCTGCGGCGTCTCGGCCCAGGGTGGGCCAGAAATAACCCTGCCTGATTATTATCCCTTCCAGGGTCCGACTCCCGGAGTGACTCCCACATTCCCCGGAGTGGACCTCCTCTAAGATCCTTCGCGCTTCTCCCTCGGTTACGCAGCGGGCCAGCATCCCTGAGAGGGTCTTTCTGTATAGCTGCCCGCCCTGGAGGAGGTAGTATGCTGACTTGTGCCTCAGCTTCTTCTTGTCCACCCCCTCCGGATACTCTCCTGTGGAGAGAAAAATAATGACTAGATCCATCCATGAAGCTTGCTGATCGATTTCCATGAGCTCTCCTTCTTTGATGGAGGGGCAAAACAGGTCGGTGATGGTGCCCCGCACCTGGGGACCATGCTTAGCCAATTGATCGGCTTGTTCATTCTCTTCCCTGGGTACGTGTCGGATGGTGAAAGTTTGAAAAGTGCCAATGACCCCCTTCACCTTGGCCAAATACGATCGCAGGGTGGGCTCCCTTGCCTCAAACTCCCAGTTAATCTGAGAAGCCAATACCATGGAGTCGGTAAGGACCTCCACATCTGAAACCCCTAGCTCCCTGGCCAGACGTAGCCCTGCTATCACGGCCTCGTACTCGGCCTGGTTGTTGGTAATGGGGAAGTGTACCACCACTGTTTGCTCAATTCGAGTCCCCTGAGGGCTTTCCAGGATCACCCCCACTCCAAGGGAATGCCTCCCTGAGGCTCCATCCACCTTTACCCTCCAAGGAGTCGGTCGGGTAAGCTCTTCCTCCGCTACCTCCACAACGTAGTCGGCTAGGAAGTCGGCCATCGCCTGAGCCTTGATTGAGAGTCGCGGGACGAAGGAGACATCGAACTCGCTCAGCTCCACCGACCACTTGGCCAGCCGGCCTGAATGCTCCACCCCCTCGAAGATGTTGCGGAGGGGATGGTCGGTCACCACTCGGATTGAGTGTGCCTGGAAGTAAGGTCGCAGCCTCCGAGCCGAGATGATTAGTGCGAATGCAAGCTTCTCCAAGATCGGTTATCGGATCTCGGTCTTTCTCAGGACTCGGCTGACGTAATAAATAGGGAGCTGTCTCTTCCCTTCTTCGCGAACCAAGACAGAGCTCAAGGCCTCTGCCCCGACCCTGAGATAAAGGAACAGGTCCTCCCCCTCCTTCGGCCCTTGGAGCAGCGGGGCCTGTGTCAACTGCATCTTGAGGGCCTGGAACGCCTCCTCGCATTCCTTGGTCAATTCAAACCTCTGACCACCTCTTAGCGTCTTGAAGAAGGGGGAGCACCTCTCCCCTGCCCGAGAAAGGAAGCGACTCAGCCCCGCTAGCCTCCCTGTCAATCGTTGGACCTCCTTTGCATTCCGTGGGGGCCCCAGCTCCAGGATAGCCTTAACCTTGTCTGGATTCGGCTCGACCCCCGCGGGGGTGAGGACATGCCCTAAGAATTTTCCTCGGCTGGCCCCGAAGACACACTTGAGGGGATTCAACCGCATTTTGTATCTACGCAGGGTGGCGAAGGTTTCCTCCAGGTCCCGGAGGTGGGCGTCCACATCCCGGCTTTTGATCATGAGGTCGTCCACGTACACTTCCAAGTTCCTTCCCCTTTGCTCCTTGAAGACCCTGTCCATCATCTTCTGGTAGGTAGCCCCAGCATTTTTCAGCCCAAAGGGCATCATCTTGTAGCAGTAATAGCCGTCCCCTGTGATGAATGAGACATCCTTAACGTCCGGGGGGTGCATCCTGATCTGATGGTAACCTGAAAAAGCATCCAAAAAACTCATTACAGAAAAACCGACGGCTGAGTCAACCAGCGCGTTGATCCGAGGCAAGGGGTAACAATCCTTGGGACAAGCTTTATTAAGTAAGGAAAAGTCGATACACATCCTCCATCGGCCATCCCCTTTTTTAACCATAACCACGTTGGAGACCCAGCCGGGGTATTGAATCTCAGACACGGAGCCTGCCTTGAGGAGTTTCGCCACCTCCTCCCGGATGGGTTCCGCCAGCTTGTCTGCTGTGGATCTTTTCTTCTGCTGAACGGGGCGTGTTCCCGGGTCCATGTTGAGGCGGTGGCAAGCCACATCCGCGTCAACCCCCGGCATCTCCGCGGCGTTCCAGGCGAAGATGTCCACGTTCTTCTGGATGCACACCAACATCCTGCCTTGGTCCTCCGGGGTCAGCCCTCCGCTGACGCGAACCTTCTCCATCCTTCCTCCCCGGGTGAGCACCTCCAGCTCCACCACTTCCTCTGCCGCCTCCAGCCTGGGCCGCTCCCCCCATCCTTCTGCGTCCCCTTCCTCCGGAACAGGGGCCTCTACCTCCATCTCTTCCCCCACGGTCCCTACCTCGGCCATCTCCTCCAGATCTCCTCCTGCCGCCTTCTCCGCGCAGTCCTCCACTCCTAGCTCCTCCCCGCCTGCTTCCTGCTCGACCTCTTCCATCCTCCATCCCATCTCCTCGGCTCCCTCCTGCCAAGAGATGGTGTTCACCGCAGTGACGTAACACTCCCGCGCCACCTTTGGGTCTCCCCTAACCCTGACCTGCACCCCCTCAGCGTTGAACTTCAAACACTGGTGGTAAGACGAGGGGACGCAGCGGAAGACGCTGATGAGAGGCCTCCCGAAGATGGCGCTGTAGCTGCTGGGGGCGTCCACGATGACGAATTTGCAGTTTTGGGACTGCCCCCCCAAGGTGATATGGAGTCCAACTCCTCCCTCTACTTCCTTCCTTTCTCCTGAAAATCCGAACAGGGGGCCATCTGAGGCCAGCACCCTCTTTGCCTCCACCTTCATCGCGTCGAATGCCTTTTTGAACACGACGTTGACGGAGCTCCCATTGTCCACGAGGATCCGAGAGACGGTGAAGTTTTCGATGGCCGCCTTGATGACCAGCGCATCACAAAACGGATCCTCGTGGTCTGGCAGATCACTCCTAGAGAAGGTGATTCTCTCCTCCAGTGGCGGGGTTTGGGATGTAGAGGCGACGCTCCGCCGGTACATGGTGTGGAGGCTTGCCTTGCGGGAAGCCTCGATCCACACTCCCCCGTGGATCACCCCAATCCCTCCTCGGGTCCCCACATCCACCCGGTCTTCACACCGGTCCTCCTCCGCCCGAGGCAGGACCTCCTCAATTCTCACTTCCTGTCGCGTCTCCTGCTGCTGCTGCTGCCGCTCCCTATTTCCTCTCATCTCGAGGAACTCCGGACAGGTGGCCGTGGCGTGCCCCTCTTCCTGGTGGAAGTCGCAATAGGGCAGCTCCACCCTGACTTCTCTTCTCCTCCTTCTCCACGCTCCCCTCCTTGCTCCCAGGGCTATGGCCATGGCCTCCTCCTGATCGGGGAGCCGGGGCCTCTGACCCTGCCTCCAACCCGAGGGGTGGAACTGGTCTTGCCTCCCATGGTAGTAGTCCCTTCCGTGGTACCCCCTCTGCGGCCCCTGGCCTTGCCACTCAGGCCTCCATCCCAGCCGTCGGTCGGGCTCCTGACGCCCCCACCTCGGCTGCTGCTGCCCTTGGAGCTGCCTCTGCTCCCTCTGCCTGGGCTCCCCCCTTCTCTCCTCCTGCGCCTTTCCTCCTCTCGACTCTTTCTTTTCCTCTGTGGCCCACCTTGCCATCTTCCTAGCAAATTCCTGGTTTGACGCCTCCCCGTCGACCTCTCTCACCGCCCTCTCCATCAACTCCTCGTAGGAGAGGGGGGGAACTCTCTTCAGCTCCATTCGGAAGAAACCTTATTGTAGGCCCAGGGTAAAAGCCATCATCAGACTATGGCCCGGCATCTCCTGTACTTGAGTAACTTCCTCCTGGAAACGGTCCACATAGCTCCCCAACGTCTCATTCACCCCCTGCTTTATGTGGAACAGAGACTCGGACTCCTTCTTCCTCTTCTTCGAAGTGGTGAATCTCAGCATGAATCCCCGGCGCAGGTCCTCGAAGCAGTAGATGGAGCTGGCCAGTAGTTGGTGGAACCACTCACTCGCCTTTTCCCGGAGGGTGATGGCGAAGAGCCGGCACTTGAATCCGTCCGACATCTGACGGATGGAGACCACATCCTTGAACGATTGGACATGCTGGACCGGGTCTCCCATCCCAGTGTAATAGGACATCTCGGGCTCCCTGAACCCATCTGGAACTGGAGCTGAAGAGACCAGCTCGCTGAAAGGGCTCCCTCCCCCTACTGGACGAGCTGGCGAGTCTCGCGAGCCCAGCTCGCCGAAGCGACCTCGGCCTGCCGAGCCGGGGAAGAGCTCGCGCCCGGGGAGCTCGCACCCTCGGCCTTCCTCGGCCACTTCCTTCCCAGCTCGCCTGCCGGGAGCGTCCTCGCCCAATGAGGGGGCGGCCGCGATCTGGTTTGTCGGAGTCGAGCACTCGGCCCGCGTGCCGAGTGCGAACTTGACCAGATTCAGCACCTCGTTTCTGAAGTCTTCGAACATTCCCACCATTGCGAGAGGCGGGGGGGGGGGGGGGGCGGCGAGCTCGGCCTGTCGGATCCTTGTCCCGTCATCGAGCTCGCGGAAACTTTTCTGCGCTGACCACTGTCCACGCTCACCGCACCAAAATGTTGAAACCGGAACTCGGCTTCCTGTGGAGCTCGCCCTTGGGGAAGGGGGTGGTTTCGCGCCTACTTTGTTCCTGCAAGAAAAACGACGAAAGCAAGGAGAAACAGACCCAAGGGCTCGGCAGGGAGGTCCCACCACAAACCCGGAAGATCTCGGAGCGCTTCCCCTCCTTAGCCTGAAGCCGAGCTAAGGTACCCTCAAAAAGCACTTAATTGGGGAGAAGAGCACAAGAAGAACCTGCTTTCTGGGGTACCCCTTGGGCCCTATTTATAGTTTTTGAAATCCGGACTGCCAATAACCAAAACAGCTGACCTGAAATTACCAGAGAACCCCCAGCTGGGTCTGCCAACAGCCAAACTCCGTTGTTCCGAAGGGCTATGGGCAGACCAGCAGGGGTAAAACAGTAAAAGGCACCTCTGACATCCGGGCGAGCTGGGAGCTCTGGCCACCTCGGCGTGCTCTGCTCGCACGCTGCTGCCGAACTCCACTGCGAGGGTGCGAGTTGCAGCCCGCTCGGCGAATGCCGAGCTCGGGGTCGCCGATCGACGATCTCTGGCTGGCGGATGCCGAGCTCGGGCTCGCCCCTGTTGATGCCGAGCTCGCCTGCTGCTGCCGAGCTCCCCTGTGACCTTGCTCGCCGGACACGGGGTTGTACAGACAACCAAAGGAACCCCCTTTGATACCAATTGAAAGTGAGTGTTAGATAAGAAATACTCTAGAGGGGGGGGGTGAATAGAGTATTTAAAATTTCCTAACTACTGTTACAGCTTTTGCTGTAAATCAAAAGTGCAGAAATTAATAACCTAGCAAACAATAAACTTAAATCACAAGCACAACAAGAACAAAAGAAAAGGAGACAACCAGACGACACAAGAATTTTATAGTGGTTCCCCAACCTGGGTACATCCACTCTTCTACCACCCTTGGTATGAATCTACTCTGATTTTTGATCAGGTGCCTGACACCAATGAGCTTTTGATCAGGTGCTCAAAAACCAAGCCAAGTCTTTTGATCAGGAGACTTGCAACCAAGGAATCACTTTTGAAGGGAGATGACAACCCTTTATAGAGGTGGGGGTGAGAGAGTGATGGAAGTCTTCTTTTCTCAATCACAATGAGAAGACTATGTGGATTCAATGATATTGTCAAAACTCCCCCTGAGCTGAAAAAGGGTACAGGAGAACTGGAGCTTTGCACCGGGTGATAGGCCTTCAATTGAGAGACTTAATCCAGAAGCTTTAGACTGAGAGTGCTTGAATGTCTTTAGCAAGGTCCTGGAGAAGAAGAACAGGAAGACTCTTTATTTCAAAAATGTGTTCTTCTTGTTTCTTCTTCAATTTTCTGTATGCTTCTTAGTCAGTAGTATTATGTGTGAAGCTTTCTCTGTGTCTCTCTTGAAAAAATTTCTGTGTGTCTGTCTCTTGATTAATTTCTTCTTCTGTATATTTCAAACATTTGAATTTCTCTGTAATTAATGCCGACGACCTTGACAATAATCGGCATTGATTTATTTCCCCAATGTCCCGTGGAAAAACAACAAGCAATAATCCTGGAGAAGACCATAATTAATGCTCATTCTAACGGATACATTCAGAGAATGTTAGAGCATTAATTACCCAGGAATTATAGCATTAGAGTGGGGACAGAAGGTTGGAAATAACTAAGTCTGGAATTGTCAAGCAGATGGCAGAATTCGTCGAACTGAGTTCACAGTTCGTCGAGCTGAAATGTTGTATTTATCGACCAAACGACTTCTGTTCGTCGAGCTGAGTTCCATGATCGTCGAACTGAGAACTGAACTACTGTATCTTTTGATCTTTGCCTATTCGTCGAGCTGGTAAATATGTTCGTCGACTGTAGTTCAACAATTATTCTGGAGTTGTCAAATATCATGTGTCGACACAATTGCTTCTGTGTGTTGACACAAATCTTCTGTGTTGTGTCGACATAGCCTTTCAATAATGTCGACTGATGATCTTGGTGTCGACACAAGTTCTTCTTGTGTCAACATAACTATTCTGGTTCCAGAATCCGTCGAGCAGAGAACAGGGTTCGTCGACCTGAGACTGGAGAACATGGTCTCGACAGAATGCTGTGATACTCCAAAGATTCGTCGACAGAAGAATGGTGTTCATCGAGCTAAGTCTTGAGAACCTTGAATTCGTCGAGCTGAGAATGATTCTGGACTTATCCAAAATTATAATTTCTAGAATCAGAAAGGTGAAGTAGAGAGTCCTGCGATCGTCGACCAGAGAACTAAGTTCGTCGACCTGAGTCAAGAGAACAGTCTGGACTTAGAATTCTGAAGATGAAATCCAGGGATCGTCGATCTGGACTGAAGTTTGTCGAGCTCAGCTCAGAGAATTTTTCTCTAAGATCGTCAAGCTGAGAACGACTATCGTCGACCTGAGTTCGACGAACGTCGAACTCATTTTACTTAGTCTCTTGAGAAATCTCTGAATCTTGAGGAAACCTTTATATCGTGAGTCTCTGGCAGTCTGATGTTGGCTTGTCCATGTGATGTTGACTCTTAGGACTTGACCTAGATTCTAGGACACAACTTTGACCCTAGCTATACATGTTGGGTCACATTATCCTAAGTTAGTGAACCTAGACCAAATCAAACTAGGGATCCAACACATTCAGTTAAGGCAAAATAAACGTCGATTTCAGCTTACAGGAAAAACACCGATCTCAGCTTACAGGAAAACGCCAATCTCAGTTCGACGATTTTGGTCGAACTCAGATCACAGGAAAACGTCGATCTCAGTTCGACGATTTTCGTCGAACTCAGATCACAGGGAATCGTCGATCTCAGTTTGACGTTTTTCGTCGAACTCAGATCACAGGGAATCATCGAGCTCAGTTCGATGATTTTCGTCGAACTCAGATCACAGGAAAACTTCGACCTCAGCTCGACGATTTTCGTCGAACTCAGACAACCGGAGATCGTCGATCTCAGTTCGACGAAAAACGTCGAGCTGAGAACGACGAACGTCGTTGATCTGGCAGCGTTGAGTGCACTCAATGCTGTGAACGCTTTAATACTAAGCATAAAAACCATGCCCGACGTTGAGTGAGCTTCCCTCGCTCACGATTTTACACTTAGGCAAAATCAGAGAAACTAAAACCTGAACTAATCAACGCCCCCAGCCAGAAATGCTACAACCTAATTCCTGTACCATCCTCATCTCTCCAGACCACTTCATTTAGCCCAGAAATGCTCTAATCAACTAGACGAAGGAAAAGAGGTGGGTTCTGATACAACCATTACACATGCAAGCCTAATTTCCCTCAATTTGTGCCTAACCAAGACAGATTACTTTATACAAAACCAATATAAGTCCACAGCACAACTATCTGGCTATAGTTACTGTGCAGAAATGGAAAAACATCTCCGCTCTCATCTCTCTATTCCCAGCCCGATAGCAAGTCAAATTAACAGCAGGAAGTTCAAGAAAGAAGAAAACAATTTAACAACAAGGCCCATTCTTGAGTAAACTTGTATAGAGAGTGATCAAATAGGCTTAAGCATTTACATGACTAAGATTAATAGACACTGAACATTAATATCCAAGCAACAGGGTGATCTATGAGCGGTAAGGTATAAAAGGAACTAAAACAAGTTACTTGGCAAGGGCAGGAGCACCACTTGCCTTGATTTTCAGAAGGTCTCAACCGACTTTTCTGCTTTCCCACGGACCTGGCAGCAAACACCTAACCAAGCCAGACTGGACATTTTTGGAGAGGAAGAGGGGTCAAACGAAAATCTACAACACCATAGAAAGACACGAAATGGAGAAAGCTTACCGTCGAAATGAAGATCTAGGGGAGAGAAGTCCAGATCTACCCTCGGAACGAAAATCCGACCACTAGAACTCCGAGAATCGGCGGTGGAAGGCAAGGGCAGCCCGCTGGTTTTCCTCTCTTGTACAGGGACGGAGGTTATGCTAATTCCGAAAAGATAATGAATAGTGTTATTCTAATTTAAGACTATTTGTAGTCAGCGGCTAAGTCCTAAATACTTTCTATTCTTAGGCAACGCAAAAGCTGTCAGCCACCTTTTCACTATAACTGCTACTTTATAAAAAAAATATATCTATATATAATATATAATATCACATTATTATAAATAAAATACAAAACGACGCGAAACTAGAACATCCTCGGAATTCGACGAAATTTGCACCGTAGCTAAATACCAATGCTACGAATGCAACGGCGAAGTCGAAATCGACTTTCGACGAACAAAACTCGGGTTATCACCACCCAAAGCCAAAACGCATGCATCCCTCGAGAGGCCTCACCGGTCACCAAAACAGACCCGTCTTGCTAGAGAATCTTGACAAATAGTCTACCAACAACCACACAAGGAACCCAGAGAGCTGAGACCACGCTCTAACAAAAGGCACAAGCCGAAAACGTGTCAACGTAACGCCAAACGAGAATTAAATAATCGCAGAAAAAATAGGGGTCGTTATAGTGACTCCCCCTACAAGAAATTTTTGTCCCGAAACTTTACATACACTACTTCTACTTATAGAAGGAAAGTATCAAACAGGAGTTACAAGGAAGGAAACATAATGATCAAATCAGGGAAACAAGTGAGGGTGAGCCTCCCTCATAGCCGACTCTAGCTTCCAAGTAGAGCTTTCCAAATCTCGATTCTTCCATAGGACTTTCACCATCGGGATAGACTTTGTCCGCAGCACCCGATCTTGAGTATCCAGAATGTGACCGGCACCTCAGCATATGAAAGATTCGGCTCCAACTGTTAACCCCGAAATCGACGATCCTTCCCAAGTCAGCCAACTCGCTCATCACGGCCTGCCCCGGGTTCCTCCTGGAGGCCGTGATGCACTAGGTTGGGCGGACAGAATTCTCTGTCCGCTCAGGCCGCGCGGCCTATGCGGTCTCAGCGGTCTGACCCCCAGGCCGCGCGCCTTTCCTTGGTCGGCAGGGTCCGCGGACTGCTTCCGCAGTCCGCCTCTGCAGGCCGCCCCCTTTTCAGCTTAACCGCGAGGTTGTACCCGCAGGTCTCTCTCTGCCAGACTCAACTTCCAGCCAACTCAGTCCTTCCCCCTTGTAGTATGGGCAGCCGACTCCTCCAGTCCGCCTGCAAGGCACGAACTCCAATTCCTGCAACCCGACAAGACCAGCAGCAACCTCCAAGTCCCTCGCGAGCTGGGCGGACTCGAAGTGCAATCAAGACTTCCAGTCCGCCTTCATTGGTGAACCCCAACAGCCTCAACAGCTAGGCTCTCCATCTCCAACAGAAGCAGACTCAGCCTAGCAGCAGGCACGAGCTCGGCGGACTCCGCGGGCTCGCAATGCAGTCTGCCTCTCCGCCTGCACCATCCCTTCTCCAGTGGTAGGGTCAACTCCTCCTCAGTCCGCGACCTTGGCGCGGACTCAGCCAGTAGTTGCGGACTCCTTCCAGTCCGCCACTCAGCAAATCCTATAGAAGGCAGTCCCAGTCCGCATAACCTTATGCAGACTCGCCGGACTCCGCGGGCACTCTCCAGCTCGCATTCCTTCACAGCTTGATCAGTTCAGCAGTGGCGGACTCCGCAGATTCTCCTCGCAGTCCGCCACATAGCCTCCATCATCCGCCACCCCAGCAGCAGGCGGACAGTCCCAGCTCAGCAGTGACGGACTCCGCAAACCCGTATCGCAGTCCGCCACTTAGTCTCCCAGCTCTCCATCAGCAGCTCCAGTTCCAGAAGCAAGCCCCAGTCCGCCCGGTCTATTGCGGACTCAGCGAACTCCGTCTCCTTCTTGCTCCAGTCACCGTCTCACTGGGGGTAACGTAACCGCAAGCCGTTACATCCTCGGGCCTATATATAGCCCCCCATGCCTCGCATGTTGGGGCATCGCAGCATCAAGGATCGTCGTCGGAGGGTCGTCACCAGTGTTCCTGCGGACTCCAATTCTCAGACCGCACCCGTCTCTGCGGCTTTAGTCGTGCGGCCGGCCGACCTGGATCCCCAGTCCACGCGGTCTGCTTCCTTTGCTTAGCTGCGCGGCCTGCCAGCTTAGCTCTTCAGTCCGCGCGGCCTCCTCTGGCATTCTTCTTCCTTAGCCGCCAGCTTCCCTTTGTACCCTTTTATTGATTTGTTGTGAAGGTGTACTAGCAAGCTTGTAACTCTCACTGTTAATAAAAGGAAAGCCCATCGCAAGAGTGTCATTTAAGCCGCGGCGGTCGAAGTCTGCTGTTGCCACTGCTAGGGGCCCCTTCTCTCTCCTTCTGCCTAGCTCAGCTCAGCTCTCTCTACAACCGACCTGCAAGCACGACCGTCATATTAACCATCTGCTCGATAGATCCTGATCAACCTCCTCCTCTCTTGATCAACCTTCTCTGTTGATCAAGCTTCTCCTCTACTCTCAGCACCATCTCCTCTATCCCCGCAACTCCTTGACAAGCTGCTTGCTCCAGTCTCAAGCACTCAGAAGCTTTCCTCTTCTCCTCTATCACCGAGACCTTCATACTCTTCCTCTCCCAGCCTGTGAGACCGAACACCCCCTTCGTGTTAGCTACTCCGGTGCAGTTTTCGCGCATCAATAGTTAACACGCGACCTTCAGATCCGAACAGATGGTGAATAGCAATAGTTAACCATGTTAGATCATCACTCGGCCGAGAGCCTTGCTCCAAGTCCTAGTGAAGATCCTCTCTGGGAACCCTTCGAGCAGTCGCGCCATGAAAACGCTCAGCAGTTCCAAGCGATCAACCAACTGTTTGCTGTAATCACACAACGACTAGACTCTCAACCTGCAACAGCTCCAGTTGCTTTAGCTGCTCCGATCAACCCAACACCAACTTTGGAGCACCAACAAGCTTATCCTCAAGCTTGTCCGCCGGTCTATCTTCCTTATACAGCAACCTTCCCGCAAGGGCCTGCAGCTCCTTTGCGGCCTCAAGATGAAGAATTTGCTGCTTGCCAAAATTTCTTCCGGGAAGCAGCCTGGGGAAGCCCTGCTAGATTTCTCAATTTTCAGGGAAGTCATCCTTACCCTGCAGCTCCTGCCTTTGCTCCTCCTGCATTAGCTTTTCCTTTTTACTCTTCTGCTTCTTTTGCAGCTACAGCTTATGCCCCCTTCTTTCCTTATGCTGTAGGGGAACAAGAAGAACCTTCGCCATTCATAGAGAATGTTCTCCACGAACCAACTCCAGCTAACTTCAGAGAGCGTCGGTTGCCAATATACACCGGGGAGACTGATCCAGTAAAGCATCTCCAAGGTTTTGAGTCGGCCGTTGCTCTCAAGACTCTGTCTGATACAACTAAGTGCAAGATCCTTATCAACTCCTTTGATGGGCAAGTGAGGGACTGGTTCTATGGCCTCTGTTGGGTACATTGGTTAAATGTACCTGATTTGAAGAAGCCTCACCCAACTCAATGATATACATCATAATGTATTTGATGTATGTTGAGTTTACTTGTGCAGGTTAAGTAATCACTGAACTGAAGCAAAAAGTTTCTAAGTCCATGTGTCGACACCCAGAGGGAAAGTGTCGACACTCAAGAAAGCTTGTGTCGACACCCAGACAAGCAGTGTCGACACTTGGAGTCATTGTGTCGACACCTGGGATGCAGAGTCGACACCAGACAGAAAGTGTCGACACTTGGAGCTGTGTCGACACTCAGTAAAGAAAAGTGCAGACAGAAAGTGTCGACACAAGGAGCTGTGTCGACACCCAGTGAAGCTGAGTCTACACAAGATAGTGTCGACACTTGGAGCTGTGTCGACACTCAGCAAAAGACTGCAGAAACTAAGTTAAAGTGTCGACACCAAGAACAATGTGTCGACACACAACAAGAAGAGTCAGCACTCGAAGAAAGTGTCGACACCAAGAACAAAGTGTCGACACTCATCAGAAGAGTCAACATTTGAAGTAAGTGTCGACACCCAGAACAATGTGTCGACACTCAGCTAAAGACTCTACACTTGAAGTCAGTGTCGACACATGGAGCTGTGTCGACACTTAGCAAAGAACAGAATTATCAACAAAATATTCTAAGTACAAGTGTCGACACTAAAGGAATGTGTCGACATTCAGCTGAAGTCTCAACAGAAGAATCAAGTGTCGACATAAGGAGATGTGTCGACACTCAGCAAGTATCAACATAGAAGACTATGTGTCGACACCAAGAAGCAGTGTCGACACTTAACAGATTCAACACAAGAATTTGTGTCGACACAAAGGTGATATGTCGACACTTAGAAGAATACAGCTAAAGATAGAAGAACAAGTACTTGTGTCGACACTCAATTTCAGTGTCGACACCTGAAGAAGAATCTGTGTCGAGACATACAAGGAGTTGTGTCGACACCTTGTAGACTTGTGTCAACACTTACACAACATGTGTCGACACTTGGACTATACGTGTCGACACTTAAAGACAGAAAGTCTCGACACTTTCAGACAGTTAGAGATTTTCAAGAAATGACTGGATGACTTGACAGCTGCCGTTCCAGCCGGTCTACAGCACCTGTCAGAGATGTCAGAAGACAGTTATGGACCGGACCAGCCGGTTACCATGAAGAAGGCCTATTAATAGGCACATACAGTTTACAGAAACAGTTGATCACATTGTTGAAGAACAAGTTATTAAAGTGGTACACAGAGTATCAAATCAAGAAGATCTTGCAGTTCAAGTGCAGATCTAAGAAGGTGGAGAGAGAGGGCTCCATCCAAGAAATCAGCCGTTGGAACTATGCTGAAAAGAAGGGTTCAGATCTAATCTGAATTCTAAGTGGCAGAGGTCAAGGAACAACTGCAGAAGGAGACAATCATATTCAGTTCTACTCAAGAAGCTTTGAATAAAGCTAAGTCAGATTGAATCCAGCTGAGTTCTTCCAAGAACTCATCAAGAAACTCTCAACTCCCCTCACTTGTTTCAGAGTTGTTGAGTTATTATTTCAATAATCATTTTTATCTTGTAGGATCCTTTGGATCTGAGTGAATTGTAAGCCTATAATTATAAAGGCTGAGGGTAGGGTCTTTGGCCTGAGTGTAGGAGATTGTTATCTCTGAGTGTAGGCCTTTATTGGCTGAGTGTAGGCCTGGGTGGCTGAGTGTAGGCCTTTGTTGCTGAGTGTAGGGTTTGGGATAAAGCTGAGTTGTAAGGCTTTGGGCCTGAGGTGTAGGAACCAATTTGGGTTCTGAGACAGTGGAGGAGTTTGACCGAATCTAGTACACTTCTAGATAGGCGAAGGGGGAAAGTGGATGTACCCATATCTTGGGGAACCACTATAAACCACTGTGTCTGCTGTGCTGTGATTGTTGTTGTGTATGCTGTGTGTTTGTTGTGATAGAATAGTTAGAAATCTGTGTTATTAACTATTTGCTGCCATTAAAGTTTAAAAAGGATTAGGTCACCTATTCACCCCCCCCCCTCTAGGTGTTTAGGTACCATATCTTTCAAGTGGTATCAGAGGGAGGTTCCTCAAAAAGGGACTAATAGTCTGAGGAGATCCTATTTGGCAGATTCAGTGTAAGGCAAAATACAGATTCAAGAAAATCAAGAAACATGGGTTTCTCTGAGAATCATAAGGAATTGGGTTCCATGAAATTGCCCATATGCAGGAAAGAGATCTTTGGGATCTGGAAGGAAAGGGTAAGGCTGTTTATGGAGGCCTCAGACCCTAGAATCTACATCACAGTAAAGAAAGGGCCTTATGTGCGCATGAAGATATCTGTTCTAGATGCAAATCAGAGAACTCCAAAGGATTTCTCTGAAATGACTAAGGATGAGATTATCCTAGCCACCATGGACAAGAGGGCACAAAACATAATAGTGAGTGCCATTGATGATGCAACTTTTCAGAATCTTATACACTGCAAGACAGCCAAAGAGACGTGGGACACTCTTATAGTGTATATGGAAGGATTTGAAGAAGTTAGACAAGATAGAAAATCCTTGCTAAATCAGGAGTATGAGAGTTTTAGACAAGGAAAGGGTGATAGCATAACTGAGTGCTATAAGAAGTTCTACAGAATAGTGAATGAACTCATGTCTTATGGAAGAGAGTTCAGTAACTATGAACTAAATGACAAGTTCCTAAGATCCCTAACCAAAGATTGGGACACCAAGATCTGTGCCATAAGAGAAATGACTAAGTTGGGGGAAATTCCTCCTCCTACACTATTTGGCAAATTATTGTCTTATGAGATGCAGTTGATAGTAAGGAAAGAGGAGGAGAAATCAACAAGAACTGAGCACAAGGAGAGAATAGTTGCTTTCAAGACAGATATCCCCAGAAAGTGCAGGAATAAGTCATCAACTCCACCTCCACAGGTAGTTGAATCAGAATCAGATGAGTCAGTCAGCACAAAGACTGAGAGCAGTGAAAGTGATGAAGACTTTGCTGCCTTCACTAGACACTTTCAGAAATTCTTGAAGAAGAAACAGTGGAGGTCAATACCTTCTACTTCAAAGGGAAAGAAAGTCTTTTATCAGGAGAAAAAGCCTTCAAAGAGAGACAGGAAGAGGACAAAGTCAAGCAAGGCAACTGGTTCAAAGATAGTGTGCTATTGCTGCAATAGACAGGGTCATGTTATTACAGATTGTCCAGAAAAGAGAAAGGAATCTGGTGACAGGAAAAAGCCTCACTTCAAAGGCAAGAAAGAGAAGTCTTTTGTTGCCAAGAAGTAGAAGACTCTATCAGATATCTCTTCTTCAGAAACTGAGTCTGAGGCTGAGGCCTACATAGGGCTGTTTGCTGAAGAAGAAGAAGAAGAATTCATGCAGATCATGGAGTCTATTTATGAACAAGAAGACAGTCTTTGCCAAGGGCTAATGGCTTTGACTGAGAGTGACAAAATCCTGGAGCAGCCAGGACCCAGTAAGGTACAAAGTTCAACTCTAAGTTCAGTTTCTTGTTCCAGTTCAGAATCAGATTCATCTTCATCAAGTGATGAAAGTGTATTTGAGTCTGAGGGTGATATTCATCAGCTTATGGATGAATATAGGGTGCTGTTGCAGGCTTACAAGAAAAGCAAGACCCTAGTCAAAAGTCAGGCAAAGGAAATTGCTATTCTTAAAGCTGCAGCAACAGATTTTGAGAAGTCTTTTGATCAAAAACTGAATGAGATAGCCAGGTTGAAGCACATAACAGTGATTCAAATGGGTACTATATCATTTAAAAATGATCAAATCAAGAGTCTGGAGATCAATCTTCAGAAAGAGAGAGAGCTTGTTGCTAGGTTTTCTAAACCTAAGTCAGTGTTACCTTTAATTGATGAATTTGTTCATCATAAAGGCAAGGCTGGACTGGGCTTTATTAGACCTGCAGGGACTGAGCAGTCCAAGTCTAAGTCCAAGGGCAAAGCCCCAACATTCAACAAGCCTGCTATAGACAAGACAGCCAAGGCAGTCCCTAAGCAAAGGTACAATAAGTTTGAATGTTGGTGCTGTGGCAAAGTTGGCCATTTTGCAGTGGACTGTTGGCACAATGCTAGTGCCAAACTGAGTACCAAACTACCTGTTGGAAAGCCAGTGGGTAGCTTTGTCAGATTGCAGACTAACAAGTACCAAGGACCCAAGAATTCTTTGGGTTCTAAGGTTCATTAATCTATTTTGCAGGTGAGTCCAAGTGGCCATACCCCAACATGGTACTTGGACAGTGGATGTTCCAGACATATGACTGGAACAAGAGGATTACTAAAGGATTATATTCCAATAAAAGATGGTCCAAAAGTAACCTTTGGTGGTTCTGAAAAAGGAATCATCAAAGGGTTTGGTAACATTTCTACAAACTTGGTTACCATTACTCAAGTGGCTTATGTTAAATGGTTGAAACACAACCTAATAAGTATAAGTCAATTAAGTGATGTAGGGTATGACATCTCATTTGTTAAAAATGGTTGTCATATCAAGAGATCAAGTGATCAAGAGATAATTTTGACAGGTTATAGGAAAAGAAATGTCTACTGCCTAGACATTATGATTGAGAACAATGGTTCTCCAGTTTGTCTTGTAGCTGATGAGACAGTCTCTCATTGTGTCAAATGACACAAGAGGCTTGCCCATCTTAACTACAAGACTATTAGCAAACTCTTTAGAAAAGAGTTAGTGAGGAATGGTCCTCAAGTTAAGTGTGTTAAAGATGGTATTTGCTCAGCTTGTCAAAAAGGCAAGCAGACTAAATCCACCTTTAGAAGCATAGAAAACAAAGATGTTGTGAGGTGTTTATACCTCTTTCATATGGATCTTTTTGGTCCAATGCCAGTTCACAGCTTAGGTAGGAAGGTCTATACCTTTGTAGTTGTAGATGACTACTTAAGGTTTTCCTGGGTGTTCTTCTTAAGACAGAAATCTGAAACTCCTAGTGTCTTCTATAGCTTTGTCAAGCAAATTCAGAATGAACTAAATAGTACAGTGGTCAAAATTAGAAGTGACCATGGTACTGAATTTCAGTCTGATAGCATGACAAAACTATGTGAAGACTTTGGGATATTTCAAGAATTCTCTTCACCTAGAACACCTCAGCAAAATGGCATTACTGAGAGGAAAAATAGAACTTTGATAGAGGCTGGTAGGACCCTACTAAGTGATACATCACTGCCAGAGTATTTTTGGGCTGAAGCAGTTAACACTGCATGCTATGTTATAAATAGGGCTACCATCACTAAAGGGCTAAACAAGACCCCCTATGAAGTTGTGAAAGGCAGGAAACCAAACCTATCCTACTTCAGGATCTATGGTTGCAAATGCTTCATACTTAACAATGGGAAGTCTTACTTAACTAAGTTTGTTGCCAAGTCACAAGAGGGAATTTTTGTTGGGTACAGCAATAATAGTAAGGCTTATAGAGTCTACAACTTGACTACTCAAGTTGTAGAAGAATCTGTACATGTAGTTTTTGATGAGACTAAACTTATTAACAATGAGTTGTCTAGTAGTGTATGCAGCCCCACAGGTTTAACAAAGAAGATGGACAAGCTTACTATAGAAGAAGTACCTGCTACAAAACAGCAAGTAGAAGACAGTTGTTGTTGTCCAGGGGGAGAACTACATGTGCCAATTGCTGAAGAAGTACAAGGTATACACATTGATGGAGATGCTGAAGAGGTTCAACCAGAAGTAAGGATGCCTCCAGCCAACAGGCATCTAAGAGATCATCCAGTAGAGCAGATTATTGGAGATCCAAGACAAGGAGTACAAACCAGGAGCAGATACATGAATACAACAATCTACTCCAGTTTCCTGTCTCAAGTTGAACCTAAGAAATTTGAAGAAGCAATACTGGATCCACAATGGACTGAAGCAATGCAAGAAGAGCTTAATCAGTTCAAAAGGTGCAAGGTTTGGGAACTTGTTCCTAAACCTAAAGACCACAATATAATAGGAACTAAGTGGATCTACAGGAATAAGATGGATGAACAAGGGGTCATCATTAAGAATAAAGCAAGATTGGTTGCCAAAGGATATAGGCAAGAAGAAGGTATTGATTTTGATCAAACCTTTGCTCCAGTAGCCAGACTGGAAGCCATAAGGATGTTCTTGGCCTATGCAACCTATCAAGGATTCAAGGTTTACCAAATGGATGTCAAGTCAGCATTCCTAAATGGTAATCTTAAGGAAGAAGTCTATGTGGAGCAGCCTTCAGGTTTTGTTGATCCAACTCTACCTCATCATGTCTATAGACTTAGGAAAGCTTTATATGGGTTAAAGCAAGCCCCTAGGGCTTGGTATGAAACCCTATCTAGTTTCCTCATTGAGAATAAGTTCTCAAGGGGGAAAATAAATAAGACTCTATTCCTTAGGGAATCTAGAGGCAAAGTCATACTAGTCCAAATATATGTAGATGACATTATATTTGGGTCTACTGAAAGCAGCCTTTGCAAAAAGTTTGCAAAGCTTATGCAAGGTCAGTTTGAGATGAGTAGTATGGGAGAGCTGAAGTTTTTCTTGGGTCTCCAAGTTAAACAGACTGAGAGTGGTTTATCCATTTGTCAGTCAAAGTTCACCCTAGAACTCATAAGGAAGTATGGTATGGATTCATCCAGCACCATGAAGACTCCTATGGGGTCAAGTATGTCTCTTAGTAAGGATGATGCAGGGAAACCTGTAGATGAAACCTTGTATAGAGGGATAGTTGGCTCCCTATTATACTTGACTGCTAGTAGACCTGACATTATGTATGCTACATGTGTTTGTGCCAGGTATCAAGCCTGCCCTAAAGAGTCTCATTTGACAGCAGTCAAAAGAATATTGAGATATCTAAAGGGCACTCCCTATCTAGGCCTCTGGTACCCTAGGAATGGAGATTTTGATCTAACAGGTTATTCAGATGCAGACTTTGCAGGATGCAAAGAGGATAGAAAGAGCACTACTGGAACCTGTCAATTCCTAGGTGGGAGACTAATTTCATGGAGTAGCAAAAAGCAAACCAGTGTGGCTATCTCCACAGCTGAGTCAGAGTATGTGGCTGCAGGAAGTTACTGTGCTGAACTTCTGTGGATTCAACATCAGCTAGAGGACTATGGATTTCAGGTAAGTAGAACTCCACTTTTTTGTGATTCTACAAGTGCTATTTCAATAGCTAATAACCCTGTATCTCATAGTAGAACAAAACATATTGAGATTAAATATCATTTTCTTAGGGAGCATGTAGAAAGAGAAGATATTTTATTAGAATATGTTAAAACTGATAATCAAGTAGCTGATATGTTTACTAAGCCCCTAGAAGAAGCTAAGTTCAATAGATTCAAAATTGAACTAGGAATGATAAACTTAGAGTAAGTTTACAGAATTAAAATTGGCTAAGTAAAAAGGTGTCGACACATAGACAAGTCTATGTCGACACAGAATAGTGGTGTCGACACTTCAGTAAAAAGGTGTCGACACATCTAGGAATGTGGTGTCGACACTTCAGAATGTTAGTGTCGACACATGTCAAGTAGGTGTCGACACATCCAATATGGTGTCGACACTTAAGTTTTACTCAGAATTTTTCTAAGTAAAGTCTCGACAATGTGTCGAGTTATGTTGTGTCGACACATAAACATGTGTCGACACATAAAATCTGTTGACTAAACTTGTGTCGACACATATGTGTCGAGACATTATAAGTCAGTGTCGACACTTATTGCCAGTGTCGACACATTTTAAGTTAGCTGTCCCGCCTGTTCATCTTCAAAATCAGAAAGATATAAATAGGGTTCTGTCTTTGTTTGTCGACACGCTTTCACAGTTTCGAGACTCAAACTTCTGTGTTGACACCTCTCTTTTCTAAAAGACAAATTCTATAAACCCTAATGGCTCCTAAGCTAGAGGAGAACGTTAACGAAGGATATGAGCTGGTGCACGGCGCGTTTGAAGAAGCAGATCAAGAAATCCAGGCGATAGTAACCCTAGTCGCTGATTCTGGATTAGAATACTTAGCTTCTGAACCTACAAAGATTTGGAAGAAAGAGGTTCTTGAATTCTTAAATGGAGCCCAGATAGATGAATCTGGATACAAAATCAAATCCAGAGTTCATGGTGCAAGGGTTAAGGTATCCCCTAAAAATCTGAGGAAGGTGCTCCAGCTACCAAAAACTCAAGATGAAGAAGAAGTTACTGTATCCAAGACCAGGGAAGCTCTAACATGGTGTGGACTGGATCCAAAAATGAAGATAGGCTCTGTGTTTAACAGGAAGGGCATGAACAGCCAAGGCAAATTCCTGTCTGAGATAGTGGGAAAGGTCTTACTCAGTAAGCCAGAAGGGCATGACAGAGTGTCTGCCTCCATGTTCAATATAATGATAAGAATTATCTTCACTATAAGAACTGATTGGTCAGTTATAATGTTTGACAAGATTAAGGAGAGCTTGAAGAAGCCCAATCTGGGCAGAATCATTAGTCTATACCTAGCTGGTGTGATACCATAGGTAATGTGTACTGCTGCAGGAAGCAAGATAAATCATATGAGGAATATGGATCTAAGGATCTTTTCTAGATGGGACAGGGTGTTGTCCAAGGAAATGCCAACCCCAGAGAAGACAGTTACTGAGAAGGAGATTCCTCCAAAGAAAAAGAGAAAAACTACTCCAGTGGCACAAGAATCCACTAGTAGTTCTGAAAGTGAAGAACAAGTTGTTTTCACTCTAGATGATCAAGAGGAAGAGCCTGTAGTGAATACTCCTGCTACTCAAGAGATTGCTGAGATCTAGGGGGAGCTACCACAAGCTAGCCCCATCCACAGGGATCAAAGCCAGGGGGAGCCTCCAGTTGTAGAAGAACTCTCTACACTGGACAGTGAGCAAGCCACCACCATCATACAAGAGGTACTCACTGACCTAAATACTTTAGAATATCTTATAGAAGATGCTGATTTGTCTGATGTTCCTCAGCAAACTCAGCTGCCTAGTCAAGCTCCAGATGTTGTTATAGAAGACACATCTGCTGTTCCAGTAATTCCTGATCCTGTGGTTGAAGAACCAAGAACTTCTCCAGCTTCTTCACCACCAGAATACACCATGGAGGATTTATTCCTAAATCTAGACCAACAAGATTTTGACATGGACAAGGATGCTGCTGAAAAAGATCATGCTGCTGCTAAGGGGGAGCAAGTATAAGTTCTGGAAGAGCCTATTAGGCAGGAAACTGAGAAGGCACCTGAAGTGCAGAAAGAGAAGTCTCAAAGCCCTAAGGAGAGGGTTGACATAGCCAGCACTTCTGCCTCTGAAGATGAGGAGAGTGCTAGGGCAAAGAAGAAGAAACTGTATGTATTCATGAGGAGAAGCCAAAGTTATAAAAAGGCTTTACAATCAATTGCACCACAGCCTATAGTTCAGCAAGCTCCAACTGCTGATTATAGTGCTTTAATGGTTGCACTACAGATAAAGTTGGATGAGCAAAGGCAGGCCATAGAGAAGTATGTAGATGAAGGGCAGAAATCACTCCAATTTAATCTGGCCCAGGATATAAAATCCATCAGGTTTGAGATGAATCTCAACAAGAAGGAGATGACTGACTGTTTTCACAAAGGTGGAAATGCAGTGGTGTTCTTGGCAACCCACCAGGAAAAGATTAAGGCACAGGTAGATGATATAGCATTGAAGCAAGGATATGTTCTTGAAAATCAGTTAAGAATGAATGACAACTTGACTGCTTATCATAATGCTATAGTCACTGAGTTGAAGAACAAGGCTGCTGATCCTTCTACATCTTCTGCTACTATCAAAGCTGAATTTGACAAAGCCTTTCAAGAAGAAATTACTGCTGTAAAGACTGCTATCCAAGCCTCCCAGAAAGCTATCTCTGATCAACTTCAAAAGCTCAAACCATTCTTTAAAGATGGAGTCAGATACTTGGATAGTCAAATAAGATTTCAGAAGGATGATGTCAGAGATCATATGGCTAGAGAAGTCATAAAGGGGGAGAGAGTTTTAGTCAAAGCTAGCTCTGACCATGCAAAGTGGATATCAAATTCCATCAGAGCTACACTAGGCTATCCTCCACTCTGTGATGATGACAATGTTGCTGAATCTGGGATTCAAACTGCATATCTTGGAGGTGAGCAACCAGAGGTAGCTCAAGTGATATATCCTCCACCAGATTTTGACATGGTGCAAGCTGACATTCAGCAGATGTATAGCCCAACTGAAGGAAAGTCTAATGTTATTCTGGATAAAGTGGTTCAGCCTATTACTGAATCCATGCAAGAGGCATTACAGAAGGAGGAAGAGACAAGGTTGTCTAAGAAGAGGTTTAGGGAACAAGCAGAACAAAGGCCAGACTTTGAACAGTGGAGCCCTACCTCTAGGAATATAATATTAACTGCCTGGAAAGCTGCCAAGGACAATACTCATGACAGGAACAAGTGTTTTTCTGAAGCTGAATGGAGGAAACATGAGATCAGACAAGAAGCCATTGTTCAATACAGAAGGAAGGCAAAGATGGGAAAGCTACCTCCTACTGCAGTGGAGCCTAGCAAGTACTTTCCTAAGCCATATCACTATTTTGAGAGGCAGAAGATCAAAGCTGAAGAGCTCAAAAAGAAAGATCTAAAAGGCAAGAAACCTGCTGATGTTGAAACTGTTGATGTCCCTGTCAAAGCTCAAGTCCAACCTGGCAAGGGAATAGTTATCAAGGAACCAGATCAGAAATAGATTAAGAATTTACTTGAAGATTATTGTGTAATCTTTTGAATGTAAAACATTTTTGTGAACTATTGGAAATGTATAAGACAAATGTTAGAACAATATATGATCAATATAATTCATGTTTGTTCTGTGAAAATGTCTATTTCTTAATTGTTCTGTGTTTGATGTATGTGTATACATGTGTGATTTATACATGTTATGTTAACCCTGCTGTACTTTATCCTGCTTTACATCACTTTGTAATTTTTAATTATAAATGGTGTATATCATTGACTAAGGGTTATGACTTCTCCAAATAGGGGGAGATTGTTGGGTACATTGGTTAAATGTACCTGATTTGAAGAAGCCTCACCCAACTCAATGATATACATCATAATGTATTTGATGTATGTTGAGTTTACTTGTACAGGTTAAGTAATCACTGGACTGAAGCAAAAAGTTTCTAAGTCCATGTGTCGACACCCAGAGGGAAAGTGTCGACACTCAAGAAAGCTTGTGTCGACACCCAGACAAGCAGTGTCGACACTTGGAGTCATTGTGTCGACACCTGGGATGCAGAGTCGACACCAGACAGAAAGTGTCGACACTTGGAGCTGTGTCGACACTCAGTAAAGAAAAGTGCAGACAGAAAGTGTCGACACAAGGAGCTGTGTCGACACCCAGTGAAGCTGAGTCTACACAAGATAGTGTCGACACTTGGAGCTGTGTCGACACTCAGCAAAAGACTGCAGAAACTAAGTTAAAGTGTCGACACCAAGAACAATGTGTCGACACACAACAAGAAGAGTCAGCACTCGAAGAAAGTGTCGACACCAAGAACAAAGTGTCGACACTCATCAGAAGAGTCAACATTTGAAGTAAGTGTCGACACCCAGAACAATGTGTCGACACTCAGCTAAAGACTCTACACTTGAAGTCAGTGTCGACACATGGAGCTGTGTCGACACTTAGCAAAGAACAGAATTATCAACAAAATATTCGAAGTACAAGTGTCGACACTAAGGGAATGTGTCGACATTCAGCTGAAGTCTCAACAGAAGAATCAAGTGTCGACACAAGGAGCTGTGTCGACACTCAGCAAGTATCAACATAGAAGACTATGTGTCGACACCAAGAAGCAGTGTCGACACTTAACAGATTCAACACAAGAAGTTGTGTCGACACAAAGGTGATATGTCGACACTTAGAAGAATACAGCTAAAGATAGAAGAACAAGTACTTGTGTCGACACTCAATTTCAGTGTCGACACCTGAAGAAGAATCTGTGTCGAGACATACAAGGAGTTGTGTCGACACCTTGTAGACTTGTGTCGACACTTACACAACATGTGTCGACACTTGGACTATAAGTGCCGACACTTAAAGACAGGAAGTCTCGACACTTTCAGACAGTTAGAGATTTTCAAGAAATAACTGGATGACTTGACAGCTGTCATTCCAGCCGGTCTACAACACCTGTCAGAGATGTCAGAAGACAGTTATGTACCGGACCAGCCGGTTACCATGAAGAAGGCCTATAAATAGGCACATACAGTTTACAGAAACAGTTGATCACATTGTTGAAGAACAAGTTATTAAAGTGGTACACAGAGTATCAAATCAAGAAGATCTTGCAGTTCAAGTGCAGATCTAAGAAGGTGGAGAGAGAGGGCTCCATCCAAGAAATCAGCCGTTGGAACTAGGCTGAAAAGAAGGGTTCAGATCTAATCTGAATTCTAAGTGGCAGAGGTCAAGGAACAACTGCAGAAGGAGACAATCTTATTCAGTTCTACTCAAGAAGCTTTGAAGAAAGCTAAGTCAGATTGAATCCAGATGAGTTCTTCCAAGAACTCATCAAGAAACTCTCAACTCCCCTCACTTGTTTCATAGTTGTTGAGTTATTATTTCAATAATCATTTTTATCTTGTAGGATCCTTTGGATCTGAGCGAATTGTAAGCCTATAATTATAAAGGCTGAGGGTAGGGTCTTTGGCCTGAGTGTAGGAGATTGTTATCTCTAAGTGTAGGCCTTGATTGGCTGAGTGTAGGCCTGGGTGGCTGAGTGTAGGCCTTTGTGGCTGAGTGTAGGCTTTAGGATAAAGCTGAGTTGTAAGGCTTTGGGCCTGAGGTGTAGGAACCAATTTGGGTTCTGAGACAGTGGAGGAGTTTGGCCGAATCTAGTACACTTCTAGATAGGCGAAGAGGGAAAGTGGATGTACCCATATCTTGGGGAACCACTACAAACCACTGTGTCTGCTGTGCTGTGATTGTTGCTGTGTATGCTGTGTGTTTGCTGTGATAGAATAGTTAGAAATCTATGTTATTAACTGTCTGCTGCCATTAAAGTTTAAAAAGGATTAGGTCACCTATTCACCCCCCCTCCCCCTCTAGGTGTTTAGGTACCATATCTTTCAGCCTCCGTCCTCACTCCATCACTTCCTTCGTTGGTCTACGAAGGGAGTCTCTTCTCAGATTCTCTAACTCCACCAAGAGAAAGGGCGGTACTGAAGCCCTCTTTGAGATCAAGCAGCGTAGTGATGAAACTTGGTCTCAATTCATTGATCGATTCCAGAAAGAGATCTTAGACATTGAGATTGTTGATCAAGAAATGTACCGAGTGGCTCTTATTCACGGTCTACGTGAAGGGCCTCTCAAATTTGAAGCCAATGTTCGTGCGCCAAAAACGTACCAAGAGTTGATTGCTCTAGCCAACTCATACATTCGAGGAGAAAAGAGCAATCCAGTCTTCGTCTCCCGACTTTTATCAGAAAAAGATCTTCCTGTTCACAAGTAACCTCCGAGATCTCCTCGGAAAGACTTTTCATCCAACTCAAGAAAGACGAAAAGATTCCAGCATCATCATCAACACCTCTTCCCGGGCCAGGGTCGAGTCCAAGAACGACTGCCACTGCTACCAGCTCCATCTTCACAAACAGCCTCAGTTGATCAACAACAAGACAATGACTTGCATGGGCATGAATTAGATGGAGCCATGCAAGAAACTCATGACAATGAGCCTCTTGCTTCTCGTCAATACAAGCAAGCTGGATCAAAAAGAAAGCATGTAAACTTAACTGTCACTATGGAGGATGCTCTTCATATCATAAAAAAGGGGCCAGGTTTTGAATGGCCTCTCCTTATACGACCTGGTCGAAGATGTCATAAGGATCTATTTTGCCAATACCACATGTGTGTGGGTCATGACACAGAAAAGTGTCGAGCTCTCCATAGGCTCGTGGAGAAATTACTAAATCAAGGCAAGTTGCATGAGTATACAACACAATAGCAACTTTGAAAAAGCCTCTGACAGCTTCGAGTCCTTACTCAGTGTTACTATGGCTTCCAAAACCTATTAGTGGTAAAGCTTTTCTTACCCGATCACCTTCAGTCATACTTTTCCAATTATATTCACAATGAAATTTGTTCTGTAAACTCTACGGCAATCAAACCCACTTCTTAGTGGTAGCCTGAGTTCTCTCTTTACGGCAATCAAACTCAATTCTTAGTGGTCGTCTGGCTTCTCTCTCTACGGCAATCAACCCCACTTCTTTGTGGTCGCCTGGCTTCTCTCTCTACGGCAATCAAACCCACTTCTTAGTGGTAGCCTGAGTTCTATCTTTACGGCAATCAAACCCACTTCTTAGTGGTCACCTGAAAGCTTTTTGAGTCCATCGCTTCCTTCTCAGGATTTCTTCTTGCTTCTCTTTTGTGCCCTCCTAGAGGATGCGCGGCTAGCCCGCCTTGAGTAGGACTATACTCGGATGACTTTTCCCAGGCAAGCGATGCATAAGCTCACGGGGAACACCTGTGGCAGCGTCCAGCCTTCTTTAGTCACTTCCGAGTATAACCCCCCTTTTTTTGTCAACCGCCTTCTTTCACAGGTGAACAGGTTAATCCGACCTACCAAAAGGATTCCAGCATTCATTTTTCTTATGTCCATCTAGCCATATAAATAGTTGATGGTGACGGCCACCACGACGGCCAATTGGGTGATGAAGACGACGACCATGGCGGTGTTACCGTGAAAGAAGATGATGACGATGCTCCACCATCAAGAGACTTGCAGCGCCGTAGCGGGCACGGCTACAATATTCGCCCACGCAACAAAAATAAGCTTTGAATTTATTTTATTATTTGGTCTGCCTTTATCTGGTTATATGTGGTATTTGACACTATGTTATTTTGTCATTTCATTTTCTGCAACATTTTTATTTTGGGCTGCTAATAGCCACATGGTTGTAAGCCTTATATAAGGCCAAATTATCATTTGTTATGGAGACAATTATTGAAATCAAAAAGAGCTTTGCTTGCCTAACCCTAATCTCCTCTCCTCCTCATCTTAGCCGCCGCCCCCTTCAAGGCTTCCATTCTAGGATTCCGGCCGCCCCTCTCTCCATCCCTCTCGGCCGCCCCCTTTCTACTCCCCTCTCCCTCTAGCAACCCATCATCCCCGTCTCTCTACCTTCCATCCACCAAGCCATATTCAACCTCTTAACAATTTCGGCCACCTTGGAGGAGGAAGATCTCTTGCAAGGAAGAATCAAGGTTGGGGTAATCAACCACGGCGAGAAGCGAAGGAGGCGAACAAGATCTTCATCCGTGGCGCGTTTCCCGTGGATTCCAAAAGGGAAGAGCGATTGTTCTCTGTGGATCCAACATCTCGGATCTACGTTTCCGAGTGGGGTAACGAAATTTCTACCTAAGAGATTCTCTTCTTTGATTAATTCTTGTGGTGGACGGATTTTGCGTGATTTCTCGAATTGCTAAATTTTCGCGGTGTTCCTAAAAATAGATCTGAGATTTTCAGTTGGTTTTCCGAGAAGATCTCGCGAGAGGATTGGCGCTCCTCGCTTTTGTTTTGCTGGGATAGGTCCTACCATTTTTTCGAATCGTGAATCTTTTTCTGGTGGATCTATTTTGGAACAACTCCAAAGCTCGATCGGAATTAATATTATTCCATTTAGCCGGAAAGGATTTTGGCCTATAGCCATTCTCCATTCCACTTGCGGATCGGCTATCCGTATGTTAGCACGAACGATAAAAAAACAATCATTGTGGTCGCTGCGTTGCGTTTGTGTGCCGGTTAGGGAGCGTTAACGTTGCCAAGGTCGTAGTCACGCCCTCCGTGTAGGATCCCAAAGGCCTAGCCTACATCAATTTGGTATCAAAGCGAGGTTTTGTTGATTTCTCAATCGACACCATCCTTACGCTCCCCTTTCATAGGACGTCGACCCACACTTGGTCGTGCACGTTTCGTAATCACCAAATCTGAATTTCTCTATTTGGTCTACATATAACAAAAAAACTTTTTGCAAAAAAAAGAAGTATAAAAAAATCTGAATTTTCTACCTATTTTTCTAAGCATATAAGTCAAAAAAATATTTTCGTTCTCCAACTCATTAGGCATATAAAAATCCTGATTTATAAAACTCTTGTCCAAACAGTCTTGTGTCTGGGTGAGACACTCTGTATCACTGTCGTTCATGCGTACGAGACTTCGCACGGAGTATCCTCCATCCACCTCCCACATGGCCGACAACCATGATGATGAGCATGCTCTCGCAACAAACGCGGCGCTTAGGGAAGAGTTTAACACCAGCTTCGATGCACTCACTCAGTTAATACAAGGGTTGGCTGTAAATCAGGCGGCGCCTCGAAATCCCGGCTTTGGGATAAATCTACCGGGGCAGCCACCCCAGCCCGCCAACCAACGAGAAGTGCGACAAAATCACCCACGTGATCAGGATTATGAGTACACACCTCGAGCCCCTTATGATTTCGACCTAACTAGGGCCATTAAAATGGAATCACCCTCATACGACGGCATGGGTGAACCCCAAGTATTTCTAAACTGGATCATGGATATTGAGTGCTACTTTGAGTGGCACAATCTGACGGATGTTGAGAAGGTGCGGGTAGCACGAATGAAACTTCAGGGTAGAGCCAAAACGTTCTGGTTGAACGAAGAGAGGCGTCTAGGCACCGTGAATGGCGCACCCCCAATTGGGTGGGCCGCCATGAAGGCACTCCTGCATGACCAATATGTCCCGGCGTATCACCGAACCCAAATGTTCGACGAGCTAGCCACCCTTCGCCAAGGAGGCCAATCGGTAGCGGAGTACATGGGACGACTCAAGGATATGATGGTGCGTTGTGATATTCGAGAAATGCCCAAGGTCACACTATCTCGTTTCCGTAAGGGACTTAACACGGACATCCAAGGCAAGCTTTTGCGTTATGGTCACACGGACCTTAACACAACATTCAATGCAGCTCTAGATATAGAAAAGCACAATGGTAGCAAGTCCAAGGGCCGGGCATTCCAGAAAGGAAAATCCATCTTAGGACCACCACCTTCGTCATCCATGCGAGACAAAGGAAAGTTTCGATCGACTGACTCAAGTTCCATAGTAATTACCGCTAGGAACAATAAAAATCTCAATGGTGAGAGAGTCCCAATAGGACGTATTAATAAGACTAACGCTACCTGTTATTCATGAGGAATTCAAGGACACTACGCTAGTGAGTGTCCCACTAAGAGTAAACCACTGGCACTAGTAGATACCACGTCTGACCCCGCCGAGATCGTTTATGAAGCTGGTACTGAGTCTGACGCCGAGCCGAGTGATATTGACGACGACTCGTTTATGATGGTTATGAGATGTATTCTGAATACACCGCGAGCGACGAACGATTACAATCAGACGAATATCTTCTCGGTAAATTTTAAGAACGGTGACAAGTGGTGTAAGTTAATAATCGATAGCGGTAGTTGTATGAATGTCGTTTCGGAGAATTCCATCACTCGAATGCACTTAGTCACTGAGCCGCATCCACATCCGTATAAGATAGCATGGGTGAACAAAATGTCCATCGCAGTTTCTAAGCGATGCTTGGTACCGCTTACGGTGAAGAACTACGTCGATAAGGTGTGGTGTGATGTCATTCCTATGGATGTCTGTCACGTTCTACTAGGACGTCCATGGCTTTATGATTATGACGTGACCCATTTTGGCAAAGCCAACCCCTACAAGTTCAAGTTCAATGGTAAGACCATTGTTTTGAAACCTACACCACCTAAGGACCCGTCGATTGCGTCCAAGGACACAGTGGTCCCTGCGGAAAGGAAAACGATAAGTCTTATAAGTAGGAAGGAGTTAGAACGTGAGACCTTTCTCGATGGCGTCATATATGCGTTAGTATGTCTACAAGTGCAGGAAGATTCACCATCTTTAGAGAATATATCGTTATCTCTGCGCACATTATTGGAAGAATATAAGGACGTCTATCCAGTAGATTTACCTTCCAAGTTGCAACCAATCAGGTATATTCAACATGAAATTGACTTCGTCCTGGGCTCGTCCTTGCCTAACCTACCCCATTACCGACTTAATCCCTCCGCACATAATGAACTACAAATGTTAATTTCCGATTTATTAGCTAAAGGATTTATCCGCCATAGTAAAAGCCCTTGTGTCGTCCCTGCCTTGTTGGTCCCGAAGAAAGATAAGTCTTGGAGGTTGTGTGTAGACTACCGGGCCATCAATAAAATAACTGTCAAGTATAGGTTTCCCATCCCCCGTTTGGACGATCTATTGGATATGTTGTCTGGTGCCACCGTGTTCTCAAAATTGGATTTAAAGAGTGGTTACCACCAAATAAGGATTCGGGAGGGAGACGAATGGAAAACGGCCTTTAAATCTAAGGACGGGCTTTACGAGTGGTTAGTGCTAGGAGAGGGACTCACCAACGGACCAAGTACTTTCTCACAATTAATGACTCAAGTATTTAAGCCATACATGGGAAAATTTGTCGTAGTCTATTTCGATGATATTTTGGTGTTTAGTACCTCGCCGATCGATCATGAAACTCATTTGCGGACAATCCTTACTACATTGCGCCAAGAGAACTTATATATTAATTTTAAGAAGTGCGCATTCAGTGTGACTTCCGTGGAATTTTTAGGATACATAGTGAACACTGAGGGTATACATGTTGACCCTAAAAAGGTCCAGGTAATTAGAGAGTGGCCGGAACGGCAAAATATTCGGGAAGTTAGGAGTTTTCATGGATTGGCCACATTTTATCGACGATTCATTCGCAATTTTAGTAGTATCATGGCACGCATCACTGAGTGTATGAAGAAGGGTGATTTTATTTGGACCAAATCGTCCGCTTGCGCATTTCAAATGATTAAGGATCGGATGTCCGAAGCCCCCCTACTACGGTTGCCGGATTTTAGTAAAGTGTTTGAATTATCATGCGACGCTTCGGGGATAGGAATTGGTGGAGTGTTAAGTCAAGAGGGACATCCGGTCGGATACTTTAGCGAGAAACTTGCGGGACCAAAATTAAATTACTCTAATTATGATCGTGAGTTTTATGCCGTGATACGTTGTCTCCAACATTGGCGACACTATCTCATACCGAAAGAATTTGTATTCCTCTCGGATCATGAGGCGCTAAAATTTGTAAACTCTCAAGGTAAAATCAGCCCTCGGCACGCCAAATGAGTCTCCTATCTTCAGGAGTACACATTCATTATTAAGCACCTTAAGGGTACGTTAAATCGAGTGGCGGACGCACTTAGTCGTGTCACCCTATTTTTACCTAAAATGGAGGTGATGGTAATAGGATTTGAACGCATTAAGGACGAGTATGTCGTATGCCCGGATTTTAAGGATATTTATTTAGCCGCTCAGGAACAGGCCCCCTCTACTATTTCAGCCTACTACATTTGTGACAGTTATTTATTCAAGCACACGCAATTGTGTATTCCCCGCTCTTCCCTACGCCATTTTATTATATGGGAATTACATAGTGGAGGTTTAGGTGGACACTTCGGTCGCGATAAAACAATCACGCTTGTGGAGGATAAATTCTTTTGGCCGGGTCTCAAGCCAATGGTCAATAAAATCATAGGGAGCTGCCGCGTATGTCAATTAACTAAGGGTAACAAGACCAATGCAGGCCTTTACACACCCCTTCCGATTCCCTCTGCCCCATGGGTGGATGTTAGCATGGACTTCATATTGGGCCTCCCACTGACATTTCGGCGTCACGATTCCATCTTCGTCGTAGTGGACCGATTCTCTAAAATGGCTTATTTTATCGCTTGTCATAGCACCAACGATGCTTCCCATGTCGCTAAGTTGTATTTTAAGGAGGTCGTAGCTCATCAAGGTGTCCCCAAAACCATCGTGACCGATAGAGATGTTAAGTTTACTAGCTACTTTTGGAAGACACTGTGGAAGTTGTTGGTCACGAGGCTTATGTTTTCGTCGGCCTACCAACCCCAAACGGATGGGCAAACGGAAGTTGTTAACCGTAGTTTGGGAGGATTACTTCGTTGCTTGGTGGGCGATCATAAGGGTACATGGGATCTTATTCTCCCCCACGCTCAGTTAGCCTATAATAATTCTAAGAATAGGTCCACCGGGTTATCGCCAAATGAGATAGTGCATGGATATAAGGCGCCCGTGCCTCTTGATTTGATTCCGTTACCACAATCATTTAAATCAAGTCAATTTGCACAGGACTTCGCCTCGCACGTTCACACTCTCCATGAGCACATTGGCAAGACGTTAGCTAAACAATATGCTATTTATCAATCGAATGCTAACATACATAAGCGAGCAGTCCCCTTAAAGATTGGTGATTTGGTAATGGTACGTCTTATCCCTGAACGGTTGCCCTCGGGCACCATAAAAAAATTAGCGAATAAGAGAGCCGGTCCTTTTCGGGTTCTGAAGAAGCTAGGTGAAAATTCATATTTATTACAGTTACCCGCTGAGTGGGGAATCTCCCCTGGTTTTAACATTTCGGATTTAACGCTTTATGTTGCTCCACCACCTGAATTGTCAGTCTCTTCGTTTCATATTTCCACTATACCGTCTAAATGGGTGGGGGGTGCGAATATTTCTGGACCGCTCTCCCTTTCGGATTCTTCGGGAGGTACGTTGTCTATTGATGATGCAACTTGTTTTTCTTCTTCGCCTAATGCTTTTCCAAGGTTCCCCCGAACCGATTTCTTGCCTGACAAGATTTTGCAGGATGCGGTGTTTTCCACTCCCGACGGCGACATTAACAAGTTTTTGGTCAGATGGCGTGGTCGTCCAGCTTCGGACGACTCTTGGATTTCTTCGGCAGACCTGGCTCTTCTCGATGCAGATCTCCTCCACCGTTACTGTCCAGCCCACTCATCGGTGATGAGTCCTTTTGAGAGCGGGAGGATTGATGGCGACGGCCACCACGACGGCCAATTGGGTGATAAAGACGACGACCATGGCGGTGTTACCGTGACAGAAGATGACGACGATGCTCCACCATCAAGTGACTTGCGGCGCTGTAGCGGGCACGGCTACAATCTTCACCCACGTAACAAAAATAAGCTTTGAATTTATTTTACTATTTCGTCTGCCTTTATCTGGTTATATGTGGTATTTGACACTATGTTATTTTGTCATTTCATTTTCTGCAACATATTTATTTTGGGCTGCTAATAGCCACATGGTTGTAAGACTTATATAAGGACAAATTATCATTTGTTATGGAGACAATTATTGAAATCAAAAAGAGCTTTGCTTGCCTAACCCTAATCTCCTCTCCTCCTCATCTTAGCCGCCGCCCCCTTCAAGGCTTCCCTTCTAGGATTCCGGCCGCCCCTCTCTCCATCCCTCTCGGCCGCCCCCTTTCTACTCCCCTCTCCCTCTAGCAACCCATCATCCCCGTCTCTCTACCTTCCATCCACCAAGCCATATTCAACCTCTTAACAATTTCGTCCACCTTGGAGGAGGAAGATCTCGTGCAAGGAAGAATCAAGGTTGGGGTAATCAACCATGGCGAGAAGCGAAGGAGGCAAACAAGATCTTCATCCGTGGCGCATTTCCCTTGGATTCCAAAAGGGAAGAGCGATCGTTCTCTGTGGATCCAACATCTCAGATCTACGTTTCCGAGTGGGGTAACGAAATTCCTACCTAAGAGATTCTCTTCTTTGATTAATTCTTGTGGTGGACGGATTTTGCGTGATTTATCGAATTGCTAAATTTTCGCGGTGTTCCTAAAAATAGATCTGAGATTTTCAGTTGGTTTTCCGAAAAGATCTCGCGAGAGGATTGTCGCTCCTCGCTTTTGTTTTGTTGGGATAGGTCCTACCATTTTTTCGAATCGTGAATTTGTTTCTGGTGGATCTATTTTGGTACAACTCCAAAGCTCGATCGGAATTAATATTATTCCATTTAGCCGGAAAGGATTTTGGCCTATAGCCATTCTCCGTTCCACTTGCGGATCGGCTATCCGTATGTTAGCACGAATGATAAAAAAACAATCATTGTGGTCGCTGCATTGCGTTTGTGTGCCGGTTAGGGAGCGTTAACGTTGCCAAGGTCGTAGTCACGCCCTCCGTGTAGGATCCCAAAGGCCTAGCCTACATCAATAGTTAACCCTTACAAGCCTTCTCTTCAGAGGTACTTGCAAGTTATTTTCATATTTTGTTTGCTTCTAACTTTTCTCCTTGCAGAGATTAGAAAACCCTTGCAAGCCTTCTCCATAGGTACTTGCAAGCTCCTTTCATATACATTGTCTGCTTCTAACTCTTCTCTTTGCAGTGATTAGCAGACGCCTCCAAGCCTCATCTAGGTACTTGCAGTTTTAATTCATTATTCTATGTCTGCTGCTCACTCTTCTCCTTGCAGTGGTTAGTTGGCGCCTGCAAGTCATATCCAGATACTTGCAGCTTATTTTTGTATACAATACCTGCTCCTAATTCTCTTCTTGTAGAGATCAGCAGACCCTTGCAAGTTTCTTCACAGGTACTTGCAAGTTACACAAATATATCATGTTTGTTCCTAACTCTCTTCTTGCAGAGATCAGCAGACTCTTGCAAGTTTCTTCACAGGTACTTGCAAGCTACTCGCATATACCTTGTTTGTTCCTAACTCTCATTTTGCAGAGATCAACCGACCCTTGCAAGCCTCCATCAGGTACTTGTAAGTTGTTATGCTCTTATGTTTTCCTCTCACTCTCATTTTGCAGAACTTAGTGGAAGACACACCTTCTTCATTTTGCAAAGACAAACTCAGGTACACACTCGATGTACCACTCATACATGCATACCCTAACTTTCCTCTTGCAGGAAAATAGATAGGCAACACCAAACTCCTAAGGGGAGTCTTCAGGTTCTATCTCTCCTTGCCCCCCTTCCCTTTACGTTGGGGTGGATCACGATTTTAGCAGGTCTCCAACTTTTTCGAAGTTCTATCTGGAACTTAAAAAAGTGCGGGGATTATGTTAACCCCGAAATCGGCGATCCTTCCCAAGGCAGCTAGCTCGCTCATCGCGGCCTGCCCCGGGTTCCTCCTGGAGGTCATGATGTCATAGGTTGGGAGGACAGAATTATCTGTCCGCTCAGGCCGCGCGGCCTGCGCGGTCTCAGCGGTCTGACCCCCAGGCCACGTGCCTTTCCTTGGTCGGCAGGGTACGCGGACTGCTTCCACAGTCCGCCTCTGCAGGCCGCCCCCCTTTTCAGCTTAACCGCGAGGTTGTACCCGCAGGTCTCTCTCTGTCGGACTCAACTTCCTGTCCGCCCTGGCCGATAATAGGTCGCTCAGTCCTTGCCCCCTGCAGCATGGGCAGCCGACTCCTCCAGTCCGCCTGCAAGGCACGGACTCCAATTCCGGCTACCCGACAAGACCAGCAGCAACCTCCAAGTCCCTCGCGAGCTGGGAGGGCTCGAAGTGCAATCAAGACTTCCAATCCGCCTTCATTGGTGAACCCGAATAGCCTCAACAGCCAGGATCTCCATCTCCAACATAAGCGGACTCAGCCTAGCAGCAGACATGAGCTCGGCGGACTCTGCGAGCTCGCAATGCAGTCCACCTCTCCGCCAGCACCAGCCCTTCTCCAGTGGTAGGGTCAACTCCTCCTCAGTCCGCGGCCTTGGCGCGGACTCAGCCAGTAGTTGCGGACTCCTTCCAGTCCGCCACTCAGCAAATCCTCCAGAAGGCAGTCCCAGTCCGCATAAACTTTTGCGGACTCGTCGGAGTCCACGGGCACTCTCCAGCTCGCATTCCTTCGCAGCTCGATCAGTTCAGCACTGGCGGACTCCGCGGATTCTCCTGGCAGTCCGCCATATAGCCTCCAGCGTCCGCCACCCCAGCAGCAGGTGGACTGAAAGATATGGTACCTAAACACCTAGAGGGGGGGGGTGAATAGGTGACCTAAACCTTTTTGAAACTTACTTGGCAGCAAGACAGTTATCTCACAGAGTTTTACAGTTAACAGCAACAACAGAATATAAACAGTTAATTCACAGCACAGCACATCACAGCAGACACACAAATTTATAGTGGTTCCCCAATCTTTGGGTACATCCACTTTCCCCCTTCGCCTATCTAGCAGTGTACTAGATTCGGCCAAACTTCTCCACTATCTCAGAACCCAACAAGGTTCCTACACCTCAGGCCCAAAGCCTTACACTCAGCCACTAAGGCCTACACTCAGCCACCCAGGCCTACACTCAGCCACTTAAGGCCTACACTCAGAGTTCTTCAACTCCTACACTCAGGAAACCAAGCCCTACCCTCAGCCTTTATAATATAGGCTTACAATTCTCTCAGATCCAATGGATCCTACAAGTTAAAATTGAAATACAATAATTAACTCTATAACTCAGAAAATAAGAGAGGAGTTGAGAGTTTCTTGAAGAGTTCTTGGAAGAACTCAGCTAGAACCAAACTGACTTAGCTTCCTTCAAAGCTTCTTGAGTTAGAACTGAATTAGTCTGAATCCTCTGCAGTTGATCCTTGACCTCTGCTTCTTGAGATCCAGATGATTCTGAATCCTTCTTCTCAGCCTTAGTTCCAAAGATTGAATTCTTGATTGGAGCTCTCTCTCTCCAACTTCTTAGATCTGCAGTTGGACTGCCAGATCTTCTTGTGTTGATCCTCTGTGTATCACTTTTCAAACACTTTAATTATTCTCACTACTTGTAATAACAACAATCAAAAATCAGTTTCTGTAAACTATGGGTGCCTATTTATAGGCTTCCTTCATGGTAACCGGCTGGTCCGGTTCATAACAGACTTCTGACTTCTCTGACAGTTGCTGTAGACCGGCTGGATCGGCAGCTGTCATGTCAACCAGTCACTTCTTGAAATTCTCTAACTGTCAGATAGTGTCGAGACTTTCTGTTCTTAAGTGTCGACACTTATAGCCAAGTGTCGACACATGCTGTGTAAGTGTCGACACAAGTCTACAAGGTGTCGACACAATTCCTTGTATGTCTCGACACAGATACTTCTTCAAGTGTCGACACTGAAATTAAGTGTCGACACAAGTACTTGATCTTCATTCTTTAACTGTATTCTTCTAAGTGTCGACACATCTCCTTTGTGTCGACACATCTTCATGTGTTGAAACTGTCAAGTGTCGACACTGCTTCTTGGTGTCGACACAAGTCTTCAATTTTATTTCTTCAGCTGAGTGTCGACACATTCCCTTAGTGTCGACACTTGTACTTAGAATATTTTGTAAACTTTTCTGTTCTTTGCTAAGTGTCGACACAGCTCCTTGTGTCAACACTTTCTTCAAGTGTAGAGTCTTCAACTAAGTGTCGACACATTGTGCTGGGTGTCGACACTTTCTTCAAGTGTTGACTCTTCTGGTTGTGTGTCGACACATTGTGCTGAGTGTCGACACATACTTCAAGTGTTGACTCCTTTGAGTGTGTGTCGACACATTGTGCTGAGTGTCGACACATTCTTCATATGTTGACTCTGCTGTTTGAGTGTCGACACATTGTGTTGAGTGTCGACACTTGTCCTTAGTCTCTGCAGAATTTTGCTGAGTGTCGACACAACTATAAGTGTCGACACTTTCTGGTGTAGACACAGCTCTTCTGGGTGTCGACACTTCTGCTAAGTGTCGACACAGCTTTTCTGCATACTTCTTCACTGAGTGTCGACACAGCTCCAAGTGTCGACACTTTCTGTCTGGTGTCGACTCTTCATCCCAGGTGTCGACACAATGACTCCAAGTGTCGACACTGCTTGTCTGGGTGTCGACACAAGCTTTCTCAAGTGTCGACACTTTCCCTCTGGGTGTCGACACATGGACTTAGAAACTTTTAGCTTCAGTCCAGTGAATACCTATCCTGCACAAGTAACTCAAACAAACATCAAATACATTATGATGTATATCATTGAGTTAGGTGAGGCTTCTTCAAATCAGGTACATTTGACCAATGTACCCAACAATCTCCCCCTATTTGGAGAAGTCATAACCCTTAGTCAATGATATACACCACTCATAATTAAAACTTAGAGAATGATGTAAAGCAGGTATATGTCAACAGGGTAAACTTAAACATGTAATAAAGCACACATGTATACTCATTCAGCATTACAGAACAAACATAAATTAGACACATTCTTCTGAACAATCATGAAATATATTTATCAAAAATTGTTCAAACATTGTTTTTAATACATTTTCAATGATTTACAAAAATGTATAGATGTAACAGATTACAACATTCTTCAGTCTAATCTTAGTCTAATTCTGATCAGGTTCTTTTATAACTATGCCTTTCCCAGCTTGCACTTTGGCTTTTACAGCAGCAGCAGCAGCAGGCTCAGTATCAGCAATCTTCTTTCCTTTGGAGTCCTTCTTCTTTAGTTCTTCAGCCTTGATTTTCTGTCTCTCAAAGTAATGATAGGGCTTAGGAAAGTACTTGCTAGGCTCCACAGCTGTAGGAGGTAGCTTTCCTAACTTAGCCTTCCTTCTATACTGGACAATGGCTTCCTGCCTAATCTCATGCTTCCTCCATTCTGCTTCTGAGAACCATTTGTTCCTCTCATGTGCATTGTCCTTGGCTGCTTTCCAGGCTGTGAGAATGATGTTCCTAGAAGTAGGGCTCCACTGTTCAAAATCAGGTTTTTGCTCAGCTAGTTCCCTGAACTTCTTCTTTGACAGCCTTGTCTCTTCTTCTTTGTCCATAGCCTCTTGCATAGCTGCTGTAACAGGTTGAACAACCTTTTCCAGAACAACATTAGGCTTTCCAGTAGTTGGATTATACATTGTGCTTACTTCTGCATGAACCATGTCAAAATCTGGAGGTGGATAGATCACCTGAGCTACTTCCTGTTGCTCACCTCCAAGATATGCACTTTGAATACCTGATTCAGCTACATTATCATCATCACACAGGGGAGGATAGCCCAGTGTAGCTCTGATGGAGTTAGAAATCCATTTGGCATGGTCAGAGCTAGCTTTGACTAACACCCTCTCCCCCTTTATGACTTCTTGTTCAACATGGTCTCTCACATCATCCTTTTGGAATCTGATCTGACTGTCCAAGTACCTGATGTCATCCTTAAAGTAAGGTCTAAGCTTTGTAAGCTGTTCAGAGATGACCTTCTGTGAATCCTTGATTGCAGTCTTGACAGCAGCAATTTCATCTTGAAAAGCTTTATCAAATTCAGCCTTGGCAGCAGCAGATGTGGAAGATTCAGCTGGCTTATTCTTCAGTTCAGTGACTATAGCATTATGGGATGCAGTCAAATTATCATTCATTCTCAACTGATTTTCCAGCACATAGCCTTGCTTCAGTGCTATATCATCTACTTGAGACTTTATTTTCTCTTGGTGGGTTGCTAGATAGACCACTGCATTAGCACCCTTTGTAAATCAGTCAGTCATCTCCTTTTTATTAAGGTTCATTTCAAACCTTATGGACTTGATTTCCTGTGCCAGATCAGATTGTAGGGTCTTGTGCCCTTCATCAACATAAGTTTCTATAGCCTTCCTTTATTCATCCATCTTGATTTGCAGTGCAATCAGTAGAGCACTATAGTCAACAGTTGGGGCTTGTTGAACTATGGGCTGTGGGGCAATGGATTGCAAGGCTTTCTTGTAACTCTGACTTCTCCTCTTGAAGACATAGAGTTTCTTCTTTTTAGCTTGTGCAGCCTCATCTTCCTCAGACTCTGAAGTACTGGCTATATTCACCCTGTCCTTAGGGCTTGATGGTTTTTCAGCTTGCACATCTAGTGCCTTCTCACTTTCCTGCCTTATAGGCTCTTCCTGAACTTGCAGTGTCTCCCCCTCAGCAGCAGCACCTTTCTCTTCAGCAGCAGCATGCTTGTCCATGTCAAATTCCTCTTGATCTAGATTAAGAAATAGATCTTCCATTGTGTATTCAGGAGGTGACTGTGCAGGAGATGTACTGTGTTCATCAACTACTTTATCAGGAACTACTTCTTGTACTACTGATGTGTCTTGGAGAACAACATCTGGTTCTTGATTTGCTTGCTGAGTTTGCTGATGGACATCAGACAAATCAGAATCTATTATAGAAAAATCTAAAGTATTGAGGTCAGAAAGTACCTCTTGGATAATAAGTGTAGCTTGCTCACTCTCTAGTGTAGATGGTTGTTCTACAGCTGGAGGCTCCCCCTGGCTTGGATCCTTTTGCATGGGGCTAGCTGTAGGCAGCTCCCCCTGGATTTCAGCTGGCTCTTGAGGAGCTGGAGACTTCTCTGCAGTCACTTCCTCATGACTATCAGGAGTGAAAACAACTAGTTCTTCACTACCTGAACTGCTGGAGGACTCCTATGTCACAGGAGCTATCTTCCTCTTCTTCTTAGGAGGTGATTCTTTCTTAGAAACTTGTTTCTCAGGGGTGGACAGTTCCTTTGACAGCACCCTTTCCCACCTTGAGAAGATCCTCATGTCCATCTTTCTCATGTGGTTGATTTTGCTACCTGCAACAGTGCTCATTATCTCTGGTATTGTACCAGCCAGGTAGAGACTAAGTATCCTGCCCAGATTGGGCTTCTTCAGACTTTCCTTTATCTTCTCAAAGATAACCATTGACCAGTCTGTTTTGAGGTTGAAGATAATTCTGGTCATAACACTGAACATGGAGGCTAACACCCTGTCATGCCCTCCAGTCTTGCTGAGTATAACCTTTCCCACTATCTCTGACAGAAACTTTCCTTGAGTGTTCATTCCTCTCCTGTTGAATACAGATCCTAACTTCAGCTTAGGATCTAGACCACACCAGGTAAGTGCTTCTTTGGTCTTAGATGTAGTCACTTCCTCTTCTTCTTGAACTTTAGGTAGCTGAAGTACCTTTCTCAGCGATTTGGGTGAAATCTTGACCTTGGTGCCATGCACTCTTGATTTGATTCTGTAACCTGAGTCGTCTATAGAAGCTCCAGTAAGGAAATCTAGAACTTCCTTCTTCCATATTTTGGTTGATTCTGAAACCAGGTACTCCAATCCAGAATCGGTGACTAGGGTTACCACCGATTTGATTTCTTGATCACCATCATCGAATGCGCCACGAACGAGCTCATAGCCTTCGTTAACATTCTCCTCGAGCTTGGGTGCCATTAGGGTTTGTAGAATTAGTCTTTAGAAGAGAGTAATGTCGACACAGTTGTTTGGTCTCGAAACTCTGAAAGCGTGTCGACAAACAAAGACAGAATCCTATTTATACCTTTCTGGTTTGAAGACGAACAGGCGGGATGGATTACTAAAGATGTGTCGACACTGGCAATAAGTGTCGACACTGACTTATAATGTCTCGACACTCATGTGTCGACACAAGTTTAGTCAACAGACATTATGTGTCGACACTTGGTTATGTGTCGACACAACATAACTCGACACATCGTCGAGACTTTACTTAGAAAAATTCTGAGTAAAATGCTAAGTGTCGACACCACTTGGGATGTGTCGACACCTACTTGTCATGTGTCGACACTAACATTCTGAAGTGTCGACACTACATTCCTAGATGTGTCGACACCTTTTTCCTGAAGTGTCGACACTTTTATTCTGTGTCGACATAGACTTGTCTATGTGTCGACACCTTTTTACTTAGCCAATTTTTAGTTCTGTAAACTTAGTCTAAGTTTATCATACCTAGTTCAATTTTGAACCTATTGAACTTAGCTTCTTCTAAGGGCTTAGTAAACATATCAGCTATCTGATTATCAGTTTTAACATATTCAAGTGCAATATCATTTCTTTCTACATGCTCCCTAAGAAAGTGATATTTAATCTCAATATGTTTAGTTCTACTATGTGATACAGGATTGTTAGCTATTGAAATAGCACTTGTAGAATCACAGAAAAGTGGAGTTCTACTTACCTGAAATCCATAGTCTTCTAGCTGATGTTGAATCCACAGAAGTTGAGCACAGCAACTTCCTGCAGCTACATATTCTGACTCAGCTGTGGAGATAGCCACACTGGTTTGCTTCTTGCTACTCCATGAAATGAGTCTTCCACCTAGAAATTGACAGGATCCAGTAGTGCTCTTTCTATCTTCTTTGCATCCTGCAAAGTCTGCATCTGAATAGCCTGTTAGATCAAAATCTCCATTCCTAGGGTACCAGAGGCCTAGATAGGGAGTGCCCTTTAGATATCTCAAGATTCTCTTGACTGCAGTCAAGTGAGACTCTTTAGGGCAGGCTTGATACCTGGCACAAACACATGTAGCATACATAATGTCAGGCCTACTTGCAGTCAAGTATAGTAGGGAGCCAACTATCCCTCTATACAAGGTTTCATCTACAGGTTTCCCTGCATCATCCTTGCTCAGAGACATACTTGACCCCATAGGAGTCTTCATGGTACTGGATGAATCCATACCATACTTCCTTATGAGTTCTAGGGTGAACTTGGACTGACATATGGATAGACCACTTCCAGTCTGTTTAACTTGGAGACCCAAGAAAAACTTCAGTTCTCCCATACTACTCATCTCAAATTGACTTTGCATAAGCTTTGCAAACTTTTTGCAAAGGCTACTTTCAGTAGACCCAAATATAATGTCATCTACATATATTTGGACAAGTATGACTTTGCCTCTAGATTCCCTAAGGAATAGAGTCTTATCTATTTTCCCCCTTGAGAACTTGTTCTCAATGAGGAAACTAGATAGGGTTTCATACCAAGCTCTAGGTGCTTGTTTTAACCCATACAATGCTTTCCTAAGTCTATAGACATAATGAGGTAGAGTTGGATCAACAAAACCTGCAGGCTGCTCCACATAGACTTCTTCTTTCAAATTACCATTTAGGAATGCTGACTTCACATCCATTTGGTATACCTTGAATCCTTGATAGGTTGCATAGGCCAAGAACATCCTTATGGCTTCCAGTCTGGCTACTGGAGCAAAGGTTTGATCAAAATCAATACCTTCTTCTTGCCTATATCCTTTTGCAACCAATCTTAGCTTTATTCTTAATGATGACTCCTTGTTCATCTAACTTATTCCTGTAGATCCACTTTGTTCCTATCACATTGTGATCTTTAGGTTTAGGAACCAGGTCCCAAACCTTGCACCTTTTGAACTGATTAAGCTCTTCCTGCATTGCTTCAGTCCACTGTGGATCTTGTATAGCTTCTTCAAATTTCTTTGGTTCTATTTGAGACAGAAAACTTGAATATACTACAGCATTCTGATTTCTGCTCCTTGTCTGAACACCTTGTCTTGGATCTCCAATTATCAGCTCTACTGGATGATCTCTTAGATGCCTGTTGGCTGGAGGCATCCTTACTTCTGGTTGAACTTCTTCAGCATCTTCATCAAACTGAGTTCCTTGTACTTCTTCAGCTCCTTGTACATGTAGTTCTCCCCCTGGACATAAGCCATCTCCTTCTACTTGCTGTCTTGCAGCAGGTACGTCTTCTATGGTTAGCTTGTCCATCTTCTTAGTAAGACCTGTGGGGCTGCATACATTGCTAGACAACTCATTGTTAATTAGTTGTGTCTCATCAAAAACTACATGCACAGACTCCTCTACAACTTGTGTAGTCAAGTTGTAGACTCTATAAGCCTTACTATTATTGCTGTACCCAACAAACACTCCCTCTTGGGACTTGGCAGCAAACTTAGTTAGGTAAGACTTTCCATTATTAAGTATGAAGCATTTGCAACCAAAAATCCTGAAATAGGATAGATTTGGTTTCCTGCCTTTCACAACTTCATAGGGGGTCTTGGTTAACCTTTTAGTGATGGTAGCCTATTTATCACATGGCATGCAGTGTTAACTGCTTCAGCCCAGAAATACTCTGGCAGTGATGAATCACTTAATAGGGTTCTACCAGCCTCTATCAAGGTCCTATTTTTCCTTTCAGCAATGCCATTTTGCTGAGGTGTTCTAGGTGAAGAGAATTCTTGAAATATCCCATAGTCTTCACACAGCTTTGTCATGCTTTCAGACTGAAACTCAGTACCATGGTCACTTCTAATTTTGACCACTGTACAGTTCAATTCATTCTGAATTTGCTTAACAAAGCTATGGAAGACACTAGGTGTTTCAGATTTCTGCTTTAAGAAGAACACCCAGGAAAACCTTGAGTAGTCATCAACAACTACAAAGGTATAGACCTTCCTACCTAAGCTGTGAACTGGCATTGGACCAAATAGATCCATATGCAAGAGGTATAAACACCTCACAGCATCTTTGTTGTCTAAGCTTCTAAAGGTGGATTTAGTCTGCTTGCCCTTTTGACAAGCTGAGCAAATGCCATCTTTGACACACTTAACTTGAGGACCATTCCTCACTAACTCTTTGCTAAAGAGTTTGCTAATAGTCTTGTAGTTAAGATGAGCTAGCCTCTTGTGCCACTTGACACAATGAGAGACTGTCTCATCAGCTACAAGACAAACAGGAGAACCATTGTTCTCAATCATAATGTCTAAGCAGTAGACATTCCTCTTTCTATATCCTGTCAAAATGATCTCTTGATCACTTGACCTCTTGATATGACAACCATTTTTAACAAATGAGATGTCATACCCTACATCACTTAACTGACTTATACTAATGAGGTTGTGTTTCAACCCTTTAACATAAGCCACTTGAGTAATGGTAACAAGGTTTGAAGAGATGTTACCAAACCCTTTGATGATTCCTTTTTCAGAACCACCAAAGGTCACTTTAGGACCATTTTTGATTGGAATGTAGTCCTTCAGTAGTCCCCTTGTTCCAGTCATATGTCTGGAACATCCACTATCCAAGTACCATGTTGGGGTATGGCCACTTGGATTCACCTGCAAAACAAATTAATGAACCTTAGAACCCAAAGTAAACTTGGGTCCTTGGTGATTGTTAGTTTGCAACTTGACATAGCTACCTGCTGGCTTTCCACCAGGTAACTTGCTACTCAACTTGGCACTGGCATTGTGCCAACAATCCAAGGCAAAGTGGCCAACCTTGCCACAACACCAGCATTCAAACTTGTTGTACCTTTGCTTAGGTACAGACTTGCTGTCTTGACTACAGCAGGCTTATTGAATGTTGGGGCTTTGCCCTTGGACTTGGACTGATCCTGAACAGTCCTAGCTGGTTTAATAAAACCCATCCAGCCTTTCCTTTATGATGAACAAATTCATCAATCAAGGGTAGCACTGATTTAGGTTTTGAAAACCTAGCAACTAGCTCTTTTTCCTTCTGGAGATTGATCTCCAGTAACTTAATTTGATCATTTTTATAAGTGATAGTTCCCATCTGAATCACAGTAATGTGTTTCAGCCTGGCTACCTCATTGAGCTTTTGATCAAATTCCTTCTCAAAGTCTGTTGCAGCTGCCTTTAGATCAGCAATTTCCTTTGCCTGACTTTTGGCAAGGGACTTGCTTTTCTTATAGGCTTGCAACAGTACTTTATATTCATCTAAGAGCTGATGAATATCTCCCTCAGATTCAGAAACACTTCCATCACTTGATGAAGATGAATCTGACTCTGAACTAGAACTGAATCTGAACTTTGAGTTGGACTTTGTACCTGACTAGGTCCTGGCTGCTCCAGGATTTTGGTACTTTCAGTCAATGCCATCAGTCCTTGGCACTGACACTCTTCTTGTTCATAGATTGATTCCATGATCTGCATAAACTCCTCTTCTTCTTCAGCAAATAGCCCTATGTAGGCTTCAGCATCTGTCTCAGTGTCTGAAGAAGAAATGTCTGAAAGAGTCTTCTCATTCTTTGCAACAAAGGACTTCTCCTTCTTTCCTTTGAAGTGAGTCTTCTTTTTGTCACTGGATTCTTTTCTTCTCTCAGGACAATCTGCAATAACATGACCCTGTCTATTGCAGCAGTAACACACTATCTTAGACCCAGTTGCCTTGCTAGTCTTTGTCTTTTTCTTGTCCTTCTTTGAAGGCTTCTTCTCCTGATACTGAACTTCTTTCCCTTTGGAAAATGAAGGTCTGGACCTCCACTGTTTCTTCTTCAGGAATTTCTGAAAATGTCTGGTGAATGCAGCAAAGTCTTCATCACTTTCACTGCTTGTAGACTTTGTGCTAACAGACTCATCAGATTCTGATTCAACTACCTCTGGAGGAGGAGTTGATGACTTAGTCCTGCCCTTTCTAGGTACTTCTGACTTGAAGGCAACAGTCCTTTCCCTGTGCTCAGTCCTTGTTGATTTTTCCTCCTCTTTTCTCACAGACAGCTGCATCTCATAAGACAGCAACTTGCCAAACAGTGTGGGAGGAGGAATTTCTCCCAACTTTGCCATTTCTCTGATGGCACAGATCTTAGTGTCCCAATCTTTGGTTAGGGACCTAAGAACTTATCATTCAATTCATAGTTAGTGAACTCTCTTCCATAGGACATGAGTTCATTAACAATTCTATAGAACTTCTTGTAGCATTCAGTGATGCTATCTCCTCTTCCTTGCCTAAAGCTCTCATACTCTTGATTAAGCAAGGACTTTCTATCTTGCCTAACTTCTTCAGAACCTTCCATATAGACAATGAGGGTATCCCACATTTCTTTTGCTGTTTTACAGTGAATTAGGTTCTGAAAAGTTGGCATCATCAATGGCACTTACTATTATGTTTTGTGCCCTTTTGTCCATAGTGGCTAGGACAATTTCATCCTTGGTCATCTCAGAAAATCCTTTGGAGTCCTCTGATTTGCATCCAATACTGAGATCTTCATGGGCACATATGGCCCCTCTTTGACTGTGATGTAGATTCTAGGGTCTGAGGCCTCCATAAATAGCCTTACCCTTTCTTTCCAGATTCCAAAATCTCTTTCTGCATATGGGCAGTTTCATTGAACCCAATTCCTTGTGATTCTCTGAAGAACCCATGTTTCTTGATTTTCTTGAAACTGTGTTCTGACTTACACTGAATCTGCCAAACTAGATCTCCTCAGACAGTTAGTCCTTTTTGAGGAACCTGGCTCTGATACCACTTGAAAGATATGGTACCTAAACACCTAGAGGGGGGGTGAATAGGTGACCTAAACCTTTTTGAAACTTACTTGGCAGCAAGACAGTTATCTCACAGATTTTACAGCTAACAGCAATCAACAAATATAAACAGTTAATCCACAGCACAGCACAGCACACAGACACACAATTTATAGTGGTTCCCCAATCTTTGGGTACATCCACTTTCCCCCTTCGCCTATCTAGCAGTGTACTAGATTCGGCCAAACTTCTCCACTATCTCAGAACCCAACTAGGTTCCTACACCTCAGGCCCAAAGCCTTACACTCAGCCACCAAGGCCTACACTCAGCCACCCAGCCTACACTCAGCCAATTAAGGCCTACACTCAGAGTTCTTCAACTCCTACACTCAGGCAACCAAGCCCTACCCTCAGCCTTTATAATATAGGCTTACAATTCTCTCAGATCCAATGGATCCTACAAGTTAAAATTGAAATACAATAATTAACTCTACAACTCAGAAAATAAGAGAGGAGTTGAGAGTTTCTTGAAGAGTTCTTGGAAGAACTCAGCTAGATCCAAACTGACTTAGCTTCCTTCAAAGCTTCTTGAGTTAGAACTGAATTAGTCTGAATCCTCTGCAGTTGATCCTTGACCTCTGCTTCTTGAGATCCAGATGATTCTGAATCCTTCTTCTCAGCCTTAGTTCCAAAGACTGAATTCTTGATTGGAGCTCTCTCTCTCCAACTTCTTAGATCTGCAGTTGGACTGCCAGATCTTCTTGTGTTGATCCTCTGTGTATCACTTTTTTCAATACACTTTAATTATTCTCACTACTTGTAATAACAACAATCCTAAATCAGTTTCTGTAAACTATGGGTGCCTATTTATAGGCTTCCTTCATGGTAACCGGCTGGTCCGGTTCATAACAGACTTCTGACTTCTCTGACAGTTGCTGTAGACCGGCTGGATCGGCAGCTGTCATGTCAACCAGTCACTTCTTGAAATTCTCTAACTGTCAGATAGTGTCGAGACTTTCTGTTCTTAAGTGTCGACACTTATAGACCAAGTGTCGACACATGTTGTGTAAGTGTCGACACAAGTCTACAAGGTGTCGACACAATTCCTTGTATGTCTCGACACAGATTCTTCTTCATGTGTCGACACTGAAATTAAGTGTCGACACAAGTACTTGTTCTTCATTCTTTAACTGTATTCTTCTAAGTGTCGACACATCTCCTTTGTGTCGACACATCTTCATGTGTTGAAACTGTCAAGTGTCGACACTGCTTCTTGGTGTCGACACAAGTCTTCAATTTTATTTCTTCAGCTGAGTGTCGACACATTCCCTTAGTGTCGACACTTGTACTTAGAATATTTTGTAAACTTTTCTGTTCTTTGCTAAGTGTCGACACAGCTCCTTGTGTCGACACTTTCTTCAAGTGTAGAGTCTTCAACTAAGTGTCGACACATTGTGCTGGTGTCGACACTTTCTTCAAGTGTTGACTCTTCTGGTTGTGTGTCGACACATTGTGCTGAGTGTCGACACATACTTCAAGTGTTGACTCCTTTGAGTGTGTGTCGACACATTGTGCTGAGTGTCGACACATTCTTCATATGTTGACTCTGCTGTTTGAGTGTCGACACATTGTGTTGAGTGTCGACACTTGTCCTTAGTCTCTGCAGAATTTTGCTGAGTGTCGACACAACTCCAAGTGTCGACACTTTCTGGTGTAGACTCAGCTCTTCTAGGTGTCGACACTTCTGCTAAGTGTCGACACAGCTTTTCTGCATACTTCTTCACTGAGTGTCGACACAGCTCCAAGTGTCGACACTTTCTGTCTGGTGTCGACTCTTCATCCCAGGTGTCGACACAATGACTCCAAGTGTCGACTGCTTGTCTGGGTGTCGACACAAGCTTCTCAAGTGTCGACACTTTCCCTCTGGGTGTCGACACATGGACTTAGAAACTTTTAGCTTCAGTCCAGTGAATACCTAACCTGCACAAGTAACTCAAACAAACATCAAATACATTATGATGTATATCATTGAGTTAGGTGAGGCTTCTTCAAATCAGGTACATTTGACCAATGTACCCAACACGGACAATCCCGCTTAAGCAGTGACGACTCCGCAAACCCGTATCACAGTCCGCCACTAATCTCCCAGCTAAGCCATCAGCACTCAGTTTCCGAAGCAAGCCAGTCCCGCACCGGTCTTGTTGCGGACTCAGCGGACTCCGTTCGCCTTCTTGCTCCAATCCCGTCTCACCGGGGGTAACGTTCACCGCAAGCCTTTACTCCTCGTGCCTATAAATAAGCCCCCATGCGCTCGCATGTAGGGCATCGCAGCATGCAAGGATCGCCGCCAGAGGGTCGTCACCAGTGTTCCCTGTGGACTCCGATTCCAGACCGCACCCATCTCTGTAGCTTATCACGCAGCCTGTCGACCTGGATTGCCAGTCCGCGCGGTCTGCTTCCTTGCTTTAGCCGCGCGGCCCTGCCAGCTTTAGGTTCTTCAGTCCGCGCGGCCTCCTCTGACATTCTTCTCCTTAGCCGCCAGCTTCCATTGTACCCCTTTATTGCTTTGTTGAAGGTGTACTATCAGCTTGTAAATCGCCACTGTTAATAAAAAGAAAGCCCGTCGCAAGAGTGGCATTTAGCCGCGGCGTGAATCTCTGTTGCCACTAGCTATCGCCCCTTTCCTCTCCGTCTTCTGCAGCTCAGCTCAGCTCTCTCGGGCAACCGACCTGCAAGCACGACCGTCATATTAACCATCTACTCGACAGCTCCTGATCAACCTCCTCCTCTCTTGATCAACCTTTCTATGTTGATCAAGCTTCTCCTCTTCTCTCAGCACCCTCTCCTCTATCCCCGCAACCTCCTTGGCATGCTGCTTGCTCCACTCTCGGAGCACTCAGAAGCTTCCTTCATCCGTCTTCCTCTCCTAGCCTGTGAGACCGAACACCCCCTCCGTGTTAGCTTCCCCGGTGTCGTGTTCGCGCATCAACACTGAATGCAACTAGATCTGATATACTCTAGAGGGGGGTGAATAGAGTATATGGTGCTTTAGAAACTTTTACAAAATTTTACAACAATTGTTGTAATATTGTGAGCAGGGAAGCAAAAATAAATCTAATCACAGTACTAGCAATGAAAAAACTAAGCACAGAAAATCAAGGCCAGAAACAAAAAATGAAGCAAGCAACCAGAAGACACGGAAATATAGTGGTTCCTAACTTTGGTACATCCACTCTTCTACCACCT